>MJUT01049300.1:40281-87031 GCA_002080005.1 Gigantidas platifrons | reverse complement strand
TTTGTACATTTTTATGATACTGACAGTGAATTTGTTCAGTGGGTGAAAATATCTAAGATATAATGGGTGAAAACTAGGATTGTTTACTGGGTTGTGTGTACTTACCACCCGAAAACTCAAAGTATGCCTCGAACGAGGCCTTTGGTGATTTAGAGAGGGAACTAATATCTTTGAAAAATAAAAATGATTCAAGCTGTTTACTTTTAGGTGATTTCAATGCAAAAAGTGGGACGTTATCTGATTATTTAATTCCCGATGAAAACTTCCTTAATTTTCTTAACCTGAATTCAGATGATGAAATTATGGATTATATGTATGATTATGAAAATTTGGTCAGATGTAATATCCCGTTACAAAGAGTGACAAAATGTAATTGTCCAGTAAATAATTATGGGCATAAACTTATTAATATGTGTAAACGAAACAATATTTATATTGGTAACTCTAGACTTTGTAGGGATAAAGGTATTGGAAATAAAACATGCAATGATACAAGTGTAATTGATTATTTACTATTGTCTTCTGAATTGTTTCCTTTGATTAAGGAGTTTAATATACAGGACTTTGATCCACTGATCTCTGATGTACATTGTCAAATACATTTGATTGTTCAAGCTTCATTGAATTTGAATAGTAATACAGACGGTAGTTGTTATGAGAAAAGTTAAAATTTTCTGAAATGGGATGGTAAAAAGTGCTTAGATTTTACAAATTTTGTAAAAGACGATCAAGAAGGTAAACTAAATGAATTGATGTCCAAATTGGAAATATTAGAGGTACAAGAGAGGGTAGAACAAAATGAAATGAATAAAGTATTTGAGGATATTAGTAACATTTTTTAAATCAGTGGCGCTTAAAACTTTTGGAACTGTAAGAAAAACAAAATCTCGAACTACTAAAGGTGATCATAAGCCTTATTTCAATAATAAGTGTAAAGAAAGTCGGAACAAATTTCACAAGGCACGAAAAAGATATAGCTTCTTAAAAAATGAAGAAAACAGAAAAAGTATGAAAGAAGCTAGTAAATCATATAAATTTGAACTAAATAAGGCTTATGAAGTTTATCAACAAAACATGGGAAATAAACTGCGTCAAAAAAGTAAATCTGATTCGAAAGGGTTTTGGAAAATTTTAAATGAAATTGGGGCGGGAAAAAAGAATAGGAAAAGTGACGTTTCCATAGAATCACTGTACGAATACTTTAAAGAAATGAATCAGACTATTAATGTTGCTGATGATGCTACTGATGATAATGATTTTGCTTTTAATAATTTACCAAACGAATTAGATCAGTTACTTAATAGCCAATGAAAATGAAATTTTAAAGAGTATAAGAAACCTGAAAAATGAAAAATCAAGTGGTATTGATGATATTTTTAATGAATACATTAACAATACTGCACATGAACTTATGCCATTGTATCTTAAAATGTTTAATTTAGTTTTTGATACAGGTGTAGTTCCTGAATTTTGGTCACTTGGTATTATAGTACCTATATATAAAAATAAAGTATCGGTTGCTGATCCTTGTAATTATAGAGGGATAACTTTAAACTCTTGTTTAGGAAACACTTTTTCATCTATATTAAATGAAAGATTGACTTCGTTTTCGGATGAAATAGATTTATTATCTGAGTCGCAGACTGGTTTTAGAAAAGGCTACTCAACTGTGGATAACATTTTTGTTCTTCATTCCATTCTTTCTATATATTTTACACAGGGAAAAAAAATACTTTGTACATTTGTGGATTTTAAGCGAGCTTTCGACACAGTTTGGAGGGTGGGGCTATGGCAGAAACTGCAAAAATCTAATATAATTGGTAAGATTTTCAATGTTAAATATAACATGTACAAAAATATTGAGTCATGTATTAAACATGAAGGGAAAAAGTCAAGTTTCTTTAATTGTAATATTGGTGTTCGTCAGCGAGAAAATTTATAGCCTTTCCTTTTTGCTGTCTTCTTAAATGACTTAGAAGAATTTTTTGAACAAAATAATATTCAAAATTTAGAATGTATTACATCTACTTGTAATGAAGCACTTGGTGAATATAAAAAATTGTTTGTAATGCTTTAATGCTGACGACACTATTATTATGTCAGAAACAAAAGAGGTTATGCAAAATGCACTAAATGTTTTTGAACACTATTGCCAGATGTGGAAGTTAGAAGTCAATGTAGAAAAGACTACAATAATTGTGCTTAGTAAACGAAAAGTAAAACAAAACATGAATTTTCATATTTCTGGTAAATCCATCGAAATTGTAAATTCATATACATACTTAGGAACTATTTTTAATTATAATAGACATTTTTGTTCAGCTAGGAAAAAATAGTCGACCAAGCACAAAAAGCTCAGAAAAAAAAATCACGTTTCCCGTAGATCTTCGGTTACAGTTATTTCATACATTGATAGTACCTATATTATTATACTCTTCAGAAGTATGGGGTTTTGAAAATCAGATCAATTTTGTCAACATCGGTTTTCACAGATTAATAATACGTCAAGAGGGGACTTTTATTCATTATTCAAAAAGGAATTTTGTCTAGAACGTTATTTATTACGACGTTTTCAATCGGAGAGATATTTTATTACAAAATTAAGATGTTCAAACTTGAAGCTTGCCATAGAAACGGGTAGATGGGCTGGAATATTAAGGGAACAACGATCATGCACTTTATGTGGAAATGGGGTGGGGGTGAATATCATTTATTATTTATATGTGTTCATCCAGTTGTATCAGAATTGAGATCAAAATTTATACCGAATTATTACAAAACTAATCCTTATATGAATAAATTTGGTGGTTTATTGTCTATTTGTAATGTACAAGTACATAACAAACTAGCTATTTTCTTAAAGAAAGTTATGAACTATTTGTGATATTACGTGTGTATTTATTTACGCTATTATTATGTCTTGCCATATTATGTGTGTATTTATATATGTGTATTATGTCCTGTCTTGCCATTTGAATGAACCGACCAAAAATTGCGATCAATCCTTAATTAATAAATACACATCACTAACTATGTGATTTAGTATAAAGATTTGTCAATACATTGTTAATATTTATATTGTATTTGACATAAAAAATAATTGATTATAATTATAGTAATTCAACTGATTTTTTTTTTAATTTAAAGCTATAAATGTTATGATTGGTCCAATAGCTAAACACTACAAAGCAAAAAATGTATTGCCACGAATATCTGAGTTTACAGTATGTGAGTACACATTAGTTCTCCATCCCTGTAGGATGGGCGGGAATTGTAAAGGGCCGTAACTTCGTAAATATGCGAATTCAAATTACAGTGTTTTGAGACGGATTTATGAAAAATTCATACCAAGGACTTGTTACACTAAATATCATCCCACCGACCCCAAACTAACGATGTTGTTGTCAGTGATTAACTTGTCTATGACAGATATTCGTTTTACCATTCGTTGAGGGGATGGAAGAATATATCCAGTTTCAATAAAATAAATTGAAGATACAAGATCGTAATTTACGGGTTCTGATTACCCCTTTAAATAAATGTATTTAACATTTTCGTATGTTTTCATAACATGGAAAAATAGTTTTCTATTCCAAATTCGATTCCGACCTGCCATATGATTCACAAGGAGAAAAAAATTAAGCACAAAAAAATACAACACTATCGGAACAGTTCCAGAATTCAACGGAAAAGTCGTAAAAACAGCGGCAAAATTGACACCTCTAACACACATATACATGACCCCTCACTGTCCAGAGTTGATTAAGCCACATAAGAAGTTATCAATATTGCTAAGAAAACTGTTGCATGCAATGTCCCTTTGCGCATTTGTATTACATCTGAGTTTCATAAATGACCAGGGAATGGGATATGTTCCGTTTGTCACATTCCCAACCCTGTCGGTCCTTTTCTCATTCATGACTTATCATCGGGTTTGT
Organism: Gigantidas platifrons; assembly: GCA_002080005.1. NCBI lineage: Eukaryota > Metazoa > Mollusca > Bivalvia > Mytilida > Modiolidae > Gigantidas > Gigantidas platifrons. Next base: position 83,093 of record MJUT01049300.1, on the reverse strand, counting down.
AGAAAGAGTAACACGACAGGTATCACTAGTGGAGCAGGAACCACTAACCCTTCCGGGGCACATGAGTGCACTCGCGGTTTTTAATGGGGTTTGTGTTTATCAACCATTAGTTTTCTGTGTAGTCTTTCGTAGATGATTGTTTGTTATTTTGTCTCTATTGTCTGTCGTGTGATTTACGACTTCTGATTACATATTTGGTATTTCCACTCAGTTCTTGCATTTAGTATAGTCAACCGTTTATGTGGGTTTTTTTTAAATTGTTTTCGAAATGCTTGAGAGGTTGGCAGTACAGTCTATAACTGATGGGTATGGGATCGTTATTTAACAGATATTTGTATCATTCGATTGACTATTTAATTTCAAATTATATTTATTCAAAATAAAAAAAATAAAAAAACAATCAAGTAAATATTAACCGCCGGTTGGAACAAAATGACGTCCAAATTCATGTCCTACTGACATGGTTTAATATTGAAATTTAAAGGCCTATTAGTATCATCATCCCAATAGTCATGCAGTGTTTCGGCACTCACATGCTTTATTAAATATAGGTAGAACTGAAATTTGTTGATGAGGATTGTTCCTGCAACGTGTCAAGTGCACTAATTTGGATATTTACGTTTTTAGTATGACTATATTGTTATCTTTCTACAATTTTCTTTATCGCTTGTGTTCTAAACGGTACACCGATACTCAATGCTCTTTCCAACAATATGATAATAATAATAATAATAATAATAATAAATTCTTTATTTAAGTATATTTAAATCAAAATACTTTNATGTCCTACTGACATGGTTTAATATTGAAATTTAAAGGCCTATTAGTATCATCATCCCAATAGTCATACAGTGTTTCGGCACTCGCATGCTTTATTAAATATAGGTATAATTGAAATTTGTTGATGAAGATTGTTCCTGCAACGTGTCGAGTGCACTAATTTTGATATTTAAGTTTTTATTATGACTATATTGTTATCTTTCTACAAATTTCTTTATCGCTTTTGTTCTAAACGGTACATCGATACTCAATTTCAAATTAAAGACATTAAAAAATAATAATAAATATGCCACTTCATTTTATGCATGGAACATTGTATAATATACGTTTAGTATGAATTATATTGTGCATGCTGTGTGTCATAATTATTTTGTAAACAAAATGTATCATATTTTTGTGAGGGCCTCAAGTTAGATTAGTGAAAACTAATTTAGTTACCCTCTTGAAATAAAGTTTATTATTATTATTATTATTATTATTACTAAAGAGGGTAACTCAGTTAGCAAAGAGATGCTAATGTCACATGAGGCCCTCTGACGATAAAGAATGCTAATCTCACCCGAGGCCCTCTGAAACTAAAACTACAATGTATATGCAACATATAAATCTCATGCAAAAACTATACAAGAAAAAAAAATATGATGATGAAAAATTGACTAGAAAATAATATTAAATGCTAATTTAAAAAAAGCTACTGTACAACAACAAAGAATAATATTGAAAAGTTCATTGGTATAATATACAGATATTAAGTATTTCTCTTTTCTTTTTTTTTTCGTATGGAAATATAAACACTACACTATTTACATTATTAAATTTAATTACATATGTATGTCTTACTGACTACAAAATAAAAGACACGACCTGTATTCCATACAACAAATGCAGTAAAACAAAACAAATTACTACGTGTGTTGTGTACTGCACTGTCTATAAATAGATTTATCTGACATCTTGAATATTGTACATGTACATGTAAGTGTTTCTTGTTATTTTTAAATTAGATGGTCGAAATGTATAATAGACATAACATATGTTTTTAATAACCTTGATCATCAAAAAATCAAACCTCGTATTTGATCATTGTGATAAATTTATAACAAAAATGTAACGAAAAGCGAACATTTGAGGTCACCTTAACCGATTTTGGCTTGTCCTATTTACGCCCTTTGATTTTATTGGTTCCAAAACTTTAAATTATTTGGTTATCCATTCTTTCGATTTTAAGCTACCTGATGAAGGTTATTCTAGAAACGCGTCGTGCGCAATCAATGTAATATCTACGTTTTATTATGTTGTATTTCTACAAAAGAACATTGCATTCTACACTGTCATTCCTACAATGTATATGTGGATGTGGATGCCATTCCAACAAATACCTATACACAGAGAAAAAAGATCCAATTATTGAGGGTCCAAATGAGAACTGTTTTATTAATAGGTATTCACATTGAATATATATTTATTTTCTCACTGAATACATTTCATAAATAAAGCCAACATGATCATCGTGTTCATTTTTTTTAATTGTTGCCTATATAATACATTTCTCTGACGTCACACTATTGTTCGGACAGTGGATTATTTTTATGAATTTTGTTCTTGCGTATATGAACTTTAACCTTTTACGTCTAAAAAAACGTGATATAAATATTTTGTGACTTGTGGGTGTCGAATGCTTGCTGGATTTTTTAAAAACAAATTTGAGTACCAAAACCTTCGTATAACCTCCCAGTAACGTTGATCACACTATTATGTTGTATAATTAATAGAGATATACATGACTCTTGATAATATACAGTTAAAGACCTGTTGTGAGGGAAGTAGCAAGTTTATTGTCCCCCGGTTTTTATCTGTTTTATTATACTTTATCAATTGAAGAACAACAATATAAGGCTTTTTTCTCTGTGATATGATTATTTCTAGGTTATTAAACTCATACTGATGAAGCACAGCAAAATAAGACACATTACATCAATATTGTGTTTATAGTTGTGTCACTTAAAACAAACAGGAAATATGAACGTGCAAAATTGCGGATAGGGAAATAGTCTCAAGGAAATAGTTCACTTCCGGAGAAATAGTCTTTATGGGGAAATTAGCAAATCTATTACTATTAATTTATATAGTAAAAATACTGTAAAAGTATAATAATAAACTTTATCTAAAAAGATATCAACAGCTTGGTTATTAAAAAGTAATTGATCAATATATACGAGACAAGATACTAGTATTTCAAATCTGTTATTATACCTATGGCCAGAACTGACGAGTACGTGAACTTTTTAAATATATTCTCGCAATACCAAGTTGCAAAAAAACAAAAAAAACAAAAAAAAACAAAACAAAACAAAACAAAAAAAACCCCAAATACCCACAAGTAACTACAAAGCACAAAACCGTCCAAACCGTGTTTTTTTTCATTTTTTTTTTCATAGCGGTACGACATTTTACTACCTCATCTATAATTTAATAAAAAATATATAAAAACTGATCGTGTTTATGTAATTGTTAGACAAAAATATACCTTAAAAACGAAATGGTGATCGTTAATCAGCAATATGTTATTCCAAACATATAGAAAATGAGTAATTTAGATTTGTCAACTTGATGGAATTATGCTAAAATAACGTTCCCTTTCATAAATATTTCCTATTGGAAATAAATTCCGAATTCTATCTCTTGTTTTTTATCATGAATCAAGAGTTATATTAACTGTATTAATGAAAATGTGTAAATCCACCATAAATTACACGAAACTTTGTTGTTGGAGAGTATACCAAATAAATATACTACGAAAAGTTCGAAGCCGTAAACCAAAGGACAGACAATACAATGGCATATCATTACTGATAATAAATGTAAATATACCTATGTAATCTACTGAAATTNCGTCCGTCTTTTTAATAGGAATCCGGTTTATTCATGTTTTGATTGCCACGAGTTCTTAATGCCAGTTTATTAATACTCACATTCATTTACCTTCTTTCTATAATCTTTCAGACACTGATAAATTTCATCTCATATTTCGTAGTAATGATTATGATGTCAGTAAATGTTGCATAAAAGGTATTAGTGAGATGTACAAATTTAGATGTTCATTAACTTAATTTATTCCACATATATATCATTAAAATACATATACATATTAAGATTATGTATTTTGTTAAACATTATATACTTTTCTCCCATTATTACGGCGCTTTAACCCCGCTGAACCAGTGGTGGAAAAAATATGTAATCCTCTAGAGGATTAAAATGTCTCGTGCCTTTCCCCGTATTTGACTTGTTTGACTCGTTTGACGTCTTTTGAAATAAAGTTCGTGTTAAATAATGGGAGAAACACATTCTCCTTCATTTGCCCATGTGGGTTACGATATTTCTCTAACGGCTTGTTGTTAAAATTTTTTATTTAACTCTCTTGAGTGGAGAAATATCGTAACCCACGGGCAACTGAAGGAGAATCTATATATATTATGATAGGGAAAATGATAACTGTTTGTAAGCCTGTACATGTACCTCCTCAGTCAAATTGAAAGAAAAGGAAAACCAATCCAGTGTTATTTATATATGTTTACCTTTAAATATACATGTAGTATGTACATACATATAATGATTAATGTTTGTTATTTTGTATTGTGTTTGATGACAATCCAGATTTTGGATTTTAAATCAATAAAATCTTTGACTCTTTGACTTTGACCTTTACCAATCCACGAGAAAGTTTTAAGGTATACAATAAGATACACTATGCCGATTGTTAATAAGACATCTTGAATTGTACTCCGTTTGTCTGGGGCCGTTGTGGTCGTGAGTGTATAGAATTTGAATTTACAACTATCTGTGTAATTAATACCCACCACCACTAAAGTTGTGAATTCGAACCCCGTTCATGGCGATGTGTACTCAATACAACATTATGTGATAAAATTTGTCAGTGACTTGTGACAGGTCTGTGGTTTTCTCCTTGTACTCCGGGTTCATCTACCAATACAACTGACTGTCACGATATAACTGAACTATTTTTGAAAGTGGCATCTAACACCATAAGGCAAACCAATTCGTTTTTTCTGCTATCATATTTTTTCTGGATAAATTTAAAAAAAAGACTGTTGTGCAACATACTATATGTGCATCACTGCTCATCTTTTTGTAATTAAGTTAATATATAAACGTTATAAATTTACTAATATCTTTTCAAATTACAAATTTTGGTAGTACATTGTAATTCTGTTGCAGTACATTTGCTGTTTTTTTGTTGTTTTTTTTTTGTCTTCAGAAAATGGTTACATCCAAGTTCTATAACAAGTGGAAGATATATGTATAACAACGTTAAACATAAGTGGTTATTAAGACAACAAGAACCACGAGAAGTTCCGAAAATGAAACAATTGTGTTCATGACTATCTATATATATAGTCATGGCAACAACACTTTCAGAGGAAGAGGAAAATTACATCAGAATGTCCTTCCTACTGACTGGGGTCTCTCCACGTGCCATTCGTGTCTTCTTTGATAAGATATTCCCGGCATCACATCTACCTTCAATGATTAAAAAGGAATATCACATACTGGATGATCTAAAATACAGAAGATCTATTACCAATGATCAGTGGAGTATATTGTTTCCTGAACATGGTAAGGAACCGAGTGTGTTATATCAATACCCTTCCGGAGCACTTGAGTTCATCCTTGAGTTTTAGTGTGGTTCGTGTTGCTCGATCTTTAGTTTTACATATATGTTTTGTAGATCGTTGTTTGTCCTTTTATGCTTTTTCTTTTGGCCATTGTGTGGTCTGTCCTTCGTCGATTTGTAGATTCTGATTACCCCTTTAGTATCAGTCTGTATCTTCATTCTTCAATTTCGTCTTGTCCAACCAGTGATGAAAGCAACTATGTAATTGTTCTCTGTATCACCTTTTCGAAAGTCAGCTATAATTAATGTGAAATTTCAATTACTCCTAGCATTCCATCGAATCAAGGGTGTTTTGACAGATTGAATTTGGTGAATCTCAAATCCAACAATAATGTATCCCTTTATTTGATGAAACGCGAGTCAGTATATTAATTTTTTATTTGCTTACCAATAAAAAACAACCTTTTTTCATCATATTCAATTCCATACCTTTTTTATGATGAAAGGTCCACCAAACTTGTTGTGTTAACGTCTTTTGAGGTTTTCGGTATTACATAGGCTATACGATAATTGCACCAGTTTAAAATTACAGGAACACAAGTCCATGCACGATGATGAATTGACCAAGACACTCAGTGAGCATGTTGTTTTTAATGACGTAGCACATTTCTGGTCGAGAGTCCCGTCTTTCCTCTCCGCAAGCAAATGGAAAATGAATCGATTGACAAAATATGAAGAATAATCCCTTGAGCGATGACGCCATTTTCTTTAGGGTAAAACATTATGTAAGATTAGAGTAAGTTTTTCACAATCCGGTTAGTGGATGTATTTACGAGGCAAGTGTGCAATATTTTTTTATTTTGAAAAATCGCTGAATATTACACGTGTATAATTTCCTCGTTTCTAACATATATCGTCCCGGTATATGTTTTCGTATCATCCATTTTATTTTGATTTCCACAGTGCACGCCTTATTTTTGACGTGTCTTCTGGTTTCTATTTCTGGAACGTAAACAGGACTCCAACGTGACATGTCAAAAGTGTTCAAGGTTGCTTTAAAGCAAAGAAATATTTAACTAGTCATTCTTTGAAAATGCCAATCGTCATATGAATGAAGGGTTAACACTGGTAATCGCTATATCGGAAAATCGATAATAGTACGAAAACCCATCACACGAGGATAGTAGTATTAGTAACTACATTTATTTTAGTTTTGCTTCAGATTGATACTGTGAAATGAAACAACCGATTATAGCGTCTGATAATACAACTTGTATATTTACGTGATGAAACACAATTCAAAACAAATGTTGATTTAAAAGAAATCCAATTATTGCATTATAATACATTGTATAATTGTTTTAAGTACTAAGTACATAGCGTGTTCAGAACATCTAACGTTCTGATATTCTCCATGTGTAGTGATAGTAAGCGATCTTTACTGCAACGTTCGGCGAGCATTGTTTCAGCTATGTTCAGGGCGAGAACAAGTTCAGCATTTTGTAATAAATGATGGAGGAATCGGCAAACTGAGGCAACATTTTTTCCCTATGTAGAATTGGGAAGGGGCGAACAGTTGGCGACAATGCGCCTACTTTTATTTCAAAATCTGTGGAAAATGTATTTAGCATGCAGACGGCGCGGCATTCTCCAAGCACGTTATCCACTATGGATAAAAGCAAAGTTAATATCGGATCTAAAGAAAATTCTCACAACTTGTTATATGAGTGAGTGATTGTTGTGTAACACAATGTGTTCAGTTTTCTCGCTATATTACGACGAGAACAAGTTACATTTTAAAAGAGAAGATAATGATGTCCGTTTTATGTTATACTAACACGATTTTTATATTGCTACCTCAATCAAATAAAAGTCAGCCGGTAGAGATGTCAAGCCGCTTGTGGACAGATTATCACGATTCCGAGCCATCCAGTTTAAATAGCTCTTTAATGCTCTAATGAAGCAACATATGCCGATTTTATATTCAATGTTTTGCTCGACGGGGGCTCGAACCCACGATCTACAACACTGGAGGTGAGCACGCCAACCATTACATCACTGATGTGGTTTTGTTGTCAGTATGTTTAAAAAAAAACGTCTTGGTTGATTGCAATTGTGCATCTACAGATCAATGTAGTATTTTGTTTTAGATTATTGTATTCTTTTCTATAATAGTATTCTTATTTTCTCTTATATTTCAATTCATTTTGCAAAATTTCTAAATAGTTTTTAGATTTTGCGATAAATGTCTATTACAACTCAATTTATGTATTTTTTTAATTATTTTTTTATAGAGTAATATTTAACCCGAATCGATACATTTTGTGATAAATATACATTCAAACCGGATTGATACACGTATGCATTTTCATATTTGAAATGTTTGCAGGTGACCCTAATTCAAAGGCATTCGATGTCACTTTGATGTTTTGTTTGATCAGAAGTCTGACCTCTTATACTCGGGGTATAAAAATGTGTGGACTACCAGACGCATCAGATGTCACTCCAGGCGCCGACTTAGTTCGAATCAAATTCTACAGAAATGAACTGGCTCATATGAAAGATAACAAAATCTGCAAATCATATTTGACCACAGCATGGAATAACATCTCAAATGTAAGTTGATTCATTCGTTGTTATCGCCCACATTATTTCAGCTATCTCGTGGAGTTAAATGTAAGTTGAATTATAAGTATGGTTATATAAGTAACATGTAAATGGATGCATTGGCTGTGAAATGCAGAACAGCAATATAAGCTAATTGTTCCTTTACTTTTATTTGTGTCTTAGTACACTGTAAATGGGGCCGTCATGTTCGTGATCGTATGGTAGTTGGATTTACAACTACCTATGTAATCAGTGCCTATCACCACTAAGGTTGTGAGTTCAACCCGATTCATGGTGAGGTGTACTTGATATACGTTCATACAACATTACGTGATAAAGTTTGTCAGTGACTTATGGCAGGTCGGTGGTTTTCTTCTGGTAGTCAAGGTTCCTCCCACAATACACTGATCACCACGATATAACTGATATATTGTTGAAAGTGGCGTTAAGCACCATATCCCAAACCCTCAAATTGATTAATACGGAAACAAACTTCATTTGGAACCTCAAATGCATTTTTTTACCTTCTAAAATACCTCCACAGTATTCACTTGCCATTCTTTGTGAGGATTTAATTGTGACGTCACAGCATTCATAATATTTTTATGGCTACAATTGTGACGGCTCGATTAGATTTTATCCGTTGAAGACAGCTTCAGATGATACTGTCGCCTTTGGAAAAGCACAATTAAGATGAATGCCTTATCGCTAGTAGCTAGAACTCTTGGCCATTCGGTTTTGCCATAATGGTATTGGACTGTACGCTACAATATAAAGAGTACTATGTATTGTATTGTAGGCAGTACGTCGGCTGGGAGGTCAATCACTATACCAGGAATGTCAGGACTTGTTGGTTAAAATATTGGATCAAACCAACAAAGAAATCATGCTTGAAATCAAGAATTCACAGACAGAGATGAAAGGTTTAAAATTGTCAGTTGAAGATTTGAGAAGTTCATATGACTCTCTCCGCACTGACCATGATGTTATCACAAAGGACATTAAGGTTTTAAAAGAATTATATCAGGATAATATTACTTTGACGAATAGAGGTAAAATAATTTCAACCAAAGGTGTAATAGAAAAAAGTTATAATTCGAAAGATGGCCATATGAAAAAGGGCACAGAGACAAACAATGGGCGACGAACACTTGTTTGAGCAATGCAAATCCCACTAACAACCGGATGTCAACTCATGTGTCCCGAAATGATAAGCTGTTCTTCGCCACTAGTGACACTCGTCATTTAAATATAACTTTTTTGTAATTTACTGGCTTTGTGGTCTAATATAGTGAATTGTGTACAATGTGAAATTACTGTTTATTCTTGTTACGGTCTAGTTCCATAAAATTTGCCCCCCCCACACACACACAGACAAACCGTCTACACTCGTATTGATATATACATACTGACCGTCATAAGAAACGTACCACAGACCTTTAGACAAATATAATTTTAATTAATATACCAACAAATATATGTACGCTTTAAGAAATAACAACACTCGATACTAAAACGGATCATCTCATTTTCGGATCAAGACTATTTTTTGTGAAGTTACAAAACTGACCAAACATCAATGCCATTGCTGTCACCATTCCGTACCCAACTATATGTATTGTGGTGATATACAGTGAACGTTGGATTGTTAATGTGCTGATGTGTCAGTTTTCAAACGGTATCGTAAATGCTGAATCCGGATACGATCGGACGATCCGATACATTGTTACGTTTTGTGGTTACAAACATTTGTCTCTCTGAGGCGCACTATAGTGTTGTGGTGACAACTGATTAATCGAGCAATTTCTTCTTGTTCACTTTACTGAGGACGAGCTTCGTACCGTTCGTCGTTAGCTACACGAGGCATGTTCCTATTCCAACTAAAAATGACCTAGAGAAACTCAACTGTCCTCTGATTTTTATTTTTAGATATGTACACAGCTCTTACAAAGAGCGAGCTTAAAGAATCGCCTCAACCAATACCAGTTTGCACAATCACAAAACCTGTTTTTGAACATCAATTAAAACGATTTTGATTGATCCGAAAATTATTAAAACTTGTCCGTAATTTGATAAGGACAGCAAAAGTAACACATATATCCAACCAATCACCCGTCTATGGGTACAACAATTTACCTTCAAGAGACAATATATTTCTTCTACATTTAAATATATTACTACCATTGGTCAACTGTGTATAAACAAGTTGATAAACAGATAAACATATAGTTAAATTAATAATCATCACCACCCAAGCGGTTATCACATACAATGTTCACCCACCTCGAACAATTAATCGATGATTAAAGTTTTCCCATCATCCTAAGTAGCACCGTCGTGGTCGTGATCGTATGGTAATTGGATTAACAACTACCTATACAATCCGTGCCTATCACTACAAAAGTTGTAAGTTCGAATCCCGCGCAGGAGATGGTGTACTCTATACAATATTATGTGATAAAGTTTGTCAGTGACTGTGGTTTTCACGGGTACTCCGGTTTCTTCCATCAATAAAACTGACCACCACGATATAACTGGAATATTGTTGGGAGTGGTGGTAAGCATCATAAACTAAACCAAACCAACCATAATCCTAATTAAATATATTAATGTTTTGTAGGAAAGAAATTAAACGACATAGCTGATACTCCACCGCACAACACTGTGACATCTAATGAAGACAGAGAAATAACTGAAATATTATATCACAGAGAAAATGAAAAAAGTGATAGTGAATGCAATGACCAACAAATGAAACTACGCATGTCAAGGGAATATACCGGCAATCTGATGAGGCATAAAGATCTCGCAAATGCATACGAGAGGACACCACCTATGATAAATAACGTCGATATAGTAGATAACAAAGGTCGTACATCCCTTATGAATGCTTGTATCAGAGGTAACGTTGAAATAGCGGAAGTTCTCATTACAATCGGAAGTGACGTAAATAAGACGGATTATGAAGGTTTCAGTCCAATTAATTTAGCAAGCCAATGTGGACAGACTGCAATATGTGAATTACTTATATCTAATGGCGTTGATATAAATAAAGTAGGTAAAACTAAATCTCCTCTTATGGAAGCGTGTAGCTATGGACATTTGGCAACAGTTTTGATGCTTATCGACAATAAAGCTGACCCTTATGCTGTTGATGAGAAGTTACGGTCAAGTTTATTTTGGGCATGTCACGGCGGAAACGTAGACATAGTCAACTTCGTTATTTCGAAGGAATCCGATATACATATGGCTGACAAAGAAGGTAGAACCCCTCTTATGGAAGCTTGTAACCATGGTTACCTATCAATAGTTGAAGTGCTTATTGATAAAGGAGCCATAATTAACCAGGTCAATAATATGGGCATAACTACTTTTTACCATGCCTGTATAGGAAGTAATATCGATGTAGCTGAACTTCTTATTTCTAAAGGTTGTGATATAAATCAAGCTGACAATGAGGGAATAGCTCCACTAATGGTGGCTTGCACTAAAGGATGTCTACATATTGTTGAACTTCTTTTGAAGCATGACGCTGAAATAAGAGTTGAAAGTAAAGATGGTCGGACACCTTTTTACTATTCATGCGTTGGGGGAAATATTGATATTATTAACTTACTAATTACTAATGATTGTGACATCAATAAACCTGATAATAAAGGGATGTCTCCTCTAATGGAAGCTTGTGGAAAAGGTCACCTATCTATTGTTAAATGCTTGATCGAGAAAGGTGTTGACATACATATTGAAAATAATGACGGACAGACAGCGTTTTATTGGTCATGTGTTGGTGGAAACGTTGATCTTGTCAGTTTACTAATAGACAAAGGGTGCAATGTACTCCAGCTTGATAAAAATGGAATGAGTGTTCTGATGCAAGCTTGTGGTAAAGGTCATTTGTCTACGATGAAATTATTGCTGAGGAAAGGTGTCGACATCAACCAGTCTAATAATACCGGACAAACGCCATTTTATTTTGCCTGTATTGGAGGTAACGTCGATATATTTAACTTATTGATTACATACGGGTGCAATATCGATAAAGGAGACAACAGAGGATGGACACCTCTTATGGCGGCAAGCTACGGGGGTCATGACCTCATATGTGAAGGTCTCATAAACATTGGTGTTGATATAGACAAAACAGACAACGAAGGCTGGACTCCTCTTATGAATGCATGTTTCGAAGGACATTTGTCCACCGTGGATTGTCTACTACTCAGATGCGCTGACATAAACATAACAAACCATGAAGGGCAAACAGCATTTTATTGGGCATGTGACCGTTCGCATATTGGTATCGTTAATCTATTGATAGGTATGGGATGGGATATACATAATGCCGACAGTAAAGGCTGGACACCTCTTATGCACGCGTGTTTTGGTGGTCAATATGAAATATGTGAAATACTTATCAAAATGTGTGCTAATATAAACATTGTGGATAAAAATGGAGCGAATTCACTTATGTGGGCTTGTAATGGAGGACATCAGCCAATCGTTGAGCTTCTTATAGAAAATGGAGCTGAGGTCAGCTCTACAAATCACAAAGGTCAAACTCCATTTTATTGGTCATGTGTTGGTGGAAACGTTAACATAGTAAGTTTACTTATCGGTAAAGGTTGTGACATACATTCAGCTGACAGTGGAGGGTGTACCCCTTTCATGGAAGCATGTTATAGAGGTCATGATATTATTTGTTCGCTACTCATTGCATCAGGCGCTGACATAGATAGAGGAAGTGATAATGGCTGGACACCACTCATGTCGGCATGTAATGCGGGACATATGTCAGTAGTCGAACTTCTTGTACACAAAGGTGTTAACATCAAGTTTACAAATAAGGCAGGTCAAACTGCTCTTGAAATAGCATGTCTTAGAGGTCATTGTGACATTGTAAAACTACTTGCCTCTAATGTTGATGGCAACAAATCTCATTAGAATTACTGTTGCAAATATTCAGATGCAAACATGTATGTATTCCTGGTACACAACCAGTTAAGATTAATTGAATATGTCTTTCCATTTCTGACAACGAAATCGGTTGTGTTGAAATACCGAATATATTATGCAGCTGCCAAAATGTATATATTCCTGATACAGTGATGTCCAGTTCAGATTAATTGAATAATTGTTTTATCACTGACAATGTTTGTTTGTTTGTTTGTTTGATGGTGTTTAATGCCACTTTCAACAATATTTCAGTTATATTGTGGCGATCAGATTTATTGCTGGAGGAAACCGGAGGACACGGAGAAAACCACCGACTTGTCGCAAGTCACTGATAAACGTTATCACATAATGTTGCATTGAGCATACCTCGCCCTGATCGAGATTCGAACTCACAACTTGAGTAGTGATAGGCATTGATTGCATAGATAGGTGTAAATCCAACTATCATACGATCACATGCCACAACAGCCCCTTCCCGACAATGAAATCGGTTGTCTTGAAATATCGATTTTGTTGTATGAAGTCCATTAAAGATAGAAGGTCATATTTAATTTTAGATAGGTTGCAGCGAAGTGTCATTTTAGTTAGAAAAGATTTTGGAATAAACCCAGCACATATTTGTCACATTTCAGCCTATTATATACAATCAAGTAGTCGTATATCAAAGACCATTGTGCTACCATTTCACCAGGATCGATCATTGCGTCGAACATGTATTACGACGACACAAAATGTTGTGGTCGTATAGAAATATGTTTAATCTTGTAATCTGTATAGGCTGTATACGTAGCTATTCATATGTTCCATTTGTCATAATTACACTACGATCCTTTTTTGATTCATGACATATCACTGGGGTTAAATGTAAAAGTTAGATGTCATATGCCACATGTAGAGCAGGAACTGCTTACCCTTTCTGAGCACATGAGTTCACTTCCTGGTAATAGTGGGGATCGTGTTGCTCGATATTTATTACTCTGCCTAGTGTTTTGTAGATCCTTGTTACTCGATATTTTATATGTATATTTTGTAGATCGCTATTTGTCCTTTTGTCCTTTTTCTTTTTGTTTTCTCTGTCCTTCTTCGATTTACGGCTTCTGATTGCCCATTAGATATGTTCAAACACCTGTTATAAGAGATTGATTATGGTATTTTTTAATTGACTTTGAACCGTGTTAATGTTTTGTTTTTGTATAGAAAACGATTTAATAAAAATGTAGAAATCACATGTATTGCCCCGCACGACACCTTCATCAGGTACGCCCAAAATCGAAAGATTGGAAAGCCAAATAATTCATAATTGTTGGATCTGGAGCAATAATACCAAAGGGCCTAAAAAAGATTTCCACAATCGGATATGGTTACCTATGCCTGAGAAAGGAGAACCGTAGCTTTATTGATAATATATACATGACAATAATATTATTAGTTATTGGAAATGCTTGTTTATAAATAAAAATGATATGTTTATACCCGTATGATTCCAATTTATCACCAGTCAATCGTTTTTGATTTTTTTTCGTTTTCGCAGAATTAATTTCACACAAATAGCTTGACTAAACAAATATCGCAAATATCTCCAACCAAAATTATTACTTTTACAGTAAAGGATTTCGTATTTGCTTTTTTGTCGCAATTGGAACATGCTTTTAGAAAATTATATTTCTCAGCTATGGGAACCTTTCATTAGGTGATTTAATTTGTATCTCATTATGTGGTATATTCCACGTGCATCATTTGCCTAGATGAGTGTGAAAGAGCTACAGGTGCTGAACAATCCTCATTGTAGAGTAATACAAAACTTAGCACATATTTGCAAGCAGTTGATGTAGTCCTCTCATTAGATAAACGTATAACCTTGTTTTGTTTATACTCCTCTCAATTCACCATGCAATTTGTCTCAACTTTATTATGTAACTGATCAATTACCTACCACATTTATTATCTTTGGCGACTTTAATTGTCATAACCCCTTTTGGTTGATTGGTTTTCAGGGGTTTAACGTCACGTCCAACAATATTTATATAATAGTTACTTATATATAGGGCATTATCGTGATTTATAGATTGCCCAAGGGACAGTAGTATTGACAGAAACATTGATAATGCCTGAGCCGCAGGCGAGGGCATTATCAGTGTTGAAATCAATACTACTGTCCCAAGGGCAGTCTATAAATCACGATAATGCCCTATACATAAGTAACTATTATTTTTATTTCATTGAAGGAAATAATACTTTATAAATAATTTTGGTACATTGACAACTGCACGATCTCCGTTGCGTTTTAAAAAGGGGACGCAACTCTAAAACGTCGAGCGGTCATTATCATGATAACGCCCGCGGGCATTATCATGTTAATGACTGGTAGATTTCTTTAACGCAGATTAATGCATGACCCATGACCATGTCTACACCAATAAAAAAGTGGAATTGAGAACTGATATGAAATAATTCAGTTATATCATATATCTAGATTAAAATACAGGTGTTTTGTATATGCATTATCAATTATTGTCCCAAGCCTATATCGTTTATACCCTATATCGCATACCCTATATCACATAGCCTATATCGTATACTCTATATCGTATACCCAAATTATTTCAAAATTTCAAAATTTTCCAAAATTTCATTAAAGTTCAAAATAATTTAAAAAAATATCAAAATTAAAAAAAAATTCTAAATTTAAATAATTTCAAAATTTTGAAAAATTCAAAATTTCCCAAAATTTCATAATTTTTCGAAATTTTTTCAAAATTTAAAAAATTTCAAATTCTCAAAAAAATTCAAAATTTTCATAACATTAAAAAAGTAAAATTTGTTTTTTAAAATTCTAAAAATTTCAAAATGTTCAAAGCAATTCAAAATTTTCATAAAATACATGTATTATCAAAGGCATGGTTGAAATATATGATATAATGAACATTACATGTCAAAATCTGTATCACATGCCGCATCAACGCTCAACCTATATCACCCCTCGGGCCGGTGGCCCTTGGGGTGATATAGGGTTCTCGGGTTGATACGAGATGTGATGCAGATTTGGACATGTAATATTCAGTATATATCGTGGCGGTCAGTTTTATTGGTGGAGGAAACCTGAGGACAGAGAAATTACCGACCTGCCGCAAGTTACTGACAAACTTTATCACATAATGTTGTTCACCTCGTCCTGAGTGGGAGTCCAACCCACAACATCAGTGGTGATAGGCACCGATTGCATAGGTAGTTGTGAATCCAACTACCAGACGATCACGGCCAGATGGCCCCTTAGCTCGCTTTAGAATAGTAATAACCAAAGACAAAGCAAATCTGAAATAAAACCTTTACAAATTCAACAATCTGAAATAAAACCTTTACAAATTCAACAATGTTGTGGATATTCTAACAATTTATACTGATGGCGATAGGGTAACATCAGCAGCTGTTTCAGGACAACAGGTTGTTTCCCTTTTATTATTATGACCGGGGCTTTTGCTAACCGATATCACACGAATGCATTTCTGGGGAACTAGCTATCTGTCGTAACAAAGATTCAAAATCGCTAGAAGTTTTCCATATTTTATTTACAGCCGTGTATTTCAACGGTCAACAACAAAACTGCAGATGACAATAATAACAATAATACAAATATGAGAGTAATTAAAAATGACTGATAGACAGGATTAATGATAAATATGCCTAATGGCGGTTTATATAGCAATTTGAGTTATAGCTTGGAGTTGTTGTATCGAGGATTAACTAAATTATAAATTATTAAAAGCTTCTCAAGTCCAGTTGTGACAGATTATAAACAATAAGTGTTAATTGAATAAATTTGCCTCTGATCTTTGAGACACAATTTTGACAAAAGTGAGGGATAAACTGCATTAATTATTTATACACATATAGAGCTTAATTTGACTTGTAAGACAAATTTATAACACTTATTTAAAAAAAAAGGAAATAATAATATAACTATAAAATAGAATTAAATATGAAATATTGAAATAAAGAATTTCGAGAATTACATTTTCCGAGGTACTAAATATGTCGGTTATATTACCCTGTCGGACCCAAGCTGATTCTCCGAATCAGTAAAAATAAAAGTATACATATATAGATGTTAAAATAAAATAAACATAACTGATATTAAGCGGGATAAAACTATTTTTACATTTATATACAGGCGCGCATAGAAATAAAATATGAACATTGCAAATATATTTTCTTTAAGTAGACTGTTTTCTACATGAATTCTCTTGAAGCTAATTAATGCATATATGAATATAAAAATGTCACATTTAATACGATTAATAAATATTCCACTATCTGTACCTACAAAATTATCACTAATGCAAGTACATATATTTATTTCACGATGTCCATGCTCACTTGGAGAACACAATAAAATGTTTGCTTTTTTCACATTCATATAGTTTCTAGCTATATTTGATTAGATTTGTTTTTGTTTATTTCAATAACAGTGTCATATTTTTCGCATAGTACTATTCCTGGAACATCTGTCCAAACACATTACCGCGACATTGAAAAATTTCGCAACTTATTACCGCAACATTTCCCCCGCATTTTAGGTTGACATTACCGCGCCATTTTTTTTAAATAGGGGTTTCTAGAACTCATTACCGCTACATTTGTAAACTGCCTTCAAGATATATACATGTATAATGAATGCATGTTCAATGATTAAATAATTTAACAAACATGGTACATACATGATTTTTATTCACATACAAATTCGCTCACCATTTAAGTCACCTGGTAGATTTGTTCATTTAGTAACATGGTTAGCATCGAGAAGTTTGTAACTAATCGAGGGAACCCAGGACTTGATGGATATAAATTTCGAAAGTATAAAATGTTCAAAAATTCCAAACTGTGGAGATGTGTTGAAAAGAAGTGCGCCTGTCGCTGCAAGACAGATCTGGAAGACTTGATGAGTTGAGGAGTGTCTTGTGTTTGACATATTTTCTGAAGCTCCAGAATCTGAAAAAGCTATCAAGTTTGCAGATTACGTTGTTAACAATTACATAGACAAGTCATCGACATTTCCTCCAATCAAATGGGCAGATTCTGATGCTGAATGCAAAAGAAGCACAAACGGATGTGAAAGCTTCCACAAGGAATTCAGCACCATGTTTTATTGTTCACACCCCAAACTTTTTAGCAAAAATCCAGTCTGTACAGACTAAGACTTATTTAAAGATTCATGCGGCCAGGAAGAAAATTCCGCTAAGAAGAAAGGAAAGTAACAATGTTAGACAGAAGTTAGAACTGAAAACAAATTACCAGGACGGACAACTTACAAGATTACAATACCTCAAAAGAATGGCCTTCAAGGTACTTCCAGTTTCATAAAAACTTACTGTTTTATATGTAAATTGTTCTGGATTTTAACGTATTGTTAACACTATAATAATAAAGTGCTTAACTATATCCTGCTCAAAATCCTACTTCCACCCTCCGTGGTGAGCAGGGGTAGCATGTCTTATCCATTTACATACAATTAAATATACAGGTACATGTATAAGGCAGTGGCTAACGGAAGAGGTATTGTCGCGATAATGTAGAACTAAAAATGTCGCGGTAACGTAGACAAATTTGTCGCGGTAATAAGTATATCGCGGTAATGTGTTGTTTGAAAATGTCGCGGTAATGTAATGCACCCGTCCAAACTGTAGCTAATCGGAATATATAATACATTGTCATAATACACATGGCATTTTATTTTGAAACTTAATAGAGTTTGTGCATATCATCTTAGAATGTGATCATACTCAATGTCGCTAATAAAAACATTATTACTTAGTGTAGATCTTTTCTTGATTAGAATTACTGAAAAGGCATTGTTTTTACTGAAAAATATTTACTATTTCTAAAAGTACATTTGAACCTTATAAATTGGAATCATAACAAATAAAAATAATAACAGTTTAACAGTATGAATAAATAAATTTACTATCTAGTAACAAACAAAATACAAATAAAAATACTGTTGCATACTACATTTTTTTGTATATAATGTATATTATGCTTTGTGCCAATAAAAAATGTGGTGCCAATGTAAAGTTCAAAGTACAAAAGGATCAACAATGGTTTAGTAGTAAGCAATTGGCTTTTTACAAAAATAATCTTGTTGAATTTCCGCATGGTCTAAAGTTTAGGGTCGTCACGCCTACACCAGCCGAATAAAGTTTGGATGACGAGTCCAACCCTTATTCTTTGGTACCAAAGCAAGCCACCAAAATATACTGTTTGTGTAATGTAAAATTACACCATTGTTACTCCTTTTATATCAGGTCATATGGTCGCTATTTAGCGAGAAGTGCAAAAATGGCACTTAAATATAGTTTAAGAATAAATTGAAAAACGTAAGTATTACTGCTTGAACATTTTCTTCTTAGACTACAGGGTGTGTAAAATTGATATGTATGTGAGTGTTTGTTGTGTTACTATGTGTATAATCTAAGCATTGTTATCCAAATTAAACCATTATGTATGCTATCATTAAATAATTTATTTTTGATGATTCCGTTTTTGTACTTTTCGTCGTTTTCTTATTCGCTTTTGCTGTGCAATGGGTGTATGCAATTCTTGTTGTAACTCTTGTGGTATGTTTTCTTCTTGTGCACACGTATTATTTCTACTACTGTAACCTTCCCATTTTATGAAATATTTTCTTTTTCCATTGTCAATTTTTGTCTTAATTATTTTCTCAACCATGTACAAGTTTTCGTCATTGTTTATATCATTGTTTGAGTTTGTATTGTCATCATTATTTTGTTGATGCGTGTCGTCATTATTATCCGTATGTATATTATCGTCTGGATGTGCAACTGGTTCCTGGTCCTCATTATCATCATCATCGCTATCATTAGCTTCATTGTTTGTTGGTCTGTCTTGTGGATCGTAGAAACGCTTTAGTCTATTAGCGTTTGTTGAAACTTTAACTGGTGCGTTGTCGGGACATCGTCTTAACATATATGTTTGATTGCCTCTGTCTTCTGTGATGTAGTAAGGACCGTCCCATCTGTTACATAGCTTTGGTGACAATCCGACTGGGTGTTTTTTTGGAGACAAGCCATGCTTTATCACCAACGGCAAAATTTGGCTCTTTTGCGTTCTTGTCGTGTTGCATTTTGTATTTTTCTTGAGCATTTTGAATGTTCTGTTGAGCAATATAACGTGCTGTCCTCAAAATATGGTGAATTTTATCAATGTACTGCTTTACATCTGGGCCAACATTTGTAAGTTCCGTAAAAACAGTGTCAATCGGTGTTCTGCATTCACGACCACAAAGAATGAAGTATCGGCTGTAATTTGTTGATTCAGTGCAAATTGAGGTATTCATAGCAAACACAATACTTGGAAGTAATTCAGACCAGTTGGATTGACTATCGTCAATGTAAGTTCGGATTTTCTCAACAATTGTCTTGTTGTTCCGTTCGCACGTACTGTTTGTTTGTTGGGCGATAACTGCTTGTATTGATCTTCTTTATTTCAAATATTTTGCAGACGTCTTTGATGATGTTTGATAGGAAATTGGTTCCTCTGTCAGTCAATATAGCGTCTGGAGCGGAGTAGCGACATATGTATACACATTGTAAAATATTCTGGCAATTTCTTTGGCCCCTGTACTTTTCAGTGGAAAAATTTCGACATGCTTTGAGAATGAACAGACGATCAGAAGAATATGTGTATAACCAGCCGAGCTTGTTTTTAAAGGTCCAAGGATCTCCATATGTACTCTTCTGAACACATCAAAGATTGGTAGAGGCTGTAACGGTGTAGGTTCCTTGTGGTTGTCTAATTTTGCCTTTTGACATTCTGCACAAGATTGTGCATATTCCATAATATTGCTGTACATTCCTGGCCAGAAATATTTATAGTGCATGGTTTGGTACGTGCGTTCTTTGCCGTGGTGGCCGCCTAGCAATTGGTCATGGTACGACTTCAGAATATCGTCACGAGGTGTACGAGGTATTGCTAACTGCTTTACAATTCTGTCAGCTCTATGACCTTTTCCTTTTGGGTACCATAGATGAAATAAAACCTCATCTTCCAATATGTAGTCTTGAACTTCTATTGTTATTTTTCGAGCAATTTTTGTATTTTCTGGTAAATTTCTGTTTATAAGGTAGTCCCGAATGTCTTTAAAATCTTCATCTTCTGATTGGTCTTTAACAAGTTTTTTCTTTTGGCGTAGTTGTGAGTTCATATATTGAAGGGGCTGGATTGAAATCGACAAAATGTGTATCGGTCTGAGTGGAAGTAGTTGATTTATTAGCCGTTTAAGTCTTTGGTTCTGGTTCGTACTGTCTACGGCTTAGTGCTTCGGTATTTCCACGATTTGTTCCCTTTTTGTAAACTATTTCAAAAGTAGAGCCTTGAAGAAACATTGTCCACCTTCCCAGTTTTCCTGTGTTTTTTGGTTCTCTTTTATTTTCTGGAAGTGTAACATAGCTTGATGGTCGGTAAAAACTTTGAACTTGCCGCCTGCCAAGTAAACATGGTAGTGTTTTACTCCTTCTACCAATGCTAAGAGGTCAAGGTCTCGGATTCCGTAATTTTTCTCTGCATCTCGCAAGGCACGCCCACCATAGGAGATAACTTGTTCTCTGCCTTTTCTATCTTGTTGTTCCAATTGCAACATGTGATGCATCTGTATACAATATAAAGTCTCTTGTAAAATCTGGAAAAGCAAGTATTGGTGGTGACGGCAACAGGCGCTTCAGCTCTACAAATGCAGCTTCACATTCAAAATTCCATATAAATTTGGCTCCCATAACTAGCAGCTTGTGTAGTGGTGCAGCTATGTGAGAGAAGCTTTTGCAAAACCTTTTGTAATAGTTTGCGAGTCCGAGGAACGCTCTAACATCTGTTGTGTTTTTTGGGGTTGGAAATGTTTTATAGCGTCTGTCTTAGATGTGTCTACTGATATGCCATCTTTTGACAGTACATGTCCCAAAAATTTCACCTCCTTGGCTGCAAAGCGACATTTTGATGGTTTAAGTCGAAGATTTGCTTCTCGTAATTTCTGGAAAATAGCATCTAGGTGTTGCAGGTGTTCATCAAAGCTGCGGGAGAAGATCAAAATATCATCCATGTATACCAATGCAAGTTTCCAATTTAGACCTCGTAAATCTTCAGAAAGGGCTAGTTGGAACGAGTGTGGACTGTTACTCAATCCATATGGGAACTTATTAAACTCAAATACGCCTTCGTGACAAGTGAATGCAGATTTGTGTTTTGTGTCTGGATGAAGTTTCGGTTGCCAATATCCATGAAACATATCAGCTACTGAATACTATTTCGCCTTCGACTCGCAAAGAGTGTCGAAAATATCCTCCATACGTGGATTTGGGAAAACCTCCTTTTCCGTGAGTTCGTTTAATTTTCGATAGTCCACTGCAAAACGGAATTCGTTGGTTTTCTTCTTCACTAAAACTACGGGGCTCTGCCATTTGCTATGCGATGGTTCTATTATACCATAATCCAACATCTCATTTACTTGTCTACTTATTTCGGTTTTTCCGGCTGGTGTTGCTCGGTAAATTCGTTGTTTCACAGGTGGGGCTTGTTCTGTGTCAATTCGATGTGGATGGAGTTCTGTACAGCCAAGTTCGGATAGGTTTGTTGCAAACACGTCTCGATTCATTTCTAACAAAGTCAAAAGTGAAAGTTGTTGTTCTTCCGTCAAGTCGGCGTCTGAAAGGTCAAAGTTTAGCTGCTGTGCTATGTCAACAAATTTGTCATTGTTATTGAGTTTGTTGGTATTTGAACCTGTATTTATATTTGAAATTGATGCAATCTTGTCATTGATTTCAAATGTAATAGATTCCTCGTGAATATCACACAATTTGCCTATTTGTATGTTCTTTGATAATCTAACCTTCGTATTGGTTGGATTTAAGATTTGTAAAAATGACTTGTTATCTTTGATTTTCACTAAACATGTAGCACCTATGACACTTTGTTTACCAACAAGTGAAGGATTAGCTTCTATTAAACCTATCTTAGATCTGATATTCTTATTTACAGTCTGAATGGGAACTAACACTTCTGAACTAGTGGGGATATTTTCATCTTTGACTAATGAAATAAAACAAATACTACTAATTTCGAGAATTACATTTTCCGAGGTTCTAAATGTGTCGGTTATATTATCAATAGGGCAATTACCATCGTTAGTGCAGTGGCTTATTCAATACTTGTTGCTTCAAAATGTGTTGCTTCTTAGAACCGATAAATATAAATTCATTATCTCATAAGATTCTTTTTCGTGTAAATATGGGAGGATTTGTGATCCCATTAACCGGTTTACCCCCGTCACATTTGTGTGCCTGTCCCTACTCAGGACCTGGATTTCCAACACCATTTGTCGTGGTCTTTATTGTGTTCAGTGAGTTGAGGTAAGATAAGAGGTAATTGTTCGCTTTGTTGATGTTGGTGGAATGTATTACCATCACTGTTGAAACTTTCTTTTCATAATTGAGGGTTGCAAAATCAAAACTATTTGATTTTAAAGATATTTGAAATTAATGAAAAGCCTTATTTATCTCGAAAACCATTGCATTTTCATATGAATTCATATTCATATGTGTATCCATGGCAACAAATCATTGACCTGGTAAATAAGATAGCACTTGATTATCAAATATACAATTACTCTATTCCATATGTACTAATTTTAATTCTAATATGACGTCCTTCAAACGCTTTGAGTTCAAACCCGTGGTAAATATAATATTAATATATGACCGATTACGTCATAGATAGACGTGGTGTGTGCTTTATAAGCGATTGTTCCATGACACTCCCCTGTAAAAGGTACACAATGATAAATATGCAATACACAAAATAAATAAACATTCTTGTATTGGAAATCGGCTCAGGCGATATAGAAAACAGACAGGAAATATAAACCCACATCATTTGCGAAGATCCCGAATAACATATAGTACTATTGCATATCCCTGGGCCTAAAAATCACACAAATTAAAATTCCACGAAATGTTGTTGACAATTTTGGCACGTAAACAACATGACGTCATATGAAGACTTCCAGTTTAGAACATAAAGATCCTGACGTTTTTTGGCTTCGTGTACGCCTCCTTGTCGAAGTGGAATTTGTAGTATTTTCCCTTTCTTTTGAATTGATGTTCATGGATAACAACATTTAGTAATCTCAAAACATATTGATCATCGGCATGAAACACCTCTTCGGTTGTCATTTCAAACATCTTTGAAAACAAAACGGAATAGTATTGTAACATTTCAGTCGGGTCATATAACGGAACAGCCAAAAACAATGGATGACATAGGCTGCTTCGATTTGAAAATGTTCCGTATTTGTCCTATTAGAATCGAAATAATTACCGGTAGCCATATATTTATATTGTTCTTACCACGGGTTGTCACTTTATGACTTCTTTTTACCCTCGCTACCGCTCGTGGTAAAATATTCGGTATAACGTGCCAACCCGTGGTTAAAACAATATAAATTTATGGCTACCGGTAATTATTTCTTAACCATAAAGTAAAAACAACAAAAATAACATGCTGTCTGAATCGTTTCAAATTCCAATAGAAAAATCGCAGAAAGAGGCAAATATCGTTTAATATATAATTAATATACTAATTTTAAGCATAAAAACAAAAACAAAATAGAAAATTAGAAAGAGGCAAATATCGTTTAATATTATACAATTAATGACTTTTAATGATTGGATACAAGGATTTATTAACCCAAGAATATTGTATTTACCGAGGCCCTTAGGACCGAGGTAAATATATTATTCTTGGGTTAATAAATCCTGGTATCCACCGAATTGAAAATCATTAATTGTTTTATTATATGACACATTTTATATGTTGATTTTACCCTTAAAATAAGCTTTTATCACGACGTTTTCTTCGATTTCATATGGGGCAAGACGTTGGAATGTTATATTCACTGCGCATTATGTCGCGTGAGGTGAATATAACGTGTTATCAAAGAACGTTTCTAGGGACGTCAGCCAATCAGATAAAAGAAATATTTATAGTCATATAATAAAGGTATATATTTTAAACTGCTGTCAGTTGAGGGCAGAATTTAATAACAAATTGCACGGAATGCATTCCTTAGTTGAAATACTCCTTGCTATTACGGTACCAATAATCACAAGGAACACGGCGTCTTGACCGGGTGGCATATAATTCAAATTACACATAGGTATTTATTAAATAATGCTTATTAACCAGTAGGTTATATTATGAATACTACAGACTGATTTGTATTTATACAGGAAGAAGATTATTTTGCTCCAAAATGCTTTGCCTGTCTATTATGGCTTTTAAAACCATAATGGACCGGAAAAAGCCATAATGGACTGGTAAAAGCCATAATGGACCGGACCATTATGGCCTTCTTCAAAAAGAATGAAGATTGCCTAAACATTTTCATAATATTTCAAAATTTTCATGAAATTTCAAAATTTTCATAAAATTTCAATATTTCAAAAATTAAAAAAAAAAAAAAAATGGTCATAAGATTTCGAAATTTTCCAAAAATTTCAATATTTCAAGAATTTCAAAACATTTCAAAATGATAAAATTTTCAAAAAGTTTCAAAAATTTCAGTTTTCATAAAATTTCAAAATTTTAATACCGTATTTTAAATGATAATATTTAAAAATGATAAAACAATTATAGTCTACCATTTTGGTCAATACTTTGGCCTTCAAAAAGAATGAAGATTACCTAAAATTGAAATTGACTGGTTAATAAAAGTATTAAGAAATGGGTGTTTTCATAATGGACCGGTTATATGTCCTCGGTTAAGTCATAATGGCCCTCGGAAAGTTGTATTGGCCCTAGGCGTTGCCTCAGGCCAATACAACCTTCCATGGGCCATTATGACTAACCTTGGACATATAACTGGTCCATTATGAAATCACGCATTTATTAATACTATAGTAATAATGATCTGCATGTACCATGTGTCGTTGATATTATACAATTATAGTCTTTTGTTGAGGTCAATACGAGTTTTTATGGACCTTAAAATCGATATTCACCGAAGCCTTTAGGCTGAGGTGAACATTGTTTTGTAAGATCCATAACAACTCGTATTGACCGATACAAAAGACTGTAATTGCTTTATTACATTAAAATGAAAAGTGAAAGTGAAACCAAGTCAATATGAAATTAATCACTTCATTATGACGTCATACGTAATGCAATGGAAAGTGAAAGTGAAAGCGAGTCAAAACGAGTTTTATTCAAACAATATCAAATTTTACTTAATGCCAGGTAACAGCATGATAGCCAATAAAATTGTTTAAATAAAATCATTATGTAATAATATGAATAACTTGGTTGTGTCATATGTGTAAGGGTCTTATAGCCTACTTACCCCCTCCCCTATTTCCCAGTCACATGAGGACGCGCTCCGCAACCTCTGTGGATCGAGCTATGAGAATCATCTTCAGCACAAAGAATACATTACAATTTGAATGCATTATTTCCGGTATTACATTATTTAAATGTAAGAAAATGACAATAAAACCACGTATGATGGATTTATTTTGCATCTGTGTTTCCTGCTGTGAAGACATACACGATTTCAGTCATGTGGGAATGCAAAAAAGGGCAACTTCATATGAAAATTTGACTACTGCAATTATGAATATTGACGGGTCAGGGATAACGGATCAAACGAGAATATTTTTGTTCTTAAAAACAAATAAATTCACACTTGACTGTTTAAACTCTACTCGTAAAACCCCGTCACTTTTCATTTAAATGCCTTTCAAAGTTAGGAGAGTGAGCGATTTCAGTTTCTACGATTTCCCCATTTTTTTTAAAGAACTTTTCTGACAATGGGGTACTAATATTTTATGCTTCACATTTTGATTCCGATTACCCCTTTGGTATCTTAAAACCTTTCTTGGTGCCCGGGTGGCTCAATGAGTTAGGTCGTTGGATCTAACAACTCATACAAACCTATCACAAATACGGCGTGGGTTCGCGCCCGGCTTTGTTAATTACAACAAAGGGTGCACTCGACTCGCAGCCGCAAGTGATTAAGTTAGGTGGTTCTCTTCGGCTTCCTCCACCACTAAAACTGGTCGCCATGATAACTGAGATATTGTTGAAAGTGGCGCTAAAACACCAAAAATTAAAAAAAATCAATCAAACCCCTCTTATGCATGGCTAGTTAGATAGCCTAAAATTAAGGAGTATTTTGCAAATTTTGTATGGTATCGTGAGATCGATATTTGTTTTTAGAATACCGTAGGGGCAATCATAAAAGGACAATCAAGAGAAACTGGCAGCACAAGGTAAACAAGACGAGGAAAAACAAAACACAATATGTGGTAGATACATGTACCACTATGCGCAAACAAATAATTCAAAATTTTCAAAAATATAGGGGTAAATATTATGTTCACTTTTCAGATTAAACAAAGAATGGTTTGAAGATATTAAAGGGCAATCAAACACTGTATATCGAGAACGGACAACACAATGGCCAAAAGAAAAAGTACCAAAGGACACACAACAATGGACAAAACATACATATAAAACTAAAGATCAAGAAACACGAACCCCATTAAAAATCGGGGGTGAACTCAGGTGCTCCGGAAGGGTAGGCAGTTCCTGCTCCACTAGTTAATCTGGTTACAAACCCGGTAATAAGTCGTGAATGAGGAAAAAACCGAGAAGTGTTTACGACAAGTGGAACATATCTGTGGTCATTTGTGACACAGATATTCCATAACGTTCAACCAAGTGATGGTGGTAACCATACAATTTCTGAAGTGATGACTTCAACTTTACCAAAAGGAATCCTTGGTTCAGTAGCTTCCTTGTTAGCAGCAACACTCTCGAATGAACTATAAGGTTTCACACATTTATTTGACAAATGGCCACAATTTGTTAGCTTAGGTTAAAATGTTTCTATGGATACATACATTTTAGTTCTGTAATTTGCACAATAATATACTGGTTGAAATTAATGTTATGTTAAAATCAATCCTCTTTATCTATATTATATATATACAGGGTACACTATTATACTACATTTTTCTCCTAGTAGAGATCGTGGGTTCGAGTCTCGATCGGGTCAAATCAAAGACTATGCAATTTGTATGTGTTGCTTCTCAGTTAAACACGCAGCACCAAGGAGAAAGATCAAACACTGGTTGGCTCGGAATCAGGAGACAGTGTCCGAGTGTTTTTTACATTTCGATTCCCGGACTCTTGTTTCAGTGAGTTAGCACTATGAAAAAATCCAACTAAACGTGTTAGTCCAGTACAAACATTACCTCATCAATCATCTCATTGAAAATTAACTTCTTCTCCCCATGACATGGCTAGACAATTGCTGAGTTGGCGTTAATCAACAATCATTCACTCTTAGTGGAGTTATGGTCTACCATCATATAAGAACTGTTATCTATGTGCCTCTGTTTATCTTCAGGCAAAACATCTCTTTAAATGTTATGCGGAATTCGCTTTTAAGTGATACATAAAGAACAACTGTGAGGACAACATCAATTTGTTCTAGAATCTTAGATAATGCAAATATCACTATAGTGTTATTCAAAAAGGTAGTGTATTCAACCAGCTTTGAATTGTTCGCAAACGTAACGAATGGTGTAAACGAATTATTATCAAAAGACAGGACCAGATCTTCAAGAGCCTTTGGAATGGTGGCGATCGCAAAAACGAATGTAGAAATAGCAACGACTTTACCTAGTTGTCGGTATGGCCCTGTGGTGTTATTTATTACTCTCATTGTTGTTCTTTTAGTGTCCTGTTTAATTAATTCCACAACCATACAAATGGAACACAATACCAATATTATCATAGGACCAACACTTCTAAATAATAGAGGACATATCTTTAAAAATATTCTCATAATCTTTGAATCTATTAATTGAATGTATGATTTCACTGCAGTGCACTTGTATTCGAGCTCATTGGTGTCTTGATTTAATATAACAGTTTTTTTAAATGCATTCCTATACATATGAGTCGAATTTACTATAGTCCCTATAAGTGTTACACCAACAATGGCACACCCAACTCTTTTGCCAGAGAACCACACTCTAGATTTAATGGGATATTTTATAATTATCAGCTTTTGAAAGGCCATGCCGATTTTCATCCAAATTGACAAAGAATAAAAAATACTAGGAACTATTACGGTCATAATTTGGTAAGGCGTACACCAGTGATAATCCATGTAATCGTGCCGTACTAAAAACACCATTTGAAAAGGAACCGAAATAATAAGTGCTAAAAGGTCAAACACTGTATGCACTATCATAAAAGTGTAACGATCCCATACCACCTTGGATTTTACCATAACAGCAAACATAACACTCAATGATATCGCTGTGATCAGGCATACACTAGGTTGTACATAAAGACTGTATAAATAAAGTTCATTGGTCATCTGATATCGAGGACTGTACCGGTATATTTTCTCGAATTTCTTTGAGTTGTTCCTTATAAACTGTAGATTTGTGCTAATCCGATGAAGTCCTCTTTTCACTTCAGCCGACACTGACATCGTGGATTTAAACGTCATGTTTAATAAATGATCCATTTCGTTATTTGTGTTGTCTACTTAGACCTGTAACAATATTAAATAGTATCAATAAAATCAGTGTAAATTAATTATGTTTAATTACTGGAAACTTCATTAGAAGGTGTAAATTGTGTACAGTCGGGAAGCCATGCATCAATCCCGTATCTCCAACAATGCAAAGTCAAGTCGAGAAATCAAGGGACCATACTCTATTTTTTTAGACAGGTGACGCTTTAAAAGTGAGCGGCCATGCATTGTTTACGTCGACACCTTATGTGTTTTTACTGAATATCTTCATAAATAAAACTAAAAGAAGTACTCATTTTTAATGAATCCATTTCTGGAATAAACGTGACTGATGCGTGAATACATGTATTTATGATATCGTTTGTTTGAAATCAATGTTGGAACTCGAGATACCGCTGCTGATGAAATGTTGACAAAAAAATGGCGCTAAAAATCCATTCTTAAAATAAGTTGAACAATTGCATCCCATTGGCTGGTTATTAATATATTTGGTAAAAATAGCTAGAATTACGTATTAGCATATGGGCGAATGACATATTTCCCCATCATACGTCACTCGAATTCCATATTTGGATGTCAACAGGAAGCGCTATATTCCCTCACATTTCATGAAGAAATCGAGATTCTAACCAAACATTTCTGTTTTTGTTCAGATATTGATCGATCTATTAGCATGAAAATGTGACTGTTTCTGTTTAAATACGAAAGAACCACTTGTTCAATCTTAGTCACATATATATAGATTCATTTTATTCCATTCTTTCATTTTCGTTTACTCGTTCGATGGCATCTATGGACATATCCAAATATTGAAATAATTAAGAAATACATTTTAGAAATAAAAAGGTCTGCATTATAATGTATAATCTTGTCATGCAGAGAATGGTGAAATATCATGTTAAATTCACACTAGATTAACATGGCATAGCATCAGGCTACATAATTAGCTCATGCCAAGCATTTATAGCCCCTTAGTAGCTTAGTGTGAGGTATTATACTCAACACAAAAATACAGGGTGCGGAGGTGCACCCGTATAAGGGCATGTCACCGCCCCTATTCCAAAAAGGAGAAACACCACCCTTTCATGACGTCAGTAAAACTAAGAAAATCACCGGAAGTCTGTAACATTATGTGATTGCTCTGCAATCTTTTACCCGTTAGAGTTGTCTCCCATTACTGTTTGTATGAATACGGTCTGGGTGCCCGTGCGGACCCACTTATGTTTTACTAATACATGTTGAGAACACATGCTTGTTTTTCGTTCCTCAGACGCCCAAAAGCCAAACTGACATTGGAAACACCAAACGTTACATGGTGTCAGATGTAAAACGAGTGAAGGAATCTAGGAATAATAGATTTAATCGGAATTCCACCCCCCAAAATGGACTGGGACAGTACAAATCTCCCGGATGCATGGAAAACGTTTCAACAACACGTAGATTTAATTTTCACAGGTCCATTGGCGGACAAGGAAGAACCAATTTTGTGCAAGTATTTACTGTTATGGATTGGGGATAAGGGCAGAGATATTTTTAACACATTGGAAATTTCAGCAGAAGATGCAAAGAAGTTACACACTTTTTTATGATAGGTTCAAATCTTATGTGCAACCAAAACTAAACCCTATGTTTGCCCGTTAGAAATTTAACAACATTATCCAGAATAGTGACACTTCTGAAAAATGTGTTACAAACTTGAAGTTGCATGTGAAGGATTGTAACTACAAAGACCCCGAGGAGATGGTGAGAGACCGAATAGCGTTCGGGACATCCTCGTCAAAGGTGAGAGAAAGACTTATTAACGAAGGATAAAAGCTAACTCTGGAAAAAAGCTATCCAGATTAGCCAGAGTCCTGAATATTCTCAAGAACAATTGAAATTTATGTCGCCCCCAGCTGAAGTTCACGCAGTGTCCAAGCCGTGGCGAAAACCCAAATTACCGTCTGGTGATAACCGTTACAAGGGCCGTACCCCTCAAAGTCCAAAGAAGACACAACAGAAACAGATTCGCCAAACTAACTCGCAATTGTGGTTATGAACACAAATCAGATGTGTGCCCTGCTAAAGGAAAAGGGTGTAATATTTGTAAAAAAAAAATGGAAGCATTTTGCTAAAGTTTGTAATTCAAAATCTAATAATGTACATGTAAATGAGGTTCACACACAACCAGAGTACCCTGATTCAGAGTCTGATTTTAATGTAGATAGTATTTTGAATCAAATATTATTGTTGACCAGGTGTTTGCCAAATTATGTATAGGTCCAAAGTCAGTTCCTATTGGTTTTAAAATTGATACTGGTTCACAAGCTAATATTTTACCAGAGAAAGTGTACGATAAATTAGGGTTACTTGGTGTACTTCAAATACCAAAAAGCAAGCTTTCAGCATATAGTGGTAGTCTATTGCACATACTTGGCGTCTGTCGTCTGTCATGTGAATGTAAACAAGATATTGAATTTTATGTTGTCGATACTAAGGGTCCCCCTATTTTAGGATTACAGTCTTGTCTCAGTCTTGAGTTGATCAAGTTCGTGTACTCAGTTGACATCATAGTACCAGGCATCAGTGATGCCAAGCCCCTTGTTACCAAGCAGGATGCCTCACTTGATCATTGTCATCAAGCTGGTTCACACCCATTGGACAAGTCTTCAGTCTTGAAGGAATACTCAGATATATTTAAGGGTATATGTTTTTTCCATGATAATGTAAAATTCACATCGACCCTGATGTCATACCAGTTGTTCAGCTCCCTCGTCGTGTCCCCTTTTCCCTATGTGAGAAATTCAGGTCAGAGTTAGACCGCATGGAACAATCTGATGTTATCATTAAAGTGTCTACCCTACACAGTGGGTCAACTATCTTGTTGTTGTAGAGAAGCCCCAGTCGGGCAACTTACGTATATGTTTAGACCCGCAAGACCTAAATAAGGCAATTTTACGCCCTCATTATCCAATGCGTACATTGGACGATATCTTGCCCCACTTGTCAGGAGCCAAGTATTTTACAAAACTTGATGCAAGGTCAGGTTACTGAACAATTCAGTTTTCTGAGGAATCGTCATACCTCACCACATTCAATACCCCGTTTGGTAGGTATAGGTTCTGTCGTTTTCCGTTCGGTTTGAAGTCATCCCAAGATGAATTTCAACGCAAGATTGATGAGTCGTTTGAAGGTCTGGGTGGTGTTGTAGCCATAGTTGATGATATTTTGGTATTCGGTCATATCCGTGAAGAACATGACAAAATTTGAGATCCGTTCTTGTTAAGTCAAAGGAAAAGGCTATCCAGTTAAATGAAGACAAACTTGAGGTAGGTCTGACAGAGATCCAATATTTCGGTCACATTATTTCAGCCGAATGTCTTAAACCCGACCCCTCTAAGGTCCGTGCTGTCAAGGACATACAGTCTCCATAAAAGAAGGCGGAACCATTCTTGGTATGGTTAATTATCTGTCTAATTTTGCCCCAAACTTATCAGAATTTACTAGTCCATTACGGAAGTTACTAGTTAAGGATATGCATTTTGCTTGGGATCAACCCCAAGAACAAGCTTTTCAAACGGTCAAGGAGTCACAACTTAGTCCCCAGAGTCCGTCTTGTCATATTATGATTACAAGAAAGAGTTGGCATTACAGGTTGATGCTTCAAAGATTGGACTAGATGCCACATTCCTACAAGACAGTAAGCCGATATCATTTGCATCCAAATCACTTACCACTACTGAGGTTAATTATGCTCAGATAGAGAAAGAAATGTGTGCCATTTTTTTTTGTCTGCAAACACTTTCACCAGTATATCTATGGTCACAAGGTGCGTGTAGAAAGTGACCATAAGCCCCTCATTAGTATAATGAAAAAAAACCATCTATGCTGCGACTCCTAGACTACAACGCATGTTACTGCAGCTCCAAAGGTACAACATAGTTTTGCTCCATTTACCCGGTAAAAGTATACATATTGCAGACACATTGTCTCGCAAGTTTTTATCCGATACCTACCCAAAGCTTGCAGAAGGCATGAATCTCCATGTACATACAGTCCTAGCTTCATTGCCTGTTAGCGACAAAAAAAAACTTGAAGATATCAAATCTGTTGCTAATAATGAACCCCGAATTTTAACATTACAAAATGTGATTTTATCAGGTTGGCCCGAGTCACGGAAAGAGTGCCCCCTTTCAATAATAGATTATTGGAATCAGCGTGATGAGCTAACAATTATTCATGATTTAATCCTTAAAGGGAGTACAATAGTTATCCCGAAGGATCTTAGGTCAGAAATGCTCTTACGCATTCATTCAGGTCGCATGGACATTGAGAAGCGCTTAAATAGAGCCAGAGACATTATGTTTTGGCCCAACATGTCCACAGGCATTGCAAGTATGGGTTTGTCTTGCCCATATGCCTAGAGTTTCGCAACTCTAACCAGACAGAATCATTAGTTAGCCATGAAATTCCTGATTATCCATGGCAAAATGTTGCCAAAGATTTATTTAGTCTAAGAGGTCAAGACTACATAGTTGTAGTGGAATATTTTAGTCGTTATTTTGAGTTTGAGAGACATCACAATATGAACAGTACTACTGTTATTGGAAAGTTAAGAGGTATCTATTCCCGTTTCGGAATTCCAGCAAAAAAAGTTTCAGATAATGGCCCCAGTACGCCTCTCATGAATTTGACACATTTGCCAAACAGTGGGATTTTGATCACGTTACTTTCAGCCCAAGGAATTCACAGTCTAATGCTCTTGCCGAAAAGACCGTGCAAACCATTAAGCGTATCTTGAAAAATGCCCAATCAAGTGGTAAAGACCCCTACATTAGTGTCTTAGAATATCGCACTACCCCATTATCCTCTGGTTATTCCCCAGCACAGCTCCTGATGAGCAGGAGACTGAGATCAGTTTTGCCCTGTTTACAGAGTCAACTTATACCAAACACTCCTGATGTAGTAAAAATAACCAACCACATGAAACTTAATCATACACCACAAAAGAAATATGATCATACAGATGCAAAGCAATTAAAACCATTGAATCACAATGAAACAGTTAAATTACAAGATCACATAAACAAAATTTGGAAACCTGCAGTAGTCGTTCAAAAGCATGATCAAAGATCATATCTGGTACGCACTGAAGATGGTGCTGAATATAGGCGAAATTGTCGTCATTTATTGAATGCAAATGAAAAAAGCTTGAACCAGAATCAGTTTGACTCCTTCCCAAATGTTTTGGACCAACAAAACTTAGATGAATTAAATTCAGTCCCTAAACTTAGAAATTCTGAATATCCTATTCAGTCAAAAAGTCCCATTAAAGTATCAAATGATGGTCCTTATATTACTCGCTCTGGTCGTGTTGTGAAGCCAAAAACTGTTGTTTCTATGTAAATGTGTAAATCATGTTTATTTTGTTCCAAAACATTCATTAGTCAGATGGATAAATTTATAACATTGATAATATATTTGCTGAAAGAGAAGTACAACTAGTCGACAATGACCGTCAAAAACTTGGATTGTGATGAGAACATTGTGTACAACAAATTAGCAGTGACTGTCAAATAACATTTTGAATTATACATATTATGAACATTTACACTATTAGTCAAATATGACTGTCAAATTTATTGGTTTTATTTCATATGGACATTAAATTTGTTTATCAGCAAATGTATTAAAAGAACGGAGATGTAACATTATGTGATTGCTCTGCAATCTTTTACCCGTAAGAGTTGTCTCCCATTACTGTTTGTATGAATACGGCCTGGGTGCCCACTTATGTTTTACTAATACATGTTGAGAACACATGCTTGTTTGTCGTTTCTCAGGAGCCCAAAAGCCAAACTGACATTGGGAACACCAAATATTACAAAATCCTTATAAGGAATCCCGTATGAATCATATCGGATGCAGTCTGTCTATATTTGGTCCTGCAATGTACACCTGACGTACGATGACTCATACGGGACGTGTTTCGACTCTATTTGGTCGTGAATTATTCCCCTGACGTAAGATGAGTCATAACAGACATCCATACATGGGTACGTGGTGGACCAGCCAATGAAAAAGGAATAAATGTATGAAAACTCAAGAAGCATTTTTCTTCTCGCTTCAATTTCTGAAACGTTTTTATTTGTTTAAAAAAAAAAACTTGCAAAAGTAAGTTTCAAGATTTCACTATGATTGTAAATGATTTTTCATGAACACAAATAATACCACCAAGAAAACAGAAATTCGTTGACGCGAGATCAAATAGATAAATACACGAACCTCCTCCTAAGAATAAACACGTTATCAAGCATACGAGATCAATACGCACACGTGCGATTTGAAATGACCTCCTAGTGAAACGTGTAACATGCCTATGGACTTTATTCTGATTGTAAATGAACTAATATAAACACATCACTTCACGTAAAAATAACAACTCCAAATGGAAGAAAATCGTTGACTCGAGATCACCCCTAACACAAACAGATGAATACACGTGTCCCCTTCTAAGAATATAAACACGTTATCATGCATACGAAATCAATACGCACACTGAAATATACAGCATAAAATCAAAACGTGCAAATATTGGCATGCAACCTCTAACTTTTTTTTAACACGGACAAGTATGACTCGTCCATTAGGCTACTACCCTTGTGATCGATATGCCCATGGGTGTGACCTTATTTAGATACAGTGTGACCCATGAGTCATTTCCGACACCCGTAACATCCAAGCTTAATACAGGTAAGTCATGGCAGAGTGTGACTCATGAGTTATTCCCACAGCCGCTACATCTAAGTTTAATACAGTTGAATATTTTTCGAAATTCCATTGCTACCATCATCAATTCACATCTACCCCTTTTTTTCACTATTACAGATTCAATGAAAACCAAGACCTAGGTTAACCCGGACACAACAACAATATGAATACATTGACCGGAAATGTAAATCGTGACATCGGTTTACCAATTACCAATTTCACAACACACACTGACATATAACGAACACATTCCAGTGATCTCGGATTATCTGTATGAGAACTCACGGTCATCGGTCGTTAGTTTTTATCATGTATCAGTTCATTTATGATTTCTATACAAGCCCCGAATCAAAAAAACATTAAAATACTGATCTTTTTATTCACCCCCCCCCCCTCATTTTCTTAAATCCCGTTTTTTAACCCTTAACATTCTCAAAGTTTCATTAAAAAAAGACGCTAAGATACATGTCGTTCAAATAGGAAAAGACAATTACGATATTGATCTTGATATCACACGCGCTATGGTCTTATGTTTTTAATTCATCAGATGAAAACAAGTATATCGGTTCCTTTTAATCTTCACATGGACAACAGACAAATCAAATATATGCATCGCACGCACTGACCATTTATCTTGACCTGAAATGATAAACTTCGCGTGTACTATAAACACATGTCAGTGTAAACCCTAACTTCAGATTACCCAGAAAAAGCAGACAACTGATTCAACAGAGGATAAACGTTCTCCCCATACAAATGGGCAAACAAACTAATCGACAAGAAACCACGATCTAGTTTAACG
The DNA here is from genome assembly GCA_002080005.1 of Gigantidas platifrons. NCBI lineage: Eukaryota > Metazoa > Mollusca > Bivalvia > Mytilida > Modiolidae > Gigantidas > Gigantidas platifrons. Next base: position 45,956 of record MJUT01049300.1, on the reverse strand, counting down.
AAGGTGTTTTAGGAAATACAGATTTGTTAATGCAATCCACCAAATAATCTATAAATATGATAACGACAGCAGAAAATTAAATGACTTTCCGAATTCATGCTGCCAGTTTTTGTATGTGCTTGTCCCAAGTCAGTCGGTGTATTACCCATTACCGTTATTTGAACCTTTTCGTGAGAAAAAATAAAACTCACACTGAAATAAGCAAAATACAAAAATCCAACTAAATCGTAATAAAAACTTTCAAAATACAGATTATAATTTGAGTAGCTCATACATATATAATTACAATGAAAACAATGTAATAACGTCAATTACAGAGAAAAATAAGAATGCGTTATTTCATGCAAAAATTATTTGTGTATTTTCTATCTTTTTTGACACGGACAGTCGTGACTCGTTCGCTTAGCTTCTATCCCATGTGATACCTATATGCGCGGTCTTATTTGGGCAACAAACGACCCATTATGAGTCATTCCCAAGAACCACAACACCTATGCATAAAATCACACAGGGTCGTTCCTCTATACGACTCGCTTACCACTCCCTATCTTCCATGACTCATAGTTTTGGTCTAGCCAATTTTGTATAACCAGTCGACCACACGTTCATTCCAAAGTATGCATGATGCATGCTTTTGTCCTGCCCCTATTTAATATAGCGGCTGATGCACCCGTTATGTATGATGACTCACGTACGTGCCAACCAAGAAGGGAATCACATCAAGACCCACATAATACGCTGAATAAGTTGAAGGACACGACAAGCACAATGGGTCATTTTGTTCCCGAACTAATGTCCGTCGTACCGTGTCCCTACAAATCGGATCACATGAGCCCACTTGGATTTCTTTCAACTTAACGGAATGGAAAAAGACAATATGTCAACTAAAGTGACATTGTTTCCGTCTGTCTTTAAAATATCATTGTACTTTAAATATTTATTGGCATTTACATAAATTGAGACAGAAGAATTTGTACGAGTGTATATAACCATTATTATTGTTTGATATGTATATATATATTTAATATTTTCATAGTAAAAAAAAGTGTAAACCTTATTTCGATCTTGCTTTCCTCACTATAAAAAATTCAAGAAGTATTTTTTTTTCCGTTTGCTAACATTTTGAAAGATGGATTGCTCAAACATATTTCACTAGGAAAAGTTCTTTTCGAGTTTTCATAAATAACTTGGATATACATTATATCTCCCTTCCCCGATGACTCGGTTACTTCCATCTTAAGACCAAATAGGATCGAAACACGTCCCGTGCGAGTCATCGTACGTCAGCGGTACATTGCAGGACCAAATAAAGACAGATATGATTCATACGGGATTCCTTATAAGGACTTCCGGTAATTTTCGTACTCTTACTGACGTCACGAAAGGGGTGGGGTTTCTCCTTATTTGGAATAGGGCGGGGACATTCCCTCATACAGATGCAATTCCACACCCTGCGTTTTTGTGTTGATTATAATACCTCACACAATAATACTCCCCTTTTTCATTTTCAGTCTGTTTTCCTGAAATACTGCATAATGTGCATATATATGCTACTTTTTCAGTGCCAATTCACCATTCAATTTGGTCTTTACCAGTTGCTTGCCCATAGTCGGTGGTTCTCTCCGGGTACTCCGGTTTCTTCCACCACTAAAACCGGTCACTATGATATAGCTGAAATATTGCTGAAAGTGGCGTTAAACACCAACAATCAATCAATCAATCAATCAATTTGGCTAAATTCTAATATGCAACTGATCAATTACCACATTTATTATCATTGGCGACTTCAATTGTCATAACCCCTTTTGGTTGGTTGGTTTTGGTTTTAAGGAGTTTAACGCCACTTTCAACAGTGTTTCAGTTATATCGTGGTGGTCAGTTTTATTGGTGGGGGAAACCTCCCGGAGAAACTACCGACCTGTCGCAAGTCACTGACAAACTTTATTACATAATGGTGTTCACCTCGCCCTGAGTGGGAGTCGAACCCGCAACATCAGTGGTGATAGGCATCGATTGCATAGGTAGTGGTAATTCCAATCACCATACGATCACAGCCACGATGGCCCCTAACCCGTTTTAGAGTAGTAATAACCAATGACAAAACAAATCTGAAATAAAGCCTTTAGTAATTCAACAACATTCTGGAGACTCTACAATTTATACTGATGGCGATAGGGTAACATCAGCAGCTATTTCAAGATAACGGGTTATTTCCCGTTTATTCTCAATACTGACACTATGATCGTTAGTGCAGTGGCTAGTTCAATGCTTCTTGATTCGATAATGGTGGCCTCTTAGAACTGATTAATGTAAGTATCTCATAAGATTGATTGTCGTGTCAATATGGGAGGATTTGTGATCCCATTAACCGGTTTACCCCCGTCACATTTGTGTGCCTGTCCCTACTCAGGACTTGGATTTCCAACACCATTTGTCGTGGTCTTTATTGTGTTCAGTGAGTTCAGGTAAGATCAGAGGTGATTGTTCGCTTTGTTCATGTTGGTGGAATTGATGACCATCACTATTTAAACCTTCTTTTCATAATAATTTGAGGGTTGCAAAATTCAAAACTATTTTATTTTAAAGATATTTGAAATTGATAAAAAGCCTTGTTTATCTCGAAAACCATTGCATTTTCATATGAATTCCTAATCATATGTGTATCCATGGCAACAGGTCATTGACCTGGTAACAAAGATAGCACTTGATTATCCAATATCCAATTACTCTATTCCATATATACTAATTTTAACCATAACATTAAAAACAACAAAAATACCATGCTGTCTGAACAGTTTCAAGATCCAATAGAAAATCGCAGAAAAAGGCAAATATCGTTTCTAGGGACGTCAGCCAATCAGATAAAAGAAATATTTATAGTCATATAATAAAGGTATATATTTTAAACTGCTGTCAGTTGAGGGCAGAATTTAATAACAAATTGCACGGAATGCATTTCTTAGTTGAAAATACTCTTGCTATTACGGTACCAATCACAGGGAACTCGCGGTCTTGACCGGGTGGCATAGAATTAAAATTACACATAGGTATTGATGAAATAATGTGTAATAGTGATCTGCATGTACCCCATGTCGTTGCAATTATTCATTTGAACATGTTTTATTTGATTGCATGCTTATTGATGATATTCGACTGACACTCTATCATTTTAATCGATCTATTATTTGTATGAATAACTTGATTGTTTTATATTTCTAAGGGTTTTCTAACCTGCTTACCACCCCCCCCCCTTTTCCCCGTCACATGAGGCCGCGCTCCGCACCTCTGTGGATCGAGCTCTGAGAATCGAACTTCAGAACCAAGAATTCATTACAAGTTTAATGCATTATGTCTGTTTTTGGTGTAAGTCTTTAAATGTAAGAAAATGACAATAAAACCGTGTATGATGAATTTATTTTGCATCTGTGTTTCCTTCTGTGAAGACATACACAATTTCAGTAATGTGGGAATGTAAAAAAAGGGCAACTTCACATGAAAATGTTGACTACTGCAATGATGAATATTTACGGGCCAGGGATAACTGATCAAATGATAGTCATTTTGTTCTTAAAAACAAATAATTTCACACTAGGCTGTTTAAACTCTAATCATAAAACCCCGTCACTTTTCATTTAAGTGCCTTGCCAAGTTAGGAGAGTCAGCGATATCTATTTCTACGATTTCCTTATTTGCTTAAAGAACGTTTCTGACAATGGGGTACTAGTATTTTATGCTTCACATTTTGATTCTGATTACCCCTTTGGTATCTCCAAACTCTTCTCATCCATGGCTAAGAAAAATAGGGAAGTCTTTTGCAAATTGTATATGGTATCGTGAGATCGATATTTGTTTTTAGAATACCGTAGGGGCAATCATAAAAGGACAATCAAGAGAAACTGGCAGCACAAGGTAAACAAGACGAGGAAAAACAAAACACAATATGTGGTAGATACACCATTATGAGCAAACAAATAATTCATAATTTTCAAAAAGATAAGAGAAAATATTATGTTCACTTTTCAGATTAAACAAAAATTCGAATGAACTATAAGGTTTCAGACATTTATTTGACAAATGGCCACCAAATTGTTAGCCTAGGTTAAAATGTTTCTATGGATACATATATCTTATTTCTGTAATTTGCACAATAATATACTGCTTGAAATAAATGTTATCTTAACATCAAACCTCTTTATCTATATGTTCTATGTACATGGTACACTATTATACTACATGTTTCTCTTAGTAGAGATCGTAGATTCGAGTCTCGATTGGGTCAAATCAAAGAATATAAAATTGATATGTGTTGCTTCTCCGATAAGCACGCAGCATCAAGGAGAAAGAGCAAATACTGCATGACTCGGAATCATGATACAGTGTCCGTGTTTTTTGACATTTCGATCCGCGGATTGTTGTTTCAGTGAGCAAGCACTATAAAAAAATTCCAAGTAAGCGTGTTGGTCTAATACAAACCTTACCTCATCATCATCTCATTGAAAATTGATTTCTTGTCCCCATGACATAGCTAGAAAATTGCCTATTTGGCGTTACACAACAATCATTCACTCTTAGTGGAGTTACGGTCTACCATCATATAAGAACTATTATCTATGTGCCTCTGTTTATCTTCGGGCAAAGCATCTCTTTAGCCGTTGTGCGGAATTCGCTTTTAAGTGCTACATAGAGAACTACTGTGAGGACAACATCAATTTGTTCTAGAATCTTAGATAATAGAAAGATCGCTGTGGTGTTATTTATAAAGGTATTGTATTCAACCATCTTTAGATTGTTCGCAAATATAATGTATGGTGAAAACGAATTCTTATCTAAAGACAGGACCAGATCTTCAATAGCCTTTGGAATGGTGGCGATCGAATAAACGAATGTAGAAATAGTAACGACTTTACCTAGTTGTCTGTATGGTCCTGTGGTGTTATTTAATACTGTCATTGTTGTTCTTTTATTGTCCTGTTTAATTAATTCCACAACCATACAAATGGAACACAATACCAATAGTATCATAGGACCAATACTTCTAAACAATAGAGGACATATCTTTAAAAATATTCTCATAATCTCTGAATCTATTAATTGAAAGTATGATTTCATTGCAATGCACTTGTATTCGAACTCATTGGTGTGTTGATTTAATATAACAGTTTTTTTAAAATTCATTCCTATACATATGAGTCGAATTTACTATAGCCCCTATAATTGTTACACCAACAATGGCAAACCCAACTCTTTTGCCAGAGAACCACATTCTAGATTTAATGGGATATTTTATTATTAACAGCTTTTGAAAGGCCATGCCGATTTTCATCCAAATTGACAAAGAATAGAAAATACCAGGAACTATTACGGTCATAATTTGGTAAGGCGTACACCAGTGATAATCCATGTAATCGTCACGTAGTAAAAACACCATTTGAAAAGGAACCGGCATAATAAGTGCTAAAAGGTCAAACACTGTATGCACTATCATAAAAGTGTAACGATCCCATACCACCTTGGATTTTACCATAACAGCAAACATAACACTCAATGATATCGCTGTGATCAGGCATACACAAGGTTGTACATAAAGACTGTATAAATAAAGTTCATTGGTCATATGATATCGAGGATTGTACCAGAAAATGTGCTCGAGTTCCTTTGAGTGGTTCCTTATAAAC
>MJUT01049294.1:113703-131989 GCA_002080005.1 Gigantidas platifrons | reverse complement strand
ATAGAGAGGTGACAAGGGCGTAGTCAAAAGTGTGAGGGTGGGGGTTAAAACTATGTTTGCCACCACGTTTTTGGCCACTATTAAGAAAATCTGAGTTTTTACCATGAGAGTAAAAATGTTCAGGAAAAATATGTGCAAGAGTATGTTTCGACGACAGGAATGACTTTTTTCTTGCTTGTTAGTTTTGAAAAGTACATGAATTTATAACGCGATAAACAAATGCAAATTTCTTAGTTCAAATATAATACTTTGAAGTAAGAAGAATTTCGTAGCTATGCAAATAAATATATAATCTATTGCAGATGAACGTGACTGATGATCGATTTATCATTAGCTAGCACCATTCGTCGTTTTCCTGTTTCTCCAATACAATTTCGTCCATCTGATTGAACTGCCACAGGGGATCATTTAAAAAAAAAAAAATGTTAGGGAGTTGTAGTGATGGAATTGAAGAACAAAATACGCTTTACCCCTTCCCCCCCCCTTTTTTTTATCTGATGAGACCAAATTATTTACGAAAGTCGATTTATTTCTGCAATGTAGCGCTAGAGGCAAAATGGCATTTTTAATCAAATTTGCTTTTCTTGCATTTTCCAATAGATATATATGTATACTAACATATTACATCAAAGAAATGTCAGTATATTATCCAATTAATGTGTAATTAGCTAATTTATATATGTAAACAAAAGCACATGGTCAAATCTGTTCTTATCTAAATAACAAGGAGGAGCTTATCTATCAATCAGTGGTGTAATATAAACCAGACTAGTTAAGCAAAAGTAAACAGTGAAAACATTAAAACATTCTATGATATATAGTGCTATGTTGGAATATATTGTCATCAAAGTGTGTTGTTGATCAACTTAGCTTTAGTTTTATAGTATGATGATAACAATGATGAAATAAAATTCTGTTTTTAAATTCCACATAATTTGTGAAGTAAAAATGATAAATTTTGGCAAAATGATATGGGGAACCCCTTGAACCATCTTCTACTTCGTATTTGTCAACGTGTGATGAGAGTTTTATATATATAACCCTACATTTGGAGAGATGAAATTTTGGCTACATAATTATATAACAATGTCGTTCCTAGTTCACAGAGAGTGCAATAATTTTCAATTATGAAAGAATATTCTCCATTACTGTGAACTGCTATATTAACGAAATTGTCATTTTCATTGATTGTTTTATTTACTCGTGTAGTAATTTGTTAAAGGGCATTTAATTGCCCAGAAAGAACATCAGTTTGTTATCTTTACACCCATTGGTTAATCAGGATATTGAATTTCGAATTTCGAATTTCAGATATTGAATCTCGAATTTCGAATCTCGAATTTCGAATGATCCTTCTGGGCTTTCGTACATTCGAGACATACAGACAAAACAATGTATTTTCACGTGAAAGCCCATGAAAAGCTTACCAGGGCCTTTAATTTTACGTTCCGCTCTACAGATGATCCCCTTTCACAATGTTTAGACGAATAGCTAGATATTATATAAGTCATATCATTTTTATTTCTTATATGAACTGCTACTTTTTTTTCTAAAATGTCCGTTTGTTGACAGTGTTTTAATTGTCAGTTATTGGTGAATTCAAGTGTTGAGTAATTCAAACGACTTCTAAGGGAGATAATGCAAGAATCAGGAATTCTTACCGATTTAACGCTATAAATGTCTGTTGTTATATTCTAATACACGTTTGTCATGCTGCTGCTGACATCACAGCTCCATCGAAGATCGACCATGAATATTTAAAATATGTAAATATTCGTTGCGGATAGAACAATCATGATCGATCATCGATGGAGCTGGGCTTTCAGCAGCAACATGACAAAAGTGGATGTAATCAAATAAATCATGTGGTGGAGAAATCATTAGGTAGTCCTTCGTTCAAACATGAATACCACTGTTTAAAAATGAAAATCTGTCTACGAAAAAAAATAATATCCGATTTGTTAACTGCTTTTATAATTTTTATTTTTATATTGCACGTTGAATATTTTTCACCATTGATTTATGAAAAGAAAGTTTAAACAGTGATAACCAACAATTCTAACAATATCAATAGAACGAACAGTACCCTCTCATCTTCACTCACTGAACACAAAAAAGGGAAACATCGACATATGACGTTGGAAATCCAGGTCCTGGCTTGAGACAGGCACACCAAAATGTGTATGTATTTCTTATTGATATATTGTCGAGTTCCCGTGGGACCCGCTATCATTTCGTATGTTATGCTTCTTATGCAAATTTGACTAAGGTTTGAAAGTGAACAACAACAACAGCATATAAAATAACCATAAATATATTTGTTTTAGCAAAGTGTTTTATAATGATAAATAAGGTATTCCAAAAAAAAGAAATGAAAATAGACATTAACATGCTTTATGCGTCACAGTTTTGAACTATAAATGGCCGCAATAATACAAGAGGTAATTAAGTATTTTAGAGGAGAGGGCATTACTTTTATATAGATGGTGTACTTCACTAGTAGCTGTAGGCTGATAAGAATTACTTTAGCCATTACTGTTGGTGATACAGGAGGGAACCAGAGCGTACCTTTAGCCATTACTGTTGGTGACACAGGAGGGAACCAGAGCGTACATTTAAGATTGGTTTTCATGTACACGTACAATGAAGACTTTATCTTTAGGAATTGTTTGTGCTGTGATTTGTATTGTATCATCAGCCAGTAAGTTTATTTAATAGCACCAGTAAATTAAAAAATTAATTATGTTTAGCTTAATCGAACTCACCTAATCAGATTAATTGCATTAATGTATTTTTTTTTTCACGCCAGTAACATAGTTGCTTTGCTAAATTGTTGGTTTTTTTACACTTGCAACCTAGTTTAGTGTCTTAATTGTGATTGTCTTTACACAAACCTGTAACTTAGTTGCTTGGTTTAGGTGACTTTATCCGATTTTGGCTATGCTGTTTAGGCCTTTTGGTCTTATTGTTCCCCAATCTTTAAATTATTTAGAACGCGCCGAGCGCACTAACTTTGATGTCTATATTTTTATTAATTTGTTTTAATATTCATATTTTTAATAACATGTCTAGTTGAAACGAGTCAATAAAAAAAAAAAATACACTAATTTTAATAAAAATAACGGCTGAAATTGTACATATAGGTAGTTGACATTCATATATCTTTTTGCGAATTTAAGGGTTAAAGTATCTTTATTCAGGGTTAGGGTTACGATGCTTAACGACAATTTCAGTCATATAGTGGCGGTCAGTTTTATTGTTGGAGGAATCTGAAGAAATGCATCGACCTACTGCAAGTCACTGACCAACATTTTCAAATAAAGTTGCATCGTATACACATCGCCATGAACGGGATTCGAACCCATAACCTTAGTGATGATAGATACTGATTGCATAGGTAGTTCTAAATCCAGCGACCATACGATCACTACCAGGCCGGACTCCACCTTTATTCAGTAATGCCCATTTTTATCCTATGATTGAGACCATGAATAGTAAATAAAACAAATATGTAAACAACAAGTATGTAAGAATGATCTTCCAATAATGATTTATTATTTTTTATTTGCAATTGCTTTCTATCTTCAACATTTTTATTCTAATAATTATCTTAAAAACATGTGCACAAATAGTGACGTTATACGTTGATAAGGTTATTACATATGCTGATGGCATAAGGAGAATGTTGATTGCCCATCAACCGCCTGTTAACAATCAATGGATGCGGACATTAAATTTCGATTGGCCAACAGTGAAATAATTAAGTAATGTTTTATCATATCAATCCCTTTGTTTATATTCGACCGTTCGTTGTACAACATTTTAAACGAAAGTATGCGTCATCAAAGACAGTAGACGAATTTTCCCTTTATCTTCTAGTTACTGAAGCCTAAAATATCAGACGGTTACGCAAAAATGTTAAAACATTTAGGTCAACCATATATGCAAGAAGAAAAATCCTCTGCTTTACATGTAGATACTTCTGTTTTCCTTTTAATTTGGACATATTATTAAAATAAGAACGTTTTGTCACCCTAGAAAGGTGAATTAAGGCGCTCTGCGTGGACAGCAGGATCTGTTAATCCGTTCGGTTTGCGTCTCACCGTTTACCAGGCGCAGTTTACCGTCAAACCATCATAACCGACCTTTCGACTGATGATGGGTAATGTATAGACTTTACAAACTGGAGAAAAAGTCGAATCGAACATCGTTGTTATGCGGAAATCGTAATGGACATCACAACACAGAACTCAGAATTTATATATTGATTGATTGATTGATTGATTTTCTTTATTTCCTCCATTGCTGAAGATTTTACAATTTTATAAATACACTATAAACTTAAATAACACATATACATAATATTAAATAATATTAAATAACATGAAAATATTAATATAGAATATTATATACAAAGTATTGACTCCATATTATTAAGCACAAATCTCAATGCCCAAAATTGTATTTGTATTTGAGTAATACATCTCTGAATCTGCCATAAATTTGGAATATATGATTAGCTAAGCAGTACATCAGGTTTTGCCAGATATCATTTTGTATTATTTTGTTGGTGTTATTCGTGTTTAGCTATATTAGCTATATTATGAGGGGGAGTAACACATTAGTACTTGAGGTAGGTGCCGGGGTTCTGTGTTAAGCTTGTGGCTAGATGTTATTAGCCATGGCATTTGAAAAAAATATATAGCAAAATAATGTGTTGCATGTGATCTATATGTACACATGATTAACTATATATTTCAGGACTCATCCAACCCCCAAGAAGGCTCTATAGCACACAACATCAAGTAGTCAGAAAACAGAATCATGCACCCAGTCCAATACACCTACCACAAAGTAAACCTGTTCCTGCAGTAACCCAACACCTACCTGTACCAACAACACCAGTCAGAGGCAGACCACATTCACAGTCTATAAGACGTTCTAGTGCAACAACTAGAACAGGAAATATACCTCCGGTATCGAACAGAGGTACTCCATCTCCAACATCAGCTGTTATCCCACAGCGCCCAGCATCTGTACCCCCAATTACCATAACAGCTCGATATCAGCCACATCGACCAGTCAGTCAACCCGTAGCTTCTAGTAGATATGTCCATCAGCCACGGCGACCAGTTAGTCATCCCATAGCTACTCCCTTCTCTCTTCAAGAACTTAGAGCATTAGATCGTATTCTAGACAGCTACCTGAAAACACCAAGCCCTTACGTCACACCACCGACACGTGCTCCATATACTAATTACAACAACTATGAATATACCAACAGTGACTGTGACTGTCAGAAGGACTCTGACTCATGTCCAAGTGATCAATATTATAACGGAGATTGTGAAGATGGTGTTGAATGTTGTGGACGATGGTAAACATCTTATCAATTTCGTGTAAGTTGCTATCTCTTAAATATGTTGTAACACGTTTTTCCTAAATGCAAGCAAAAATCTAATTTGTTTTGGCCTTAAATATTCTAATTCTCGGTATTAGGATTTCTGATGATACGAGTTCCTCTCTTATGCATGATGCAGCATCCGAAGGGTGAAATGACATTGTCGCTTTACAACTTTAAATTGAAATCAATAAATTCACACGAACTAAAAGAAAATTCAAACATATAATCTTTCAGGGATTTGAAATAACCTGTTATTAAATATTTCTATGAACACACAAGACATGTTTATCATTTCCAGTAGAATAGTCAACCGGTTTGAAATTCTTAAAACACACTGTTATAATACGTCCCAAGAAACCTGTTGGAATTTGCCTCTAACATCTAGAATATCATGATACTCATGTGTTCTTATTACATCAGATTATATTTAATTCTGTCAGCACTAATGAGAAAGGATATGTGTATTAGAACATGTGTTGTGTTACTTAGTATCTGTTATATAATATCTAATGATTTATAATATGTAACTTCACTCATTTGTTTGTACTTGTCATTCTGTTCTGCTTTTGAATTATTTTCATTTCTGAACCAGTCGAGGCACTGTAGTAGTTGAAATCAATGAGCTGTTTATTTCATGTTTATGCAAGAAATAATTGTATCGGTTTAACAACGCCACGTTTTATAGAAGTTCCTGTACGTAGCAAGGACAATGAGCGGTCATGTGTTTGTGTGCTAGGAATATCGATTTTGCCTCTTTCATCGATTTTGATATTATAATTTAGAACTGTTCCGCCAGTGTGGTATTTTTTGTTTTTCATTTTATTATACATGTATAAGGGTCCGTTTGATTTCTATAAATCTCCAGAAAAAAATTCTTAAAAATCCAGTTTTCAAATCAACATTTTTTTTCTAGATGTATATTAATGTATGATATATACGACCTCTGACAATTAATCTCAAAATTGTTGGTTCATTATTAAAAAAGTTACCCATTAGGTCTCTATGTTAATTATATTTTCTGAAGTGTAAACATTTGGATGGATTGGAACGGACTTTTTTTTTAATAGCGGTAGATTAAAGCGAACTTTGTAGAGTTCGGGTTATCTTTCTTATATCATTGTTGCATACTGTACCATTAAAAGGGCACATCTGTTCATATTCAACTTTTGACTTACATTTTAAATCATAAAAATGAAATTTGCGATTAACACGGCAACGTTTTTGTTTAATTATGTATGCCATGGTTCCACATTGCAATCGACTTAAACAGTTAAGAAGCAGTTTTAATTATTTTTCGATAAAAACAACAATTTTATTAATCCACAGATGGTATAGTAATTTGGACAATAAATAACAGATATAAGTTTATCAAAGTTATGACATGTTACACTAGATTTATGATTTATTTAATTCGAGGCGGTCAGACTTGTGGCATGCGTATTAAATCTTGTTAGGGCTGTATCATCTTCATTCCTTTAGAGATGCAAAGCGAAAATGATACACGAGATACGCAAAAGCTTATCTCAGTCAAATAAAAATAAAAAAAATGTTTTGTCAAGAATGTTAAAATAGTGTGAAAATGCTACCGCACCAAACCAGATATATGCACAATCTATATTTGTGGAGTTCGGAAAACGAAATTTGTCATAGAAGTTTAATAATATAAGGTAATTCTGTTTGTGTTTGTGAATCTCTGAATTACTTTTACGACTTTTGCAGTTAATTCCCTACTATATATAAGACTATTAACTGTAGAAAATTTCATTAATAAAATGCATCCGACAAAAAATTAAAACAAATCATTGTGTACTTCCTTCAACGACCGTGTGAAAGCAGACTGGAAGTTTTGGTTAGTTGCCTCAAACATTTCCTTGATAATGTGATCTCGATCTAAATTACCTCTAAAATACAAAAAGTAAAAAGTAAAACAAGACGAATCAACAACAACAACTAAAAACAAAACAAAAAAAGGAAAAAAATCAACAACAACAACAACAAAAATACACCCTTTGATAAAGTTTATCAATTATTTTTCGGTGATTCCAGGCAACACTGACACTGACTGACTATTTTGTTCCCCGTTTCTTTACAGTGCCAACATCTAACAAAGTATTTAATATCGCCGCACAACACGCAAATTTACCATTAACCACCGAAATTTCATGTTGTTGGGGTTTTTTTTGCAGAGATGATAGAAGATGAATGCAGTATATCAAAAGTCTTGACGATATGTCACTAATGAAGACATTGAAGACATGATGTTCAAATGGACAGATAACTGATGAACATATCATAAAATATATCAAAGGAAAAGTTCATGTTGCACCAATATTTGAAATAACTTTCAAATACTTTGCAGATGAGTAAAGTTGTATATAATAATTTGCAATTCAGTTTGATATAATTTTTGTTCTTATCATATATATAAACCAATATCTGTACATATTGTACATAAACTAATGAAAGTCTTGTTCATATTTTGTGGAATGTAATCTTGTTCAGAATGTTACAGTTAGAAATATTAATTTTCTGAGAATCTGTTACTTATATCACAGCTTAAATGCAAATGCAAAGATCATAATTATTGGTATAATATCTGAGCACAGTTCAGTTAAAAATACAATCAAAGATATTTTAATTATTTTGAAATACCAGTATTATATAAATGTCTGCAGATGTTAATGCAGTGTCCTTAATTTAGATAGCTTCTTGAATTTCTGAAATATGCTATTAATATTGAAAAGATGAAAAGATCAATGATAGATCTGTCCCCAGTACAAACGGAACATGGTGAAAGAAAATGGTTAGATCTGGAGGCGATATTGAGTGGATAATATCAAAAACTATCTATAAAGTGAAATGTAAAATTATAAATTTCGAAAGTTATTTAGAAAATAGTGTCTTAAAAACAAAATCTATCATATTTATTAAACTTGTAATTTGCGTTGTAACTTTTGTGCACTGATACATTGGATAAACAGAATCATGTATGTATAAATTTGTTCTTAGAAAAATAAATTACAATTTATATATAAAAGAAACTTTTTGCTATATGATTTAAAAAAGAGTTTGAAGATACCAAAGAGTAATCATAATCCGTAAATTGAAGAAGGACAGACAACACAATGGACAAAAGAAAACGTACAAAAAGACAAACAACGATCTACAAAACATACACATAAAACTAAAGATCAAGTAACACGAATTCCTCTAAGTACCGGGGGTGACATCAGGTGCTCCGGAAGGGTAAACAATTCCTACTCCGGTAGTGACACCCGTCGTGTTAATCTAGTTAAATATGATCATCAATTTCTCTATATAAAACATTTGACAGAATAAGTTTTCAGCACAAAATATTCTACTAAAAATTCCATCTTCAAATATCAAAATCGCTCGTTTTCCTGGCTTGGTACAGGAGATTCAATAATGAGTGAGATAATACCGAATGGGCAATCACAAATGGACAATCAAGAGAAAATGGCAGCATAGGGTACACAAGACGAAGAAAAACAAAGCAAAAATACAGCAAAATATCCCACTAGTTTTATATAGCCCAAACCTGAGGACTATGTTTCTCCGCTGTGTGGTACAACTCCCCCGCCATTCAAGATGAATTCAACACAGAAACTCGCTCCTAGGACATGACGTAAATGATTGGTTCGTGTATGGGAATCCTAATCTTCTTGCATCTAAACGACAATATGTATTAGGTTCTAAGTAGTTGTTGGTGGTCCGTTAGAAGGCAAAAAGTGTCCTCTTTTTTCTGTAGTAATCCAAACTCCTCTCAATAGCCACAACCGATACAACACTTTTACTTACATATATTACATGATGTTAAACAACACTCAATCGAATGCTTATATATCGTAACCGTTCGGAGCACCTGTGTTAACAAACGGTTTCTCGTGGTGAGGTTCGTGTTGTTCAATGTTTAGTTTTCTGTGTAGTGTTTTGCAGATCATTGTTTGCCCCTTTTCTTTTGGCCATTGTATTGTATGTCCTTCAGTTAACTGCTTTTATACTGCAATCGTTCTATTTGAGCAGTCAAAATGTGTTGACAGTATATTTACAAGTGATAAACGGTCACTGACCGTTTATAACATTTAGAAATCAGCTGGGGCCTCTTGGGGGTAACTAACTTTTTTAAATAATTTGAATATTGGTAGTAATATCCATTAATATCACTAATGATTGCAGTATAAAGACAATAACAGTGCATTGACTTGACATAAAATTCGATATACGTATTCGGCACGAATCTGGGAAGATGCTCGGGAAACCCTCGCATTTTCCCCGATTCTAAGCCTCATCCGTATATCGATTTTATGTCAAGTCAATGGACTGTTATTGTCTATCTAATTACCCTTTCGGTATCTTCTAACTTGTCTTGCTCTTTTAATAAATTTGTTTGTATGATTGCATTATATTGCCGAATATACATGTTCTTCCACCATTGTCTTTGCGTGCATTCATTAGTTGAATTCCGCTCAGGATAAAATACTAATATTCTGCCAACCCATGTTAAAACTCAGAACACAGTATGGCTTCCATGAATTATTCCTTACCTTAACCCCCAAAGTGGTTGAAGGCATATAACACAGCACAAATACACATTATACAAGTAGAATTATGGTTCAATTTAAAATGCACATAAACAGCACATAAACATTAAAAAAGCAATATAAACGTGCTCAAGTATTGTCCATCGGAATTCCAGTAATCGGTTAGCAAACCCGTAAGATGGATATGAAGAAAGAATCCAGTTATAATTTACAAAAAAGAAAATATTTCGCAATACTATTTCATATTTTTAAAACCAGGATACAGCTTAGACTTGTACATGTTCGTGGCCACTTTCAACGCTATTTCAATTATATCGTAGCACTGATATTAGAAGAAATAGCACAAGCAAACTAACTTGCCACATTTAACTGACAATTTAGTTTCACAAAAAGTTGCATTGACCAGACCTCACCACGGGCAAGTACCACACATGCACAGCTTAGTGGTGATAGGAATCATTCTCGTAAACATCTCAGCGACTCCAAGCCTACACTGTTAATGTATATAATTATCTAGTAATACAAACGTAGAGGACACGGCGCGTTTATGGAATAACCTCCATCAAATATTCTTAAAATCAAAAGATTGGAACCCAGAAAATTTTAAATGTTTTTGTGAGCAATAAAATTAACGGGTCTGAACAGGTTAGCCAAATTCGGCCATGGCCACCTATTCCTTAGGGAGTAGAACCTTAGCTTTGATAAAAATTGCATTATTTCGGAACTGTACATTTCAATAACAAATATATATAATATACCATATCAGTTCTCACTACTGTCCTAACGCCTTTCGCGCCTTATCATAATTGATTTGTACTTTTGAGGATTCAGATGTAGAAATTGACATGTCTATCAAAAAGGTCACAAAAAGTGTGATTATTTACTGACTAATGATATAAGAGCGTCATTTTTAACAGCTTTCTCTGTTGCTTAAGGGATGAAGTCCTAATAAACGAGTAAAAACGGTATATTACCGTTGGTCAGTAATGTGTGCGTAAGCCCCGCCTCTCGCTTTGAGATATCATTGATCGACAATTACCGAAAACTCCCGAGTGGAAATCAATTATGCTATGACGAATGTTCTTTCAGCAGTAGTGCGGACTGAATAATCAAGTGAGTGAGTGATTGTTGTTTAACGCCAAATAAGCAATGTTTCATTAATATCGTGGCGAGAACAAGTTATATTACATTAAAGGATAATGATATCCGCTTGGTACTAGACAAACACGCTGAGTTGGATTTTTATAGTGTTAGCTTACTGAAATAACAGTTCGCCGATCGATATGTTGGTCAATTCGGACACATTATCCTGATTCCAGACCAACCAGTCTTTGCTCTTTGCTCTTTTTACCTTAACTTAACGCTACGTGCTAAGCGGAGAAACAACACATACCAATTTGTAGTCTTTTGTTTGACACGTCCGCGTCTCACCCACGATCTATCGCACTCGAATCGACCACGTTAACCATTGTACCAGCGATACGGTTCTGAATAATCAAGTGAATAATCAGAGGTAACTACAACATTGTAAGCTTGAAGCCACCGGGAGGAATCTCAGAATAATTGAATACACAGATGTAAATCCAGATAAGATGCAATAACGACTACGCCCCCTCCCGTTACAAAGCAATATATTTTTGAAACATGGACGATTAAGATTTTTGATAACAATATTTTGTAAATTAGAAAAGAAAATATTATTACATTTATGAAAGAAAATAATAAAAGCAGAAAATAAATCTTTACTTGAATAAATGAAGGAGGCCTGAGTTCCCGCATTGTTAAATTCATCGACTTTTGATCACAAATCTTTACCACCACTGACATGGGTTCGAGCACTTATTCTCACCTCAAGTGATAATGTTCTCAGACACCTAGCCAAGATCCGGTTGAGCTCTAGGAACCGTCTTCTGTACCAAGTAATATATTCATTCGATCTAGATAATTAGACGCATACGAAGAGTTTGAAGATACCACAGGGGAAATCAGAATCCGTATATCGAAGAAGAACAGACAACACAATGACCAAAAGAAACAGTACAAAAGGACAAACAACGACCTACAAAACATACACATAAAACTCGAGTAACACGAACCCCACTAAAAACCGTGGGTGAACTCAGGTGCTCCGGAAGGGTAGGCAGTTCCTGTTCCACTAGTGGCCCCTGTCGTGTAAACTAGCTAACTATATATCACAATTTAACAGCAATGCCCATTTATTTCAGGAAATTTATATCTGGTAAATTAAATATATCTTATAAATGGATAAACAATAAAGTATTATTAATAGTTCAGTATCAAATAGGATCGAACAGTGTAATATTGAAATATTCAATGCAGAGAAACTTGGTTTCAAAATACAACATATTATACATTGGCTACGGTTTAGAACTGTACCATGTAGATTTTTGGTATTATAATATATATAAAGACACACTTAATTCTTTTTTTCAAATTATTAGTATATTCACCTGTGGAAAATACTCGCATGATCGCATCATTTCACCAGGCATGGGTCCATAATACTAGCTTCACCCACCACTTTCTATTGAAGTTCACGTACCTAGACAGAAAAGTGAAGGTTCATATATTGGTGTGTTAGGAGTATAGATTTTGTCTCTTTCTGTGATTTTTATATTTTGATTTTGGAATTATTCTGACAGTGTGGTATTTTGTGTTTTTAATTTTTTCAGTATACATACAATTAAATAACATATTGAAAGGGGGCCCGGGTGGCTCAATGAGTTAGGTTGTTGGATCTAACAACTCATACAAGCCTATTACCAATACGGCGTGGGTTCGCGCCCGGCTTTGTAAATTACAAAAATGGTGCATTCGACTCACAGCGGCAAGTGATAAAGTTTACCAGTTGCTTGCGTATGGTCGGTGTTTCTCTCCGGGTACTCCAGCTTCCTCCACCACTAAAACTGGTCGCCATAATATAGATGAAATATTGTTGAAAGTGGCGTTAAAACACCAAAAATCAAATCAATCTTACATATTGAAAACCCACATGAGAAATAGTTATCACTATATCTTTCTACGATTTTGATATTTGATTTTCGACAGTTTAGTATTTCTGTGCATTTGATATTTTCAGTATACATAATAGATAAAATTAGAAAATGAAAGCACACTTGACAAATCCAGCTAGATCTCTTTGATAAAATGATAAAACCTATTCTCTTATATTGTTGCGAGGTCTGGGGATTTGGCAAAAATGAAGTACTAGAACGAGTTCACTTGAAATTCTGCAAAATACTTTTAAATTTAAAGTCCTCTACTCCAAACTATATGGTTTATGGTGAGCTAGGCAGATATCCAATTGATATTGATATTAAAGTAAGGACAATTTCATACTGGGCAAGGCTTTTAAGTGGTAAGCAGGCTAAATTTTCAAATGTATTTTATAGGCTTTCTAGAAATTTGAATGAAAATGGTGATACTAATTAAAACTGGGTTTATTTTATCAGGACAATTTTAAATGATTGTGGATTTACATATATATGGGAAACAGAAAATGTTAATAATAAAGAATGGTTAAAATGTGTTGTGAAACAGCGATTGTTAGATCAGTTTGTACAGAATTGGCAAACATCTCTGTCAGATTCTTCAAAAGCATTCAACTATAGGATTTTTAAAACCAAATTCGAATTCGAGGAATATTTAAATATTTTAAATATAGGTGATGCAATCAGACTGTGTAGATTTAGGACAACAAATCACTATCTACCGATTGAAACCGGTAGATGGAGAAATATTGATAGAGGAAATAGGTACTGTAATTTATGTAATTGTCAGAAATTAGGCGATGAATACCACTATGTTTTGGAGTGTTCCTCTTTAAACGATAAACGCAAGCAGCTTCTCCCAAAATATTTCATGAAAAGACATAATATTGTCAAATTTTTTGAACTTCTATCTACCAAAAAACAATCGCTGTTACGAAAATTATGTATATTTATCAAACATATCAATAAGATCTTTTGTACTCCTGGCTTACCCACTGTTGTTCCTTAACCCATTTAACCTCCTGTCTGTATATTTTGTAAATAGTCTTGTTATGTTATTATTATGTTGTTATTTTTCTNGAACGAGTTCACTTGAAATTCTGCAAAATACTTTTAAATTTAAAGTCCTCTACTCCAAACTATATGGTTTATGGTGAGCTAGGCAGATATCCAATTGATATTGATATTAAAGTAAGGACAATTTCATACTGGGCAAGGCTTTTAAGTGGTAAGCAGGCTAAATTTTCAAATGTATTTTATAGGCTTTCTAGAAATTTGAATGAAAATGGTGATACTAATTTAAACTGGGTTTATTATATCAGGACAATTTTAAATGATTGTGGATTTACATATATATGGGAAACAGAAAATGTTAATAATAAAGAATGGTTAAAATGTGTTGTGAAACAGCGATTGTTAGGCCAGTTTGTACAGAATTGGTAAACATCTCTGTCAGATTCTTCAAAAGCATTCAACTATAGGATTTTTAAAACCAAATTCGAATTCGAGGAATATTTAAATATTTTAAATATAGGTGATGCAATCAGACTGTGTAGATTTAGGACAACAAATCACTATCTACCGATTGAAACCGGTAGATGGAGAAATATTGATAGAGGAATAGGTACTGTAATTTATGTAATTGTCAGAAGTTAGGCGATGAATACCACTATATTTTGGAGTGTTCCTCTTTAAACGATAAACGCAAGCAGCTTCTCCCAAAATATTTCATGAAAAGACATAATATTGTCAAATTTTTTGAACTTCTATCTACCAAAAAACAATCGCTGTTACGAAAATTATTTATATTTATCAAACATATCAATAAGATCTTTTGTACTCCTGGCTTACCCACTGTTGTTCATTCATTAACCCATTTAACCTCCTGTCTGTATATTTTGTAAATAGTCTTGTTATGTTATTATTATGTTGTTATTTTTCTCTGTACCATTGTATTTGGCTGTATGAGAATAAAGATATATACAAATAGTTATCATAATGCAGTGGTAAGTTTATCCTGACATTAAAGGTAGCATAATGATGCCACTGGCGTTATTTAGTGTGAGTTTTCGGACACGGTCATAAAAACGATTAATTATATTAGTAAACAGTACAATAAATGTTGTGAAGCTGCTGGATCAAACAAGACAGACCCGCTTTAAAGCATAAAGTAATGTCAAAGGTATGTGATCGTAATAATAAATAAGATGCAATATAAGATTATACTTAGTAACAAACTACATATCTCAAGGAGTGCCCAGTAGCAATACAATTTTATATCTGAAATGATCTGTGCTATTTTTGTACTCATGTCCATTGCTTAGTCAAGTCAAATTGTTGTATTTTATATTTATTTGACATGCTATATATTAAATATCTGTACGGAAAGAATGTGACCAATAAAAAAACCCAATAATATTGCCACCACAATTGAAACGGCGTTGTTGTCTCTTCTTGTTTGTTGTTTTTTTTTATTTATGGTGCTGAACACCACTTTCAACAATATTTCAGTAATATCGTGGCGGTCTGTTTTATTGGTGAAGGAAACCAGTGTACCCAGAGAAAACCACCGACCTGTCGCAAGACACTGACAAACTTTATCACATAATGTTGTACACCTCGCCCTGATCGAGATTCGAACTCATAACTTTCGTGGAGATGGGCATTGATTGCACAGGTAGTGGTAAGTCCAACTACCAAACGATCACAACCACTACGAACCCTTTGCCTCTCCTTGAAGACATATGTCGAAGTATATCTATTTGTTTTGTTCCATTTTATTAGTGTGTCCCTGATTAGAAGGAAACTATTTCTTTTATTATTCTTGTAGTAATAATTAAAAGTGGAACAGCTCTTGATTCCATTTTAAACTTAACGTATATTCATTATATAATGATTTGTTTTTGGTTAGTCCATTTTATAATAACTTGAGGTAATTGGAAGTTGTGATATGTGGTAGCAAAAATGAAATAATAATAATAATAATATTTTATTCAGAAACTACCCCTTTACAACGGGGGCAAACATCAGCGGGGTACCAATGTTTGCGTCTAATTATATAATAATCGCAAATAAACAACTACTATATATTAAAATTAGCATAAATCATACATGAACATTTTCATCAAAGAACAAAAAACATATTAAAGTCATTGTGATATAGGTCGTAACATATTATCACAGAATCAAATGTGTCATTCTTCATTAAAACAAAATTATATACAATGTATCACATTATTTTAATTGCACTAAATAATGAGTAAAATATGAATGACATATAAAATAAAAGAAACACAATATTAAGCGAGTTCCTGATCATCGACACATGAATTAATTAAAATAGTTCGATCTTTCATCATTTTACATAACAGTTTTTTACTGAGCTGGTCAAGCGAGAAACCAAGTTCAGTGTTAAAACTAAAACAAAAGTCTCCGATCAAGAACTGCAGCTTTTGAAAAGGCGGTAACTCTGAAAACGCGAGATCCGGATAAAACGATTTTATTTTAATAATGAAAAACAATAATACCATGATGCCGGAACAATTCCAAAATGTTGGCTTGTTGCTACCATAATGGTTTCCTTCAATCCCCATTAAACTATTAACCTGCTTTATTTCTGTTTTGTCACTTAATAGTTCTATTTCCGGCCACTTAGTACATTATGTAACAATTTGGTAATTCCGGGATTTTAAAAGTTCTTTTTTTTTTCAAAATGTATCCATTAATTTTGGCTATCATATTTAAGCAGACAGCCATAAGGAGTAAGAGCAAAGACTGTTTGGCTCGGAATCAGGATTATATGTCAGAGTGGGGCGACATGTCTATCCTCGGACTGTTGTTTCAGTGAGCTAACACTATAAAAATCCAACTAAGCGTGTTGGTCTAGTACAAAGCAGACATCATCATCATCTAATTGAAATGTAACTTGTTCTCGCCATGATATGGCTGAAATATTGCTGAATTGGCGTTAGACAACAATCATGCACTGTTCTGTAGAAGAACAAGTGTTGATTATATGATGGAAAACACCATCAACATATGAGGTGGACCATATACACTGTATTCTCTCATTATAAATCCCCAATTTTCAACCACATTTCTGGTTTAAAATATTTTAATTACTTGCTGTCTGTAGTTATTATTAAATATTATGTCTGCAATAGAAATGTAACGAATATAATTAGTAGGATTCTCTTGTATTTATTTCATAATCTGACAAATTTGTCTATATATCCTCGTGTACTCAAGATTCTACATAATATTTCAATTGTAGTATAACCTTCTCCGTATCAGAGATGAAGATTTGTTCCTTTAAAATGAGATTTGTTTCTGGTCAGTTTTGGCCTTGACCATAGCTGTTTTGGGACTCCCGGTTTTCAACTTATGTTCATTTTTGTAAATACAGTTCGTATAGACGTGTGTCATCAATATGACTGATTTATATATGACAAATCACATTTGCTTCTATATTAATCGTGCTGATTTAGTGGTATTTTCTTGCTTGATCGTCGTGTCATTTTCTGTCGCGTCTGCAAAGAATAACATGACAAAATAATTTAAGTCACAACACGGGTTGTTATGAAACAGCATCAACATATGAAACATTTTTATTTGCACGTCTCTCTTCATAATTCCCCATCTTTTCCACCACATGTCTTGTTTGCAATATTTTGCTTGCTGTCTGCATTTATTATAAAACATATATGTCTGCAACAGAAAGGTAACGAATGAGTATTACATGACACAATACTTTTAGGTCATAATTACTACAATGTTACATTTTTACATCATTTACCACAATTTAAGTTTACACGTAACAGTTTTCTATTTTTATTTGTGAATTTCTTGCCCTATTGACATTGACACCATAAAACACTATTAATGTTATTGTTCTGACAACTACTAGATACTAATATTACATAGGATAATGTATTACGAAACACATGTACTATAAATGACACTGAAACGAGATATGAGTGATTATTATTGTATAAATGTATGTAGACTAATGCTTACCAGACAACGGCCATTCGTGGTATTGATCGTATGGTAGTTGGATTTACAACTACTTATGCATGAGTGCCTATCACCACCATCTGATGTTGTGAGTTCGAATCTCGATCAAGGCGAGGTGTACAACATTATGTGATAAAGTTTGTCAATGACTTGCGACAGGTGGGTGGTTTTCGTCGGGTCCTCCGTTTTTCTCCACCAATAAAACTGACCGCCACGATATAACTGAAATATTGTTGAAAGTGGCGTTAAACACCACCAAACAAACAAAACCATATAAATGACACGAGACGACA
>MJUT01049294.1:100663-111148 GCA_002080005.1 Gigantidas platifrons | reverse complement strand
CCAACAGATTCTACCTTCCTAGCTAGTAGTCAGTTAACTACGAGCAGTCATTTACCCTGCTATTGTACTGTCCATGTCTCCAACAGATTCTACCTTCCTAGCTAGTAGTCAGTTAACTACGAGCATTCATTTACTCTGCTATTGTACTGTCCATGTCTCCAACAGATTCTACCTTCCTAGCTAGTAGTCAGTTAACTACGATCATTCATTTACCCTGCTATTGTACTGTCCATGTCTCCAACAGATTCTACCTTCCTAGCTAGTAGTCAGTTAACTACAAGCATTCGTTGACCCTGCTATTGTACTGTCCATGTCACCAACAGATTATACTTTCTTAACTAGTAGTCAGTTAACTACAAGTTTTCATTCACCCTGCTATTGTACTGTCCATGTGACCAACATATTCTACCTTCCTAGCTAGTAGTCAGTTAACTACAAGCATTCGTTGACCCTGCTATTGTACTGTCCACGTCACCAACAGATTCTACCTTCTTAGCTAGTAGTCAGTTAACTATGATCATTCATTGACCCTGCTATTGTACTGTCCATGTAACCAACATATTCTACCTTCCTAGCTAGTAGTCAGTTAACTACGAGCAGTCATTTACCCTGCTATTGTACTGTCCATGTAACCAACATATTCTACCTTCCTAGCTAGTAGTCAGTTAACTACGATCATTCTTTTACCCTGCTATTGTACTGTCCACGTCACCAACATATTCTACCTTCTTAACTAGTAGTAAGTTAACTACGATCATTCATTTACCCTGCTATTGTACTGTCCACGTCACCAACAGATTATACCTTCTTAACTAGTGGTCAGTTAACTACGATCATTCATTTACCCTGCTATTGTACTGTCCACGTCACCAACATATTCTACCTTCTTAACTAGTGGTCAGTTAACTACGATCATTCATTTACCCTGCTATTGTACTGCCCACGTCACCAACATATTATACCTTCTTAACTAGTAGTCAGTTAACTACGATCATTCATTTACCCTGCTATTGTACTGCCCACGTCACCAACATATTATACCTTCTTAACTAGTGGTCAGTTAACTACGATCATTCATTTACCCTGCTATTGTACTGTCCACGTCACCAACATATTATACCTTCTTAACTAGTGGTCAGTTAACTACGATCATTCATTTACCCTGCTATTGTACTGTCCACGTCACCAACAGATTCTACCTTCTTAACTAGTGGTCAGCTAACTACGATCATTCATTTACCCTGCTATTGTACTGTCCACGTCACCAACAGATTCTACCTTCTTAACTAGTAGTCAGTTAACTACAAGCATTCGTTGACCCTGCTATTGTACTGTCCACATCACCAACAGATTCTACCTTCTTAACTAGTAGTCAGTTAACTACGATCATTCTTTTACCCTGCTATTGTACTGTCCACGTCACCAACAGATTCTACCTTCTTAACTAGTAGTCAGTTAACTACGATCATTATTTTACCCTGCTATTGTACTGTCCACGTTTAGGTTGTCATTCATTTTTGTGATAGTATGTGATCTATTTGATTGGAGGCTATAATATATGATCTATTTGATTGGAGGCTATAATATATGATCTATTTGGTTGGAGGCTATAATATATGATATATTTGATTGGAGGCTATAATATATGATCTATTTGATTGGAGGCTATAATATATGATCTATTTGATTGGAGGCTATAATATATGATCTATTTGATTGGAGGCTATAATATATGATCTATTTGATTGGAGGCTATAATATATGATCTATTTGATTGGAGGATATAATATATGCAGGTTTTTATCATTTGTTTATACATGCATTACCGTTGGAGAGGATGATGATTAGATGGTTGGAATCCCATTAACCGGTTTAGCCTGCCACATTTTTGTACCTGTCCCATGCCAGTGCCTGGATTTCCAACGTCATATGTAGTGTCTTTCTTTGTTCGATTTGTTGATATTAGTAGAATTGTTGACCATCAATGTTTAAAGTTTCTTTTCATAATCGTTTCAGGTTTCAGCACTATCCATTCAAGATATCATTACACAGGCTGGTAATATCAGTGCTTGTCATAAAAAAAAACTGTCAATTTCAACTGTCATGAGCACATATTAACATTAATTACAGTGATAATTCTAAGAAACGAGTCAGTCATTGAAGTTCCTGTCTTATAGTTGTATGTGTTTAATACAGAGGTATATATCCCATACACTGTTGAAGATTCCCAGGGTTTAAACTCACAGAGCTGCTCAGTGGCGGATAGGTTGAGCTCTCTCCATTTGAGGGGTGAGGGGGGATGTCGGGTTGCTGCATACAATCCCACAAGTCTGACCGTGAACCTTTTTTTGGTAACGTATTTTAACAGTGTAACGCTTACAACATGTTAAAGATCTCTTTGTAGAAAATGAAGTTCGCAAATACCCTACAACAAAAAAACATTACAGGGATATTGTTTTTATTATGATAAATAATCGATTTAATTCTAAATGTATTCCGATAAAAAAAGATAGATAATTACTTTCAAGTTATCTACAATAATAAAATGAAAAAAAAAACAACAAGAAATACCACACTGTTAGAACATTTCAAAATCCAATAGTAAAAATCGGAGAAAGAGGCAAGATCAATTCTCCGAAAACACACGCATTTATGACCGCTAACATTCCTGGTTTGGTACAGGCACTTCTATAAAAAGAGGCGGAACAAAACTAGCATAATGGCCCAACCCCCTCTTAGTGAAATGAAATAAATATTATCAATTGAAATTGACGCAAGTTTCACACAATGCATATCATATATCCTGAATTCAAGACGACAGAAAACAAGGGAAAATGATTGACGTATTACTGCAGATACGATGTTATTGCAAGTGTTAGTGAAGGATCAACGGAGACATCCTGAATTATCTCCTAATTGAATTATATATAATTAGACACACTTACAACGTTAACTGTAATCGTTATTCATTTAAATGTAACAACATTTGACAATTACGACGGTCAAATACATACGAACAAGTAATACCAGGATATAATAAAGACGGACATATCCATACAAACAACTAATGTCAGAACCTTATATCTGTCATATCTCACAAATTCCATGTTTTTAACCTTATCAAAAAACAAAACAAAAAAACTAAACAAAAATCTAGGTACCTTATACCAGTAGTCATTCTTATACAATGTACATAGAGTTTGTGCCAATACAACTAGTTGATCTGTAACACGCTGTATTGAGAAGATCCGTGTCAAGCCTGTAAAGTGGGCTGTATGTACATGTATGTTTGTTAGGAGTATGGATTTGCCTCTTACTGCGATTTTTGATAATTGATTATGAATTGTTCAGACAGTGTGTTATTTTTAGTTTTTTTTCTTCATTTTATAACTATTTTTGTCCACACGCAAGTGTGACTATGAAAGAACGAAATAAAACCCACACATTTCATAGCCCTCCTACACGTTTTATTCTACTTATAAAAACGTAGATATCTAATTTAGGGTGCATTTCTGGAAACTAACAAACCCATTACGAATCTAGCTCGTATTATAATATGTTATACATATATGATATTATTATGTTATACGAAATAGTATGCAAGTGACAAAATATAACAAGGTGATGATATTTTCCGAGAAACATTTTGAAAGATAAGATAGACGATTCCTTAAAAATCCTTGTGTTAATAGTTTAGTACTCACCATACGGTGACGTAGTTAAAAGTCTGAATACAACATGCAAATTCGACCGTTACGTATGAGTTTGTTGTGAAATATAGCTTCTAGACTAGGAATCTGTTTGTATATTGCTGTCAAGATGTGTAGACAAATTAACAATCATCTCATTTATTACAGAGTCTGGTTGAGAGATTACCCCCGCATAAATAAAGAAAGAAGAAGAAAAAAAAAACAAATAGAAAAACAAATAAAAAACAATTATTAAACTATCAGAGTGTAGAATAAGCATGTTTTCAGCTATATTCTTGACGAATAGAATTATACAATCATAAAGTGGGTAAAACAGTGGAACCGTAATAAAACAACACATGCTTACAGGAGGTTAGAGGAGAAACAACTGATAAGGTAGTCAAAGTTTAAGGTAAAGGGTCACAAATGATTACTGTTAACTACCTCTTGCTCGTTATGAGCTGCTACTATTTGTAATTTAATGCAAAGAGGATGCATTGTTCTAATGCGAGATGTTTACTCTTCCGGAGCACATGAGTTCTCTCCCGGTTTTAATTGGGGTTCATGTTACTCGACCTTTAGTTTATGTGTAATGTTTTCTAGATCGTTGTTTGTCCTTTTGTCCTTTTTTGGGCCATTGTGTTGTCTGTCCTTCGATTTACGGATTCTGATTATTCCTTTAGTATTTTCAAACGTTTCTTATTTACGTCCCATCTTAATGACGTTTTGAAGAAAGGTGGGACCTTTCATATTTCTAGGCCCTGTTTTTCAATGGTAGTTTTAGCTGTTTTGGAATACCCCCGGTAGGTCAATATCTTGGGAAGATTTACTCTCAGTAATCCTTATAATTACAAAAACGTTAGAGAAAACTGAATGGGTAATCAAGAATTGGCAATTGAAAGACATCGTTTACACTCGACACAGGTCGAAGACAAAAACATGCACACATACAGAAAACTAAAAGAATGAGCAACAATGACCACGTCAAATCCCAGGGGTGAACCCGGCTGCTTGTAAAGGGTGGCGGACATCACAGTACGGACCTAAGAACGTAGAAACAAGCACACACACACAAAACAACAACAACAACAACACGACACAGAAAACTAAAATGATGATCAAAACACGGACCCCACCAAAAACCGGACGTGCACCAAGGTGCTCGAGAAGGGTAAGAGAGTAATAAGCAGTTCCTGCCTTTTATAAGACATCGACCATGACTCTCATTTAGACAAGTCTTAGTATTGTTTCTGATGTGTCTAGCTGTTTTGTTCTTTTTTTTCCATTGTATGCGGATCGTCACATTATTCAATTAGTCAATGAAGAGCTCTGAGTGTGTGAGTATTTGTTGTTTAGCGCCAATTCAGTAATTTTTCCGCTATATCATGGCGAGAACAAGTTAATTTTCAATGAGATGATGATGAGATCCGCTTTGTACTAGACCAACACGCTGAGCTCGCTGAAACAACAGTCCGCGGGTAAACATGTCGCTCCACTCGGATACATTATTCTGATTCCGAGCCAACCCGTCTTTGCTCTTTCTGCTTAATGCTGCGTGCTTAGCGGAGAAGCAACACATACCAATTTCATAATCTTTGGCGTGACCCCATCGGGGCTCGAACCCACGATCTACCACACTCGAGGCGAGCACGCGAGCCATTACACCACCGATGCGGTTATGACCAGCTCTAATATCGACTCACAACGTTAATATGATAATAGGTGTTACCTAACTTGGGACGAAGTCCAATAATTTTTTTAAACAATATATCGGGGACCTAACTCCGGACAGTTTTAGTATCCGCTACCGAACATGGTTCATAATCGGAAGTAGTAAATAAACTTTATTGTACTATAGCTTTAGTTTGCACATTTTGTTGTTTATGTGCGATGCTTTATTCACGAGAAAAGCCGTCATTAGTTTTATACATCATAAAAATTATAAACATTGTCGGTCATCTTTGTTTATGGTTGTCACGCTCTATCTGGCGATATTTTGAACAGGTTCCACTTCTCACGAGAGCTGCAACTTGATTTTTGTTCTACATCCTTGTACCCGTTCTTGATTTTCTTTATACAATATGTCGTTTTTAGTACTTTGATACTCGTGCTCCCACAAGAGCAATTTTTTACTGCATCGAATTTTTTGCAGAAACCCACTGTAGCTGTACATGTATTGCTTCCGGTATGTCATTTCCGGTGCATGAAAATTTAGTCATTAGTATATATAAAAATATTGCTATTTCTACCATAGTTGGGACTTCGTCCCATATTAATAAACTTCTAATTTTCTGATTTATAGAGTGTTTTTGTCTGTTTTTATATTGTAGAGGAAATAATAATAAGCCTATTTTTATTCCCACAGTATGTCATTGTGTTATTGTCACTATAGTGTCAAGTTATTATGATCCCTTAATCAATTCTTCAAAATTATCACAGCTATATCGGTTTTTTATGACGGTCAATATTAAAATAAAACACCGCTTCCTGTCATTATTACGATACTTGATATCAGAAATATACCACTGACACGTTATTACCATATTATGCGTATCTACAAATGTACCATGTGCCCTAATTATTCTTTTGATAAAGTAATCAAAAGACTGGTCATTGAATTATATTAAATAAATGACAAATATATATGCTAATTTTTGATTTTTTGGGGTGGCACAAAGGTGACAAACTTCATATTTCCCATCTTGTATAATTTCTGACATATATGTTTTTGTAATTTATACCTTGCACAAACGCCATTTGTTGTGTTTAAACACGATGATAATTTCATGCAAGTTACTGCAAGCATTTATGCCATGTTGCAATTTGCATTTCCCATTCCTTGTGGCAGGTCGGTGGTTTTCTCCGGGAACTCTGGTTTCCTCCACCAATAAAACTGACCAACACGATATAACTGAAATAGCGTTGAAGGTGACGTTAAACAAACAGCATAACCCTAACTCATTTCCCATTCCTTATTGTTGTTGCGCAAAACTGGATAATATAAGTGGGGGGTCGGGATCCTGTTTGTGGGGGGTATAGATTTTGTCTCTTTCTACGATTTTGATATCTGATTTTGGAATTGTTCCGACAGTGTGGTAGTTTTTGCTTTTCATTTTATTAAAATTCATGTCATTTGATTTTATTCTACTACAGACATTAAAGACGTCATATTTAAGAATTGTTGAAAAAAAACCGACTTCGTAGATTCACAAAAATTTGTGGTACTTGTTTTGATGGTAACACATAATACGTCAAAAGTTATATGAAGCCAAGAGTATTAGTAAGAGTCTGATAAGTCGTGTTAAATTAACGTTAGTGATTCATTTGTAACGTAACATCAATAACGCTATCTGAAACATCACATCAACTGTGGTCCAATAAAAACCATCGTCATTCATATTTAAGGCACACCATCAATAGCTATCATATTTGAATTCATTATAATTTATGTATTTGCATGGAATGGAAATCTTGCATTTTCATTTGGTTTACAAAAAGGTTACATTTTAGTCTGTTACCCTCTGGTGCGGGTGACGTTGCCTGTCATATCTCACGAGCGTCAACTGGTTCCCTCTGTAATTGATGGTACCAGATATGAAATCATTTGTGCGTTTGACAAAGTATGAAAACATGTTGTAATCTTAAGTTTGTCATGAAATAGATTGTTGTTGAAAATTACCAGACGGCATCATGCGGATGGATATTTTTACTACCGTTTTTTATTATGACAGCGTCCAAATATATATATTTTTTTAAATCAGAAGGGTTACTTTGCGCAGACAAAATGACACGTTATTCAGAGGGTGCAAGTGCATAGAGCTTTGGATGACATTACAACAACAAAAAAGTTCATGTCAATAACATCATTTGGATGTTTCTGCTATGCAATTCTTCTTAATATGTAATTTGCGTAGATGTGACAAACGAGGAAAATGTGAGGTTTTAGGTTTAGATTTATGGTGTTTAACGCCACTTTTAAAAATATTTCAGTTATATCGTGGCGGTCAGTTTTATTGGTAGAAGAAATCGGAGTACCCGAAGAAAACCACCGTCCTGCCACAAGTCCCTGACAAACTTTATCATATAATGTCGTCTCGAGCACACCTCGCGATGAACGGAGTTCGAACTCTCAACTTTAGTGGTGAGAGTCACTGATCGCACAGGTAGTTGTAAATCCAACTACGATACGACCACGACGGCCCCTATAAGATGTAAGAATCTAACAAAATCTGTTGTAGGATGGGTACTAATATCAGAAAATATATAGGTACAAATGGCACCGATGGATACAACATGCCACGAGTCAAGGGAAGCCATTTGTATACTAGTATAAAGATGTATAATATAATTTGGCGGGAAAGGTTATTTAACATATTACTTTTATTTATACTGCAATTGGTAACTTCACAGGATTGATAAAGGGTGTCGTATAAACTTTTGCTTTATACGTCAATGACCGTATAAAGTCTCCTGGTACCTTTGACTTCAACTTACAAGCTATAAAAGCAAAATAGTCTGGGTCCCTGAAATCACTGTTGTTGCGTAACAATGTAATTTTGCTTGTGACGTTATAATGCAAGCTTGATTGGCGCCATAATTTCCTCTGCAGATTTCATCGTTTGAAAACACATTTTTTTCTGCTTTATTTAGATAATTTCTTAAATATTTGAATTGAAGTATAAAAACAACATACATTCCTTGTCGGCAAATATAAAGTTTATTTGTACTCGCTACAAAACAGGCGAGATATGTTCGGTAAACCTCGCATTTCTACCTGTTTCTAACGCTCGTACAAATAAACTTTATATTTGCGGACAAGGAACGTATATTGTCTAAATATATACAGTGAAACTCGTCTTAACCGAACCCTGAAAGAACTAGAACCCTGTAGAAATCGACCTTTAAATACAGTCTTTGTTAATTTAACTTGTATAAACCGAAAACCTGTCTATTACGAACACACACACGTTGGTCACAAGTAGGTTCGGTTTAGACAGGTTTCACTGTATTATGGGACTATATTTTTCTTCTTACGACAGTTTAATACTATAATTGGCACAATTAAAAAATACAATAACCCGAGTCATTGTCTACCAATAACTACTTAATAGATTGTATCCAAATTCGTCTTTTATCCAATTCTTAATCTTTATTTTTCTTTTCTGTTTTTTATTTAAGTTATACTTCTTACTCATAAATGTATTCATCACTATATGAAATGTCTA
Organism: Gigantidas platifrons; assembly: GCA_002080005.1. Taxonomy (NCBI): domain Eukaryota; kingdom Metazoa; phylum Mollusca; class Bivalvia; order Mytilida; family Modiolidae; genus Gigantidas; species Gigantidas platifrons. The sequence continues at coordinate 102,234 of MJUT01049294.1, read as the reverse complement.
GCTTGAAAAAGTAGAGAGCAATAGGGGGTTATGGTCATGGTGTTTAACGCCACTTTCAACAATATTTCAGTTATATCGTGCCTGACAATTGGTGGAGGATATGTCGCAATATACCATACTTTGGTTTGGAATGATTTGATCTGACGCTTCGCAAGTTGTCAAAATAGCTTATGGGATGTATTAGTTTCAACCCAGATCTCTTTTGGGAATGGACTGCTTACATTGCATTTTTGAAGAACATATATGAGCACAATTCATTTGCAGCATTGGTATTGTAGGTTACCACTTCGCCACGTACATTAAATACAGAAAAAAACAAACCATTCATTATGTAAATGGTTATATTTTATAATAAAAGGAAAAACATAAAATACGACATTGTCGAAACAATTCAAAAATCTAAAATCTAAATAGTAGAAAGATGCTAAATCTACCTCCTAACACACAAATACATGAGCGCTCATTTTCCTGACATGGTATGGGCACTTAATAAAAAGTGACGGGGTTAAACTAGTTTTATGGTTCCAAACCTCCCCTCTTAGTGAAATGATACTCTCGTGCAAATGCTCTCCGCATAATATTAACATTATCACAAATAAATCGTTAGCAACACAACTTCTCATATTCTTATTTTCAAAAAGTCAGGTAAAAGTCGAAAATTTCGGTGTAGATGAATTATTGGTTTACAATGTAGTAAACCCATTTACGGAAATATTAAATATTCTATGCGTAGTCGCAGCTTTAAAAACAATTGAGTAAAGGTCCACATTGCTGAAATAAATAGTTTGGACCAGATATAGTACCAACTGTCAGAAAGACAAATGCGTATCTTTCAATCAATAACACACTTTTATTGTGTTGCTAGGTGACATGTTTCTATTTTACACACACATCTGTTATACATGTGGTAAAACAATGTTTTATGTGAATTTTAAGGGCCTTTTAACTACGCATTATTTGTCCATAAAGCTTGTAACTGTCAACAACATAAACACATATTAGACAAGTGATATGTTATTAATTGTTTTCCGAGGACAAACCAAACACGAATGGATATATTCAAATCGATAAATGTTGTGCAATTCTTGGCCTGTTCTATTTTTGTTTCTATTTTCAAATACAAGTTCATTGGTTCACACAATCAAAAGAGCAAAGGTAAAACACGAATAAACATCGTAGTGAGAAATGTATACACGTAGCCTTGGTGATAATCTAATTAGAGCGTAGAACATATGTTCTAAACAACGTCAGAGAAACCCGATGGGGCAACCAAATATGGACAGTCCAGAGACACTGACAGCATTGGGCCCTCAACACACAGTGCGACAAAAAAAATGGTATGAAGTTCATGCTGCGTATATGAATAAAATCAATAATTATATGTGAATACTTTAAGATTAAAAATATGTTTTTCAACGATGGCATAGTCTAGTTTTAATAATAACATACTAGTTTTAATTATGACATACTCGTTTTTAACGATGACATTCTCGTTTTTAACTGTGACATACTCGCTTAAACGATGACATGCTGGTTTTTAACTATGACATACTCACTTAAACGATGACCTG
>MJUT01049294.1:57220-100623 GCA_002080005.1 Gigantidas platifrons | reverse complement strand
TTATGACATATTCTTTCTATGTTCTCTGTCTATCTTGTTACATGTTCTGGTGTTGTCGTAATTATTCTCCATGCGATGTTGTAATGTTAATTAAAAAGAAATACATGAATCATTCACTGTAAACATTAGTGGTTTAGCTGATTGTTGTAAGGTATCCAATGAGTTTTTTAAGCTTAAGTTTTTTTGACACTTTCAGACTGTCAACGGATATCGATACATGCAAAACAGTTATAGAAGTTTGTCTTTCGCTTGACATGATCGGTTAACGTTGAATGCCCCTCTAATATTTAGATATTGTATGTATACTTAATGCAGGTAGACAGATTAACTCCTAACGTTTCATTTTGTTGAGAGATGCTGCTATATTTCTATATTTCAATTACTTAAAATCCATGATCTTGACAATTTTGATAGGTTTATTAAAAAAAAATTTTTTTATTTATTTATTTTTATTTTTTTATAGATTTTATATCCTTGACCGTGAATATTTCAAAAATAAACATGGTTTGTACTAATAAAGCTGCTTAAACCCTACCACTTATTTGAAATGCCTGTACCAAGTCAGGAAAGTTAGCGGTCATGTATTTGTGTCAGGGGCATCAATTGTGTCTCTTTCTACGGTTTTAATATTTTATTTTTAATTGTATTTTTCGCTGTTGCAATTTGCCACTGTCTATGACGTACTGTATAAGTGGTTATTTTCGCTATCTTCGCGAGGGTTTTCATTTTCGCTATCTTCGCGAATACAATAAACTCGTGAAGACAAAAACCTCAGGAAATAGTATCATTTTTAATGTTTATTTCTTTTATGTGAACACAATCGTGAAAATCGAAACTAGCTATTTCAATTGACCTTCATAATAGCGAATTCTAATTCCCGCGTATTTTCATTGCCGCGAATTTTAATTCCTGCGGATTTTACCACCTATATAGTATAAACCATTTTTTTTCCAATTTACCTTATACATGTATATGTTACATGACTAATCCGAATCCAGGGCGATTCGGAATCCTCCTAGGGCAAATCGGAATTCGAGTTTCTCCTAGAACAAATTAAGATATCCCGATTTGTACTAGGGCGATTCCGAATCGTACTAAAATTCTAAAATATTGCTTAGTGCGATTCCGGATCCTCCTAACAGTTTATTTCTGTATTGTACTAATGTTTTGTAGTTTTAACGAGTATTTGATATGACAAAAGACTACAAACTAATTTTTATTACAGGAATACAATTTTAAGTGAACGAAATATTTTTCATAAAATAGCATTTTTTCGTCTTCCATTTCGATTCAAACACATTAAAGTTAAATGGTGAAAACTTTATGAATACCCCTTTGGCTAGGAATTGTGATTAGTATTACAAGTTAACCGTAATTGACGTGAAAAATATTTTGTGAGCTGTTTTCATTGCAATTTTCCGATCAGTCCCGATATATTAATGACAATATTGTTATAATTTATAGAAATAAACTTTTATTTATATATTTTTGGATTTTTATACTTTAATATATTCTATATATATCTCTCTATTATATTTTAACTTTTTAGTGGACCATTTCAGGGCGATAAATCGCCCTAGTTCAAATAGGGATATCTTAATTTGTCCTAGGAGAAACCCGAATTCTGATTTACACTGGATTAAAACAAGTGTAAATCGGAATTCGGGTTTCTCCTAGAACAAACTCGAATTCCGATTTGCCCTAGGATGATTCCGAATAGCCCTGGATTCGGATTTGCCCTGTAACATATACATGTACATCACAAACCTCAGCAGTTATACTTTATAAACTATGTATGTTAAGCGCACTAAAATGACAGAGAAATAACCAAATGTATTTTAACTTATATTTGAAAACTAATTTTTCATGAAATATACATATAGAATGTAGGTATATAATTTTGTGGGCGCTGTGCGTTTCTAGAATAACTTTCATCAGGTACCCTAAAAAAAAATATTGGAAATCCCAATAATTTTAAATTCTTTGGGATAAAAACAATCCTACACATGATAGGCAAAGGTGCCATCTATGTCTGAGGGAGCAAGACCTTAGTTTTGATAATAATTAGACTATTTAAAAACTAAGAACTGTAAATTTCAATAATAAATTTTGCTTTTGTAAGAGATGTACAACTATTTTTTGTGGCAAATTAAATATCGCCATGTTGTATTGTAAATGATAATCACGTCCATAAAGTCATCAGACCACTTTTCACATTCTATTTTAAGGCATGTTTATACAGATTACATGCCAAGCCATATCGACAGTAATTGTATTTTTTTTTCTGAAATATATATCTAAGACTATAACAAGCAAATTTGTTTTATGCAAATGTCAGCTGTTTGTGCTTATAATCGGTCTTGTATAATTCATGGTCATAATTTAATAATAAAGGTTTTTTTTTGCCTGTTTTTGTTGATTTTTCCTCTAGGTTACTTTCAGGAGCCATAAATAGCTAAAACTATAACACGCATATGGAAATGTAAGCTGTGTGCTTACAACTAAGTTGTTCTTGTATGAATTATGGTCATAATTTTGTCATGAATTAATTTTTTTTGGTTGTTGATTTTTCCTCTAGGTTACTTTCTCAGGAGCAAAGGAATGACGGGGCAATGTCCGTGTTAGTTATTCTGTGTGCAGGGTTACATATACCTTTATATTTCTTTTTTTTGTATGTAATCTTTATGAGAGAAAAAAATAATACATGATCAAAGGGCAAAAATATGTGATAAGTCATCGTTCTATCTTCATAAGAGATAAAGACCCACTGGAACTTACAATGAAAAGATATAAATTAACGTTAGAGAATACCGAATGCGCCATCAACAATGGACAATCCAGAGAAACCGGCAACATTGGGTACACAAGACGAAGACAAACAAAACATATTATGTGTTGGACACCACTATACCCAAGCACGAATAAATAATGTAAATAAGACATGCATCTTCCTACAAATAACTAGGGGGTAAAGACGAGCCGAAAATCGTTTTTAATGCAGAAACCGAAGCGGACTTCACAACACGGGACTCAGAACGTAAAGACACATAATAGGATCACACAAAACAATCTAAAAAAAGATAAGCAACACGGACCTTTGTAGTTTTGTTTATTAAGTGTTCCATATAGTATATATGCGTACAACGTACATGTAATATTATCAGTAAGTAATGATACAGAAGAAAATTTGTCATAATTTAAATATTCAAAACAATATAAATATGCATAGAAAGTAACATATTACAACAAATCTTTAATTACTAGATTCTGTCACAACTTAACACCAGGAAAGTCAATTAGGGAATAAAATGTTTCTATATGTGTAATTACTTTTTTGTGTTTGTTTGTGTATAGGGGTGTCCAACACATGATGTGTTGTGTTTTTTGTTTGATCTGTGTCTTGTGTGCTCGGTGTTGCCGGTTTCTCTGAATTGTCCCTTCGATTTTCTCTAAAACGTTTATGTAAACAGTGGTAGTCTCCGAGTCCACCAATATAAACAATCACTACTCAACTAGAATCATTGAACATAAACAATACCACGAATTAGGACTTTGCAAATCCATGTCCTATTTATGTATATATGTATATTTCTACATGTTTAAGGCCTCGAATGATATCCGGTTCAACGAACAGACTCAGCGCTGGCACATCCATGGTCGTTTCCTTTTCTTGTGGCAATCAAGACATACATCCAACGAATAAATTCAGGACCACATTTTTTCTACTATGATTTCTACTTTGTATCATTTCGTTCTCGTCACTGATATATAAGCTTGAATATTGATGACTTGCGGTTAAACAAATAAACGTTATAAAAAAACGAAGGTGCACTCAAGAATGGACAATCTCGAATCACACACTATAAAAAGATCAATCAATATACCACATAATTCAAATCATGGTCTTGTCCACCTTAAAATACAACATATCAGTTGTTATAATGGGCGACTTTAATGAGTACAGTCCACTTTGTGGTCAGCAAAAATAAGGAAGATTTCAATGGGGAAATTGTTGAAGACTTGGTGTCTCAGGAAGATTTATGTATATTTTACGACAACGCGAACTCTTATGTTCAACCTGGCAATTTCTCTTTTATACCTATTGATCTTATTATATCAGAGCTTCCTCTCTTGTTCTAATTCTCATTGAAAGTGCACGATGACCTGTTTAATCTACATTCTAACACCGAAAGATTCGAACAAGACACATTTGACAGAGCTTTTCTGCATTTGTACCCTTCGCGAACACCTGCGTTCACCCCCAGTTTTTTGGTCGGGTCGATGTTTCTAATCTTCTTAGTTTTTGTGTTGTCCTATTATGTGTCTTTACGTTCTGAGTTATAACGGTAATACACATCATAGATATATATCTTAATTTATTGTACCAGATGCTCATTTCTATATATAGCTACAGCAGATGTGAAGGTCAACAATACACGCTAAGATATACAAACGGATCAAACTACAGAGCCTAAATCTACCAATGCTGCCAAAGCATGTGCGATAGCATCCCAATTGTTACAATAAGGTTACCGTAACCTATTTTGGGGGATCCTGTGTAGTCCCTTGTGTTTACTTGCTCCCAAAACTTTAAGTTATTAGCTTTCCAACCTTTCTACCTAGCGTACTTGACGATGGCTATTCCAGAAATGCGCACTGAGTTTGATATATGCGTTTTTATTCCTACCTTTTTATGTAATATCGTGTTTCTGGGTCTTCCGTAGGATTTATAAACCGCTAACAGTTGAATTTACACAATGAGAATTGTATTGTTATGTTATCTATTGTTATTTATATATTTTTAGTAAAAACATGCTGACGAAGATTGCGTAGTGCCATCGAAAGCTCCAAGCAGTGTTATTGTTTTAAATTATATATATCAAGTGATATCTGCCTAATCAAGGTTGGATTAATATTAGTCCTTGAAATCATGCATATGATTGGGTAACAATTTAATGTAGTGTGAGAAGAACATGTCTGCTGACTACCAGTATACAAAGTGGCATATGGATCAAGAAGAGTTTGAAGATACCAAAGAAGTTATCAGAATCCGTAAATCGAAGAAGGACAGACAACACAATGGCCAAAAGAAAAAAGACAAACACCGATCTACAAAACATATATATAAACTAAAGATCAAGGTTTTTGACTGTTGCTTAGAATGTGATGGGTATCATATCATAGTTGTATACTTTATTGCTTTAATCTAACTATGTCCATTTGTCAGTTAGTCAAGACGCACTTTTTAAGTGTCAAAGTTGATCTTGTATTTGTCGAGATTAATTAATAGGTCGGATTGTTTTTAACCTTTACTACTTTTAGTATGATACAATTATTAATTATTCTAATATGACGTCCTTCATTGGCTAAAACATTAAGGAATAACAGTTCTGTATTTGAAGAATTGGAGGTGTCAATTGTGGTTTTGACGGTCGCAAATGCATTTTACTTGCGGCAACTCTTCAAATACCGTACTGTTATTCCTATTCTTATGAAATTCTCCCAACGTGTACACACTAGTTTGAAAACATACAAATAAATGACGAAATTTATGCACTTTGCAAATTCCTTCCGCTAAAAAAATAGTAATGTAGGGTACACAATACGAAGAAAAACAAATCAGAAATACAACACAATATGTGTTGGACACCACTATACGCAAACAAATACAAAAACGTAAATAATATAAATAACACCGTGATACAATTTTCGATATATTTTAATTCGCTCATGTGTATTGTCAACAAAGTATCAATATATTTGTCAAGTGAGTCCATGCCTGACCGTGGTGCATACAAACATAAAACATACTCGACATCTATCGACTTTGATTTTTGTAATTGGACATCATCCGATGAAGTAGTTTAAGTTTACAAGGAACGCTGGTGGCATTGGCACAAGCTACTTACTGATTTATTTTGCGATTTTGGGAGCATTTAAAAAAAACAAAATACCATCACACTGGAAAATATCAGTAACTTGATTTTAACAACATCTGGTTATCTATATCAGTAAATCTGTTGTAACAATGAAGGTTAGCGAATTTTGTTATGACGTGCATTTCCATTACTGACTTCCCCTTAAAAAAATGTTTGATTTTATCCTATTAAAACCGAAATAATTCATGGAAGCCATAGACTAGTTTGTATAACATTTTAACATGGGTAACGTTATCTGCGTAGCATTTTATACATCGCTATCGCTCGGGATAAAGTATTTACGAAAATAACGTTATCCATGTTATACCTGGATAGAAACTATGGCTTTCATGAATTATTTCTTAGATATACCAAAGATTTAAACCAAAAAGTCCAAACAAGCATTCGGACATCATACATAAGCATTTATTAATCTTTAAACCATAGCCCACACAAGCATTCGGACATTATAAATAAATCTATGACAAATAGCTTTATTTTTATGCATGTTAATTTTTTTTACTATACAATTTTGATGATAACTATGAAAGGTATGAAAGTTTTTTTTGACTGTAACAAATTGGTTCGTGTTTCTCTATCGTTAGTTCTCGGTGGAGTGGGTTGTAGATCATTACTTAGTGTATGTCCCTTTTCTTTTGATCATTGTCTTTCCTCGATGTACGGCTTCTGATTACTCCTGTGGTATTTTACATGACTTTTCTTATAAACCATTGATGTATGATGAAAATACTTGTTTAAGTTGAAGTCATCACTTCGAAAGTTTTATGGCCGCAACCATGACTTGGTTGACCACGGATATGTTCCTCATTCATGACTTATCACCGGGTTTGTAACTAGATTAACACGACGGGTGGTGCCACTAGTGGAGCAGGAACTGCTTATCCTCCCGGAGCACCTGCGTTCACCCCCGGTTTTCAGTGAGATTCGTGTTAATCGATATTTAGTTTTATGTCTATGTTTTGTAGATCGTTGTTTGTCCTTTTGTTCTTTTTCTTTTAGGTCGTTGGATTTAACAACTCATACAAGCCTATCACCAATACGGCGTGGGTTCGCGCCCAGCTTTGTAAATTACAAAAAAGGTGCACTCGACTCGCAGCCGCAAGTGATAAAGTTTACCAGTTGCTTGCCCAGGGTCGGTGGTTCTCTCCGGGTATTCCGGCTTCCTCCACCACTAAAGCTGGTCGCCATGATGTAGCTGAAATATTGCTGAAAGTGGCATTAAAACACCAAAAGTTCAAATTCAAATTCAAATTCCTTTTTCTTTTGGTAATTGTGCTGTCTGTCCTTCGATTTACGGATTCTGATTACCCCTTTAGTATCATCAAACTCTTCTTGGTTAGGTGTATTTGTTTTCGATAATTAGTTGAATTTTTAATCGGAAAGATAAATCAGAATACGTTATTCGAGAGAGGCTAAGATTTACTACATCCAAATATTGAAATATAATTGTAAAGTACAAATTTGGAAATAGGGAAAATATTGTATATATAGTTGTCTGTGGGAACAAAAATGGAATGCAACCAACTTTGAACATTTAAATGTATTTGTGCTTGTCATGTTTGTATTTCATATGAGTTTGCATAGTTTTTGTTATGCATTAATGACTTTACACATATCTTTTTACTTTCTTCGTTTCTCAGAGACAATGACTTCCAGAACACTACATATGTTGTTTTTTTGCATTATTTTATGATGTTGTATAGAGTGTGCCTCGCCAGGAGCAGAATTCGAACTCACAACTTCAGTTATTTTTAATTATGTTTAAAATTTACAGTTCCAAAATAATGTAATTTATTAAAATTAATGTCACTCTCCTTCAGACATATGTAATATGGTGATGACTTCAACTTAGCAACAACGTAGCCTTGTTAGAGTAGCTTTTGCGTCAGCAGCTGAGCTCTGTCCAAAAAATTACAGCACTGGTCACAAGTTCTAGAATAACGTACGAGTTGTGAAATGTAAACTCCATTCGCTGGTGATGCTGGAATATTGCTACTGATAAAAGGGAAGTTGACTATTGGAAAAGTGCGGTCATCGCGTTTGTCTTGCTCCGTTGTCGAGTTCAAGGTGAAGGTCAAGGTAAGTAGCAGAGATATCTACGTTTGTATTACAAATAGTTATCGTTCCCATAAACAACTGAACACATTTATTAAGTTTCGCTACATGCGTCGACGTGACCGTGAACCATTGGTAGTTGGGTTAACATCTGTCTATGCCATGAACTGAATTTCCATCGCAAGGCTTGATGAGAAGATATCATTCGTGAATTTTACACATGTATTTGTGTCTTTTGTATTTTCTTCGTTTCTCAGGGAAAAGACTTGCAGGAAGCTAGATATGTGATATTACTTTAACTATTTGTAAAGATGGTGAGATCATTTTGTGTTCCTCTCGGGTTTTTGCTGGGCTTTGTATTGCTCGTCTTTTTATTTTGATGTGTTGTGTTTTGTATTTTGTATTTATTTTGTTTGGCTTGGTTGTTTGCGACCTGTTGCTTGTGTTCGTCCTGTGTCTTGTGTGACCATGTTGTCAGTGTATGTGGACTTTCCATTCTTGATTGCGCCTTTGATTTTCTCTAACATTTATTTATACTTTATTGTTTGCTGGGTTTTTTGGAGGGGTTCGTATTGCTCATATTTTTAGTTTACTGTGTTTTGTTTTGTTATTCTTTTTCCTCTCTTCTTGTGTCCTGTGTGCCCAATGTTGCCAGTGTCTTTGGACTGTCCATTCCAGATTGCACCTTCGGTTTTCGTTAACGTTTATTTTATTAACAAACATGGATGTAGTAAATATTGGCAAACCTCAATCTATCCTATAAGCTGTATGTCACCATATGTGTTAGTGTTATTTCAATTGTGGTAATAGATTTTACCACAGGTTTTATGTCAAGCCCCACTTGTCATACTAATTATATAGGTACAGATATAGTGTCTTATCTGTTGCCAACTGTAACACCTATATTTATACCTGTTATTATTTATTATCAATCATTGTTTTCTTTGATCTTTTATTTAAGTCGTATCCGCACACGTTTATTTTGTTTTATATAATAAATTGTTGCTTGAGGAACAGTATGCTTGTATGACTTTGAACATTCATTGACCCTGCTATTGTATTGTCAATGTTTATATTGGCCTTCATTGTTGTGATAACATGTGGTTTTTTTGAGCGGAAGCGAGTCTGTACATCTTTCTGTTATCATTTGTATATATTTGTATTGCCATTTCAAGAGACCCAGTTATCAAGAGGGAAAGGTGGACAAACCGTAGTTGGATTTCCAAGTGCATATGTCGTGGTCTGTTCTATGTTCAATGACTTGAGGTTAAAGGTCATTGTACGTGTTGTTGATACTGGTGGAGTTGTTGATCATCACTATTTAAGGGGGTACCATGCACTACAGGGAGATAAATCTTTAAAATCAGTTGAACTTTTTGATCATATGATGTTTGTATGCAGATTTTAAGCATCTCTGTGATCAAAACCACAGAGAGAAAAGCTGCTATATGGCTAGTGAATTTATAGCTCTGAGTCTGTTGCTTGGAATGTGTTAAAATTTTGATATTTATAACACTGCCAAAAAAAACTAAACAATTAAACGAGCAGATCAAATTTTACCTGAAGTGTATGGTACCACCTTAAACTAAACTTTCTTTTCATAATGTGCGGTTAATTGAGTATTTATATTATTTAATGATATAGCTAAAATATTGTTGAAAGTGGCGTTAAAGACAATAACCATAACCATATATTATATAAGGAGTAATTCGTACTAACAACGATTCCAGACAATGTAAATTTATCTTGGCTATTTTCGTGGTAAAACAAATATATTTAAAAATGTGAATGTCATATATATTACTCTATGTCTCTTACATGGAGGAATTTTGGAATTCGTCCGAAATCGCGGTATAACATTAGTTAATAAAAACATATGTATCACATTTAGAGCACATAACCTTCATCATATAAAGGAATTTGGGAGTAATAAGGGAGTACCATACACTACAGGGGGATAACTCTTTAAAATCAGTTGAACGTTTTGATCATATGATGTTTGCATACATATTTCAAGCTTCTCAGTGATCAAAACCACAGCGGGAAAAGCTGCTATGTGGCTAGTGAATTTATAGCTCTGAGTCTATTGGTTGGAATTTGTTAAAATTTTGATATTTATTATAGTGGATATACTCAAACACACTGCCAAAACAATAAGAAAATTAAACGAGCAGATCAAATTTTATCTGAAGTGTATGGTACCACCTTATGAAGGATACATATGTTTATCTGGACTTTACTGTATACCGGTATATGAATAACACGGCGGATGTCTTCACGAGCACCTGCGTTCACCCCCTATGTTTTGGTGGGGGTCTAGATTATTCATCTTTTTAGTGTTTTTGTCTTGTCCTACTTTATGTCTTTACGTTCCTTGTTGTGATGTCCGTTATGTTTACGTTATTTGTGCTTGTTTGTGTATTGTGGTGTTCTACACATATTGTGTTGTGCTTTTGTTATGTTTGTTTTCGTCTTGTGTACTCTATGTTGCCAGTTTCTTTGGATTGTCCATTTTTAATTGCTCCTTCGGTATTTTCTAACGTTTGTATATTTGATGAATGCATTTTTTGTATATAGAGATATACAAATGTAGATATAGAGACGTATTGATATGATCAAACAAAATGATTTGATTTGATTTGATCTGATTTATTGTGTTTAACGCCACTTTCAGCAATATTCAGCTATATCATGGGTACCCGTTTTAGTGGTTGAAGAAGCCGGAGCACCCGAAGAGAACCACTGACCATGGGAAAGCAACTGGTAAACTTTATCAATTGCGGCTGCAAGTCGAATGCATCTCTTTTGTAATTTACAAAGCTGGGCCTGAACCTACGCCGTATTGGTGATAGGCTTGTACGAGTTGCTAGGTAATCCAATTACCTAACACATGGAGACACCCGGGCCCTCAAACAAATTGAACATGTTAGGAAATTATATAACGAATAGTATTAAACAAGGCAATATGTCCATTCACGATGACTGGCTTAAAATTTTTATTCCTAAAAATAGCTTTTATGAATTCCTTTAAAATACCACTGTCTCACGACATTTGTGCGATATTCGCAAGACCGACTCGACTATCTCCAAATATAAATATAAACAAATAAGTGAATTGGACGTTTATAGTGTAAAATGGCAAAATATATTTATAAACTATTCACTGATTGTCAAGTATTATAAACTATTCACTGATTGTCAAGTATAAATGACTTCCTAGAGGCCATTGTTGATTCATCATGTGTCACGGTGACATTTACCTCCGACATACAAACAAACAAAAAAACTTTGGCGTCATTTATTTTCGTTTGTACCAGATAGACAGAAAGAGAGATGTTCGCTGATATTTGAAATCACGATTTCTCTTGATATATATGACTTTCATGGAATGAGTGAGTGATTGTTGTTTAACGTCAACTTTATTATTTTTTTCATAGCGTTTGATTCGAGATTGTCCATTCTTGATTGCAGCCTCGGTTTTTAGCCGTGGCTAACAGGCTATTGGTACGATCACCATCAAGAACGGTAACTCGTACTGTAATCCGTGTGACGTATGGTTCACGTGCCACTCATTTATTACTGCGCATTGAAAAATAGTTCTCATTAGTGTGTATTGAATTCGCAATACATAACGAATACATATGACAACTGACAACAATAAATTAATATACAAAGGAGTTTCTATGTTTCTAAATCATTGAGACTGGAACGTTCAGCTGTAAAATACTCAGAATCGAAACGTAGATATCTATTGTTTTGTTCGCGTCGTCACTCATTACGTGTCTCTCCCTGCTTCGGTTCGGTATTTTCTCAAACACCTGCTTGTTCAAGATTGCCCTCGTCTTGAACAGAAAAGTCTGTGTCACATTCACTCGAGATATCTGAATAATCATTCTCACATTCATAATCTGTTCCTTGGAAGCAGTTTGTCCAGCTCTTTTGAATAATTGTCTGCCAACGCTGGCTTTTTGTGATCGCGATCATCTTTTTTTTGTCTTTTTTGTCGAACCGCGGTCTCTTTAGGCGCTGTACTTTAGGCCGTTGCTGACCGCTTACTGTTCGTATTTGGCACAGTCACTTTTTGATTATGCAATAAACTTTGCATCAGCAATTGGTTTTGTAATAAAATCTGATATACATCTGGAATATTTTTATCAGACGTTTGACTGACGGAAGCTCCTCCCACTTTTCGCAAGTTGTCAACATTTTCATTAGCTTCATTCACAACATTTTTATCAATAGTGTCAAAGGAAGCTGAATTAACTAAGTGCATATGTTGTATTTCCTCATGATCAATTTGAAGAAATATACTGTCAGAACTATTCTTGGACATTCCAGATGTTCATCAATATTGTCCGCCATTTTGGCTGCACGAGAGAGACAGTTTGCACCTCGGTCACAAAGGAACGACATCGACCGCAGCCGTCAGTCTTATGTTCCTAGACCGTTTACAATAAAAACACGGTTATTTATTACGTGCCTAAAGTCGAAATTATAATCCAACAATTAATATATATATATATTCTTGTAATCGAATATTCAATCAATATAATTTTACATGTCTTGACCTCACGTAATCTGAGAACGCGGTGACCTCTAGATCTGCGCACGCATCTCATGGGAACTCTCAGCACAATTGGTTTAATAAAATTATCACATTTAAGGATATAAATATTCAAGGATAATTAACTATGGAAGTTTTTAGAAAACATATTTACATGTATCTTACAGAACGGTATCGATGTACTCCACAAATCAGATTTAATCTAATCTGTACACAGTTCAATAAATTTTAAATAGATCGCTATTTTTAACCAGATGACGAGTATAACATACAAATCGGACTTGGATGCTGATCGATAAAAACCTGAAGCGCCCTCGTGCATTTCAACGAATTTGATTGTCTAACTTTCGCATATATGAAATATGAGAACTAAGATTTCATGTCACAGAAATGAGAAAATATAAATCAAAAGCTCGTTTGCTTAAAAGTAGCTTCGGTCAACATTTCCTATATCACGGTGGATTGCGTCCGCTTTCCCGTAGCGTCATTTTTTTTTTGGGTAAATTTCTATAAAACGAAAGGGATTACTTTTCAAGAAAATCACTTTAAAAATACTCTATGAGTACGATAGATATCAGTAAACACGATATCGACAGTTACATACATAAGGGTAATAAATATAACAAAATTACCGAATTCTGAAAAATCTTCCAGAGGAAAAGTCAAAACTCACAAGTATATAAACAGACAAAATTAGTCAACAACCGGAAAACTGGCAAAAATACGCGGCTGCCATACGCATATAGGACGATTATTCAAAATTACAAGTCGACTTGAACTTCGGGTAATTATCATACCTTTGTAAATTTCTAATCATTTTGATTACGTTATTAAATATATGTTACCTCTGTTTAATTGACGTTAATAGACATGTCGGGACAGAGACTAATGATAAATTTAATGATACATTTTATGCTTTCAAGCATTTTTAAGTGGCGAATTGTTCTAAAAAAATAATTCTCAAAATTAAAATGCATTCGTCAATTACGAAAATGACGAGCGCTGGCTGAATCATAGTAATAAATCATTATAGTACCCGAAAGTTTCCCCCTCAGTTGAAGTCGCAATTCTGCAAGTTGACAAACGGGTGAAATTTCTATGGTCACTAAAAAAGACCACAAGAACTACGAGACCGCAGCTAATATGCTGTCTAAATGTGTATTATAAGCAGGGCCTCCAAGAGAAAATTTTCAAGGCGGACAAGATTGCTTTGAAGCCCCGGGGAAAGGCTGAGACTTCCCTCAAAATAGAAGATTTGAGGTCCAATTTAACCACTGGTAAACTTTCATGAATGTGTTAGTTCTTGTGCAGCAGAATGTCTAGATATCATATCCTTTATACAAAGCAGTGACAAATATAATTCAGAAGTCTAAGTGACTTTTACATAATTATTTTTTTCTAAATAAACTAAAAATAGTTGAAAATACAAAAAAATGGCTAAGGATTCTTGGCTCTCCGCTCCCCCCTCCCTCCGGACCGATGCACCGACTGAACCCCTCCCATTTCCTCATAGGACCTGATTTTAAGGATGAATCAGTTTTTACCCTTTTCAATTTAAGTTTCCATTTTCAATATTGCAGTCTACATACAAACACAAATCAGAATGTGAAGAAAATGTCTTCCTAATTTCCAATAAAATATGTTAGATTACATTAAATGATACAAACTAAAAGTATAAATTAGTCAGTGTTATCATGTTTGAAATGAAGAGTGATAGTACGTCCTTTGTATCAATCTTGAAAAAATGTGTATTGAATTTACCAGATAATTTGATGTTCAATACATATGATGTTGTAATAATATCTATTATTATATGATAGATGTTACTGTTTAAATTTCATTGGCTAATACCTTAGCAACCACTTTTGACAAAACATTATAATCACTCAACAAATGTAGGTCAGGTTAATATAAGATTCCAACAGCTGGCAGAGAGTCAAGACTATATTTAGAACAGGTTAATATAAGATTCCAACAGCTGGCAGAGAGTCAAGACTATATTTAGAACAGGTTAATATAAGATTCCAACAGCTGGCAGAGAGTCAAGACTATATTTAGCACAGGTTAATATAAGATTACAATAGCTGACAGAGAGCCAAATCTTTATTTAGCACAGGTTAATATGATTCCAACAGTTGTCAAAGAGCCAAAATCTCTGCAACAGGTAAAAATTTGTTACATTAATGAAAAAAAAAACTTTCAAAGCTTATTTTAAGAGTGAAAGAAACATATGAAATGTGTCATATAATAAAACAATTAATGACTTTCAATTCGGTGGATACCAGGATTTATTAACCCAAGAAAAATATATTTACCTCGGCTCTAAGGGACCTCGGTAAATATAATATTCTTGGGTTAATAAATCCTTGTATCCACCTCATTTAAAGTCATTAATTGTATACCGTCACATGGTAAAACTCCATCGAATAACCAAACATTTTATCAAGTGAAACGGTAATAGAATAGTGACATTGTGATATCAGAATAGCCAGTTTAGCATTGTTATTGTTGTTAATGTTTTTTCGTGGATAGATTTTAAAATCTTTTATAATTTTAAAAATTGTATATGTCGTAGCAGGTATAGCTGAAATATTGTTTGAAAGTGGCTTTAAACACCATAATCATAGAAATAAGATTAGTAAATACTTTCCGTGAAACATTATTATACCATTATGTCATCTTTTTACCTGTGGTAATAAAATCTCTGATAATCCTACAGCTGCTCCATTGCCTCCTTTTACTTACATGCAACTCAGGCGAGGTGTACTCGATACAACATTATGTGATAAAGTTTGTCGTTGACTTGTGGCAGGTTCGTGGTTTTCTTCGGGTACTCCGGTTTCCTCCAGTAATAAATCAGACCTCCACGATATAACTGAAATATTGTTGAAGGTATCATTTAACACCCACAACCTTAACCCTTGTCTCTTTGATATACCGGGGTAACTGAATCTACTGTTATATATGCATTTGTGGGAATCATACCTTTGACATTTTCATATAAATTTTCCACACTTGTGTGCTATTTACATATAATATGTAATAGGTTTATTTATTGTTACAGTTGTTTCCTTTTCCTATTATTTCAGAATAAGATCATTATTTAAGAGTTTCAAATAGCTAATGACAAAAGATAATAATTAAGATATTCCAACTTGAAAAGTCTGACCGATGGTGTCAATAATTGTACTATAAATTTTGCTATTATTAATTATTCTCAATTTACTGCTTTGGTGCTATTTTCATAGTACAAATATACTAGTAAATGATATCTGTTATTATATGAGCTGCTAAGTATTTTTTATTTAGAATAAGCAATGTTGCGTCCAAAACAATGTTGACTTGCAAGCTTATTTTTTTTACAGCTTTACCATTCTTAAGCGAAAACATTTAAGTTGCATTTAATCTCTTATATTTATGTATTATAACCTTATCAATCAGATCTGAAACAACAAGGTGCCAGTGTATCAAACATGGTTAATATTTAAATGTAATGATGTGTCTAAACTGCCATGACATGAAAATATGAAGATGATATATGTTTGTTGAATGCAGTAAGATTATTGTATGGTTGGAGGTAAATTCAACATGCTACAAAGAGTAGCCAATAGTGACTAAAATTTACATCTTGACAATTTATTGAAATTTTTCCATTTAACCAACTTGCCATATATGTTTTCTTAGTGTTGTTGCTTTGGTGTTGATTCATCACAAACATGGCTGCTAAAGGACTAGTTGAACAGCTATACAGATGTTTCCTGTTGTCAAAGCCTAAATCTTATTTCCAACACTCTTTTTTTTATTTCAAGGCTTGCACATTGAGATTGAAAAGTTAGCCTGGCTCTCAATACTTTCAGTGCTTTGATTTTTTAATCACGTTTATTTGTTTAACCGCAAGTCGTCAATATTCAAGCTTACATATAAGTGACGAGAACGAGTGAGTAATTGTTGTTTAACGCCAATTCAGCAATTTTTCAGCTATATCATGGCGACAACAATTTAATTTGAAATGAGATGATGATGAGGTCCGCTTTGTATTAGACCAACACCCTTAGTTGGATTGTTATAGTGCTAACTCACTGAAACAACAGTCCATGGATAGGCATGTCACCACACTCGGACACAACATTATCCTGATTCCGAGCCAACTGGTCTTTGCTCTTTCTCCTTAATGCTGCGTGCTTAGCGGAGAAGCAACACATACCAATGTTATAGTCTTTAGTTTGACCCGATCGGGGCTCGAACCCACGATCTATCGTACTCTAGACGAGCACGCTATGCATCGATTCACCGATTCAGCACTACATTTCGCGTTTTGGTGGAACCAACGAAAACCACGAAAATTAGTATTCAACGAATATAAATAAATTTATAGTAGGGTTGGACGTTTGAATTTCAACAAACATGCACATGTACCGACGTAATGGGATACTAAAAGAGAGCTTGGCAGTACATGTATTTATGGATTCGTAGAGAAGAGAAGCAATGAGTTATAATGGAATGATTGTTGCTTAATGCCACTTAAACAATATTCTAGCAATATCATGGCAGGTCAGCGTTGGAATCCATCGACTTTCCGTAATACATTACCAACCCTTTAGACAATGTGACCTACCCAGTGCACATCAACAAGGACGAAACCCAAACTTAATTTGAACCTTTTAACAACTTAAGCATATTCAAGGGGAGTAATGAATTGGCTAGAAGTATTGGAAATTAAATGTAAGTTATGTGTAATATCCAGACTTCCGTAATTCTAGTCAGTCATTGTTTTGTATATTATTCATCTTCTGCAAGTACAGGACTCATGGTTGAGTATAATCACTGTTCATATGACACAATAAAACTGCCCCCATTATGTACAATTAAAATGACCAGTATACTAGTATACAATTAAAGATAGAAGGAGTAGAAGGAGTAGTGCTATGGTACAATGGTGGTGTTGGCCAGGGCCTGTTGGAAACCCTCCAGGGAAGTCATGCTGGCCAGTTGCTGAGGTAGTGTGTTCCATGTCCTGATAGCACTCGGGAAGAAGGAATACTGCATTGTTCTGGTGTGTGGTTGAAGGAACCTGGGGTCGATTTCACAAAAAGTCGTAAGTCTAAGATTAATCGTAAGTGTTATCGTAAGTGTGATTTCCAAGCTTTTGATTGGTTGAAATTCACACTTACGACTGATCTTAGACTTACGACTTTTTGTGAAATCGACCACTGATGTTTTGTCCTCTAGTGATGGCCCCAGTTGGAATGAGGAAAGGCTCTGGTGGTATATCAACAAGGTTGTTTACGATCTTAAATAGTAAAATTGTCTTAATATTAAATGTTATTAAGATACATTATCTACCTTGAATGAAAAGAGCGATTTACGTAGCAAGCAGCACATGGTTTAGTCATTTGTCTCAAAATTTCACGAGTATTATACATACAAACACTATAATTATTACACTAATGGTGTTCTATTAAGAATAAAATCATACACACGATCCCCGTACCCTCTAAAATATACGTCTGGAATGTCAATGGAACGCGTACGGGACTAAATGCCACTAGATAACAAACAATAAGTCAATCATATATAACGTTATGTGTCAGCGTCTTGTGTTTACCCTGGAGATCATTACTATACAACAATTAGCAGGAACATAGTAATGTTTTTATTACGAACACCATTTCTGTATAAAATATACCTCATAGACTGCCTATGAATTTGACAAAATGCATTTATGACTAATAACAAAGTAATAGTACAATTTATAATGTATTTTCTTTTTGGTTGCTTATTTGTCACTTTCACATATTTCTTACATATTAAATTTGTCAAAATTCTCATAGTTTTTGACAGAGGTAATCAACATGGCCATCAAGTGTTACTAAATTAAAATACAGAAATAAATAATGACAACGGTTGTATGTATTTTCTATACATTACATGGTCCGTATTTGTTATCTACGGCTGAATAAAAACGTAGATATCTAATTTAGTGCGCACGACGCGTTTCTAGAATGACCTTCATCGGGTGACGCTCAAAATTGATTCTACGTTATATATTCTTACGTAGACATATAGATGTATAAAGTTACATGAAGGAAAATCAAATTTTACAAATAATTATGAAACATTAAAATAAAAGAATTGGGAAGTTACCGTGATTGGCTTAGCCCCGCCACTTTTTATTGAAGTGCATGTACCAAGCTAGGAAAGTGTGCGGTCGTGTGTTTGTGTGATAGGGGTCAGAGGTCATGTGTTTGTGTGATAGGGGTCACAGGTCGTGTGTTTGTGTGATAGGGGTGTCAATTTTGCCTCTTTCTACGATTTGAAATTTGTTGCCACAGTGGTTTTTTTTTTTTTTTTTTTTTGCTTTGTATTTTATCAGTAATTCCCCAACCCAATATGAGAAAGCTTGAGTGTCAGATCATCAAGAGTACTAGGTCTCACTACCAGTAATATTGCCTATTACCATTAACGTTGTGAGTTCTAATCCCGCTCATGGCGAGGTGTACTCGATACAAAATAATGTGATAACGTTTGTCAGTGACTCGTGGCAGGTCGGTGGTTTCCTCTGGGTACTCCGGTTTCCTCCACCAATAAAACTGACCGCTACGACGTTAAACACCATAACCCTAACCCTCCTGTAAAGGTACAGATATTTTAGACGAAGGTTAGGATTCCATTGAACTTATTTAACTTTGATTTTTTGAAGTGTTTATCCCAAGTTCTGTACTGGATTGTTTAAACTTTATTCAAATTTAAGTGTTAATTAAAACTTAATTGAAGCTTAAAATTAATTTACAAGTAATGCTTAATGGAAACTTGAATTTAATTGAGGTTTGCACAACCCATTTATGGACTTCTAGAAACAAACTAAATTGGATATCTGTTTTAATTCAAACACTTCTCTTTTATTTGAGTCAACTATTATCTCACATTTCAAAATATATCAACCGATAATAAAAAGTAGTACAAGTTATTATATATGGTAACATTTTATATCAGTTCGATTCATAAATTGGCATTATAAATACAAAAATAGAAACCCGAATATTTGATGCGGGATATATAAACTTAAATACATATATTATATTACATTTGTACTTTTAAATTTAGTCAAACTTGTATTCAACGGTCACCTTTGGGACAAAGGAAAATTCCCGGGTAAGAAAGCTTATTCAAAATCGGTCGATCCGGATTGTCAGTTCCGGTCCATAGTGATTCACGTATTACTGTTACCGGAATGTAATTACTTTGAAAAAATGACAGGAACTGCCACCCTTCCGGAGCATATGAGTTCACCCCCAATTATAATGGGGTTCGTGTTACTTGATCTTTAGTTTTATGTGTATGCTTTGTAGATTGTTGTTTGTCCTTTTGTACTTTTTCTTTTTGGCCATTGTGTTATCTGTACTTCTTCGATATACGGATTATGATTACCCCGTTGGTATCTTTTGGTCATTGTGTTGTCTGTTCTTCTTTGATATACGGATTATGATTACCCCGTTGGTATCTTTTGGTCATTGTGTTGTCTGTTCTTCTTTGATATACGGATTCTGATTACCCCGTTGGTATCTTTTGGTCATTGTGTTGTCTGTTCTTCTTTGATATACGGATTCTGATTAACCCTTTGGTATCTTCATACTCTTCTTGTAATCCTGCGGTGTTTTTGCAACGATGTACAGTTAATTAGTCGGACATTAAATGATTTGAGAGTATATTTTAATTCGATCATTTATTGAGAACACCTCGAATGTTACTTACCTATGAATTTTTTAAGTCAACGATGAAAACTAACCGGTAAATACCGATAATCTGATACGATGGGATAAACTTTTAGTGACCGCTGACTGCGTTAGTGAAGTGACCGTTTATTTGAGCTAAAATAATACGTAGATTGGATCGTTTACAGCAGGTGACCGGCAATTCACTAGGGTGGGATTTACTGTATATAGAACAAGTGTTCCTCAAATAATGCCGTATTTTCTCATATTGCACATATAAATATAAAACATCGTATGACAACATCTAAGAGCAATATTGATCCTGTTGAACCCGGTGTTCCATAAAACATCATATCGCGCTCACTGAAGTTAATGGCGCTTACTGAAGTTAATGGCATAATAATTCTATGTTTACAAATATGGTTTCAGTATTGCATGCACAGAGCAATGGACGAACACAGAAGATATCTTATTCTACTACAATTCGTCCCAAGGTCGTGCAATATGATATAATGCTAGTGACAATATTCCTCAATATTAGTGCAATAACCCTATAAAATTTAAATAATTGAAACAAACCGCAGAGTTTACCAAAATAAATGATGAGCAATCCACATTTGTATTGCTGGGAAAAATTGTTTTACAAAGTCGCTGTAAATAACACTTAAATAAATAATGTAGACAAATTAAAGGCACTTAGCATATGACATGTTTACAATGGGATAAGAAAACTAGCAACGGTCAGCTGATTTGGGATGACAACCGTGCAAAGTTTGATTAAAGAGGTATTATTATTGCTATTCACGTCAAAAAAATATTCGTGCATGCTTTTCGATGTTTGCATAAATGAATTAAAATGACCATGTCACGACTGGTAGACCTTTCCTGACCTCTCATACAAGTCGACCTCCCACTTCGTTATTAGCCTCTCGACATCATTAATGCTTCTACTTTACTAAAAAATGTCACACGTATTATTTGATCTTGCAGCCGAATCTTAGTATGCGTGCTGGGCTGCTAAGCACCAATCGCTTAATTTGACCACGAGTTCGAAAGTGGATAAAGTAACGCGTCCAAAAGCATAAATTAACGTCAAAAATTGTAATGTTTGACGTTGTAGTTTTTACTCACAGGGTTTGCTATCCTGCTTTAGACCCTTTGGTTTTATAGCTTCCAGAACTTTGAATTATTTAGTTTTACAATCATTCTCTGATAAAGGTTATCCCAGAAACACATCATACGCACTAAATTTGATAAATATATATATTTTGTTGTGTATTAAAATATAACATCTACTTTAAGTATTTATTCATTTTCTGCAGTTTCATTTCTTTCTTTTTTTAGTCGGATTTGTTCATCCGAAGACAGATTTGTAAGTCTATAAAAATGAAATGAGTGCGTGAAACGTAAGATGTCAAAATATTTAAAAATGCATACCGTATGCAAACAATAGACTAGACACTGAATATCTACATACGAAAGAAATCTTTACCTAATTAAAATATATACTTTTTGTTGGATAAAAATAGAGCAACATATAAAAATGCAATGACTTTTTTTATTTACTTTTTTTTTAATTTCGTATACTAGTATGTAAATATCTGATGCGGGACAGCACAATCATGGCCGATCAAGGATTGAGCTAAAAGAGCATCAGAAGCATGACAAAAGTGGCTTCGTTTCGAAGTTCGTGGAAAAATATGACAGAAATAAATTTTCTGATTCAAATAATTATTAATATCCATTTATGTCTTTGGTGTTACAAGTTATATGCTGTTTCTTCTCTTATTCTCATTCATTGAAAATTACCATGTTTTTCGTCATGATGTAGCTGAAGAATTGCTGAGTTGGCGTTAAGCAACAATCACTCACTTACCCATCTGTTATTAAGGAGGAGAGCTACTAGTAACCCTTGGCTGTATGTTATCCTCATGAAATGAAATAAGAATTAAATTTAGTTGTTTTAATTTTTTTAATTTGATATTTACAATATCATTTGAAGGAGTTTGCGAATTACTTCTAGAATTTTTAATTCGAGACGAGTATTTCCTGTTAGTTTAGTATCTTTGTAGTTTTATTAATTGTTTAATTTGAAGAGAGATCATTATTTGCCGTATTTATTTCCATATTCGTTGAACAATTCCTGCTGCTTTGTGCTTTTGACTCTTTTGACTCCTTTGTTTACCTCTTATTTCCAATACTATGTTTTATATGTTTTGCTGTCATTATATATTATGTGTATTATTTATGTAAGGAGAGGACTTAATATAAGTTGCAATAACTTGTGTCCGATTCTATTGCTTAATTTATCGCAATAAAATATTATTACATTACACATTACATTACTGCTTTTGCGAGAAAAGTTTCAAGATACTACAGAGGTGATCAAAACCTGTAAATCTAAGAATGACGCACAATAAAATGGCCAAAGAAAGAGGACAAAAGGACAAACAATGATCTACAAAACATTACACAGAAACTAGGCGACCACGCAACACGAACCCCACAAAAAACCAGGGGCGAATCCATGTGCTCCGGAACGGTTCTCAGTGCCAGCTCAAGTTGCCATATCCATTGTAGTTTATTTCTATTTGATCAATAGATCATCATGCAGATTCTGCATACATCACTGCTGTATCAATAGATTGAAATTTTCTTCATATGTTAATGAATGTTCTTTATTTTATCGAGACAGCAAAGTAGCTAAATTAAGTTGTGAATGAAGAATTTGAAGATACCAAAGGGAGGTAATCAGAATCCATAAACCGAGGATGGACAGACAACACAATGGCCAAATGAAAAAGGACAAAAGGACAAACAACGGTCTAAAAACACTACAAAGTGAGCGGTGGCACAACAGGGGAATCGAACCCTAAACCTCTAGGGTCTAAAATCAGCAATATAACTGGTAAGCCTAAGGAAGTACTTCCCTGACGAATTATCTTCTTACCTGTACTTACAGGTTTAGTTTAGTTTATAACAATTTTATTTGCTCATAGAGACAAAAAGGATAAGACACAAGTTTTACCAACTTATGAAGTCTTCTCCTTGGAATTACATAATAAATATAACACATATACATATGAGAAAGAGCATGCACATTAATGAAAGTATACCAGTAACAATTACACATGTAAAAGAGAACAGAAAAACAGTGGAAAAAAAGGGAAAAAGAAGTTTGGTTTGGACACGATGATCATGCTGGGTATATTAATAGCTTTATACGATGAGGAATCTTTCAGATCTTCTAATAAACTTGTAAACATCTTTAAAAATTAAACAGTTATCTTCATAAGTTAGATTTTTGTTACCTGTAGTAAGTAGAGCAAGATCGATTTTCATTCTAAATCGGTTTACACAAGTTAACAGATCCCTCCTAATATCGGTGTATTTACTACATTCAAAGAAGAAATGAAACGCATCTTCTCGAGGAACACCACAAGCACAATTTGGACTAGATACTATATTTGATTTAAATAAATCGTTGTTCAAGAAGGAAGCTGAACATCGAAGTTGCGTTAATATCACATTTAACTTCCGTGGACCATACATGAAATGTTTAGGAACAATATTTATTTCATTTGCATTGTTTAGTAACGCACGTTTGAATTTTAATGGGGTGTCAAGATTACGGACAGAGTTCTCAAGTTTATTCCATTCTCTAACAGAAGAGGGAATGAATGACGAATTCGTCGAAGAAAGTCTACAAAAGGGGACTATTAGATCTTTACAGGTAAATACAGGTGTCTATATTTATGCTAACACCCATACAATCTGAACTCTTGTAAGCAAACAGTACACAAGGTAGTTGGGGATTTTTTTTCTTGATGGTGTAATCAAGTGTTTATGATTACGCACAAGCGCAGCATGGTGGAGAAAGATATAAACATCATTTTTGAACTCATTTCTTTGCTATGCTATTCTTTCTCCCCAATAAAAGTTATCACTGCTTTGTCGAGAATCTGTTTAGTGCTGCCCCACAAGATACTAGATGTCAACAATTCGCAGATTATGGTCTGAATACATACACAAATAAAACACGTTCTCATAGCAACAGACCCTTCTGAATCTCGAAGCTAAATCAAATAAAAGTGATATATTAAAATCATTTTAGCGTACCGTAACATACATTAACTAATTTTTGCTCAAATGTAATTTTGTTTTTGGGCCAAGTTTTTGTGGGGTTCGTATTTCTCGATCTATAGTTTTCTGTGTTGTAGATCATTGTTTGTTTTTTGTTGTCTTTTTTGTCTTTTGTCCATTGTGTTGTCTGTCCTTCAATTTATGGCATCTGATTACCTCTTTGGAATCTTCAAATTTTTCTTAAGGTCAAAAGACATGTGTGACCTTGACCTTTGGCATGAACCTTGTTATCAATTAAACTCGAAAACCTTGATAGAGATAGAGCAAAAGTCAAATGATGAAAATGCTTTGGACGTGATGACAATTACCTTGGGAAAGTACAACGGTAATTACCAGAAAAGATATTTATCTGTATTAGTTTTGTTTTATTTATGTAAATATTTTTGTTAGTTCTGGTATGATTGTCATGTACTAATTATATTCAATTCCATAATTCTCATAATTCCATCAAATATGCTAAATTTGACTGTTTTGCAAGTCAATTAGTTGTTCATACGCGTTCTTACACTATTTATCATTTGGTTTTATTGTTTATATTTGATATTTTTATCACTTATGGCAAGCAAGTTGGAATTAAAAAAAAACTTTCTGGACGTTTTTAGATTGTACAAGATTTTCTCATGCAATAATGTCTTTTTAAATGATTTTTGATGTAATACTTCTCTTAATGGCAAATGTTTTTTTCAATCTTTGCATATAAAAGACATTATTTTTATTGTTGATATATATGATCTTTTTATCACTTATTGTAAGCCAATAGGAATTAAAAAAAGGTTTTCTGGACAATTTTTGATTTTCTCATGCAGTAATGTTTTAATTATATGATGTTAGATGTAATAGTTCCCTTAAGGAAGAATATTTTTCAATCTTTGCATAGAAAAGACATGTTTTTATTGTTGATATATGATATTTTTATCACTTATTGTAGGCCAATCGGAATTAAAACAAAATACGTTTTCTGGTCATATTTAGATTTCTCAAGATTTTCCCATGCAATAACTTTGTTTAAATGCTTTTTGACGTAATATTTCTCTACGTCTTTCAATCTTTGCATAGAAAAGACATTATGTTTATTTTTTATACATGGTATTTGTATTACTTATTGTAATAAAAACGTAGATATCTAATTTAGTGCGTACAGCGAGTTTCTGGAATAACCATCATTAGGTACACTCAAAATCGAAAGATTGAAAGACCAAATAATTTAAAATTTTGGAAGCCATAAAACCAAAGGGCATAAACAAGAGGGCCAATATCGGCTAATTATATAACGTCAGTCAGGATTAAATAACATTTTTCTTTACAATTTGTAGATTTTTTCATGCATTATATTTTTTTTCTCAAATGATCACATGATGTAATGCTACTTTACTTCAGGACATATATATGTCTTTCTATCTTAGCATATAAAAGACATTGGACTGATAGAAAATAGTTGATTAGTAACATTCACGAGAATTGTTCATTACCCATTCAAAAAAGAGGCATGCAAAAAATTAAAATATGCAGATATTGACAGAGCCATGTCATTTATTGTTGCTATGATGTATTTCGAAGAAATTATTAAATGCACATGAAGTTCAAGACCCACATAAGTTATTCATTGTGTCTACATGGCCATATAATGTACATTCCTTTTCTGTTTTAGCCTGTAAATAAATTTTCAAAACCGGAAACGGAGAGGAATTACTCGTTAATCGGTATTCCTAGGTCAGAATTTAATATTTTATATACAAAAATATTTACCAATATTTTTAACTCAATAAAAACGTAGATATCAAATCTAGTACGCACGACGGGGCTCTGGAATAAACTTTATAAGGTACCCTCTAATTCCAAAAGATTGGAAAGCCAAATATTTTAGAAATCTTTGGGTGCAAGAATACCAAAGAGTCAAAATCAGCTAAGGTGGCATATACCTGAGGGAGGAAAACCTTAGCTTTGATATTAGTTACATTATTAAGGATATGTAAATTTCGTTAATAAATATATCTAATAAACCATGTCAGTGCAGAACCACAAGCTACTGGGTAGATGCTATCCTATGGAACTAATAGTCTCAAAGCCAAAAAAGCATTGGGATAAACGGCTTTAAAATAAGCATCATTTTACATCGATGATTATGCTGCCATTGGGCCGATTATACTCCTAGTATGTCGTCCCTGTTAGTATCAACAGACTAGTATTTATGCTCTCAATATTTACATTTCTCTAATTGATATTTCCCCTCTTTCGTAGCTTATTATCCTCAGATATTTAAACAGAGTAACACAACAGGAACCACAAGTGGAGCAGAAAATGCCTACTCTTCCAGGGCACCTGATGTCACCCCGGAAATGTGATGGGGTTTGTGTTGCTCAATCTTTAGTTTTCTGTGTAGTGTTTTCATGACAATTGCTCATCTTTTTGTTCTTTTTCTTTTGACAATTGTATTGTCTGTCCTTCCTTCGAAGCTGATTAACTTTGTTGTGCCTTCAGATATTTCTTAAATCTAAAACAAAACTAAAGTTCATGTTCCACTGAAAAACGTGGCCTTGGCTTGTTATTTTCCGTATGTTTGTACATTTTAGTGTTTACAGTTCACAAACGTTTTGTATTTTCGATTTGATGGCCAATTGAGTGGGGTTTTTGCATCATTGAAAGAAGAAAATAAATAAAGATTTACGCATCTGTTGCTACATCGTCGATAGCCGCAAATGATCACATTATGAGAGCAAGCAGAGTGTAATCAGTTGTAGATTACATGCGATACTGATGCTATGAATAAATACAGTTGTACCTTGTTATCTCGTTTCTATGGATACACCGAAATAAACATCTGATCGGTTAGTAGTATGTTTTAGCTTAAGAAAATATTGAAGATAGCAAAGTTGTTATCCGGAGAAGGATAGACAATGCAGTGGCCAAATGAAAAGGGACAGAGGGCAAAAAAAAAACGATCTACAATATATACGTACACAGAAATTTAGATCCAGCAACACGAACTCAACTAAAAAACGGGGGTAAACTAAGGTGCTCCGGAAGAGTAAGTAGTTCCTGCTACACATGTGGTACCTGTCGTGTTACTCTTGCTACACACCCGTGATAATAACTCATGAAAGAGGAAAGACATATCAATTTATCCCTGTTACCACTAATACTCAACTATCTAGAAGTGAAATTGTCGATCGATTTAATTTTGAAACAACAAAGAACGATTGCATATGTATCTGAGGAAATTTCAAAACGGATCACATAATGGCGTCATGGATATATTGATGATAAATACGTTTTCCAGCCAATCGGATTGCTACGTAGCATGCAAAACAGTCTAATAACATTCTTATATTCTCACAATCAACCTTTTTATTGGCTAGTATATAGAATCATTTGCATATGACCTCTAATGGGGTTTCCTCAGATCTCTTAAGCCGCCACATTTCACAAAAGTGGAGCAAGTGAGAGGCATGATTTTAATGAGATTGTGATTTTCTTTGATGTAACGTTACAATGTTTGCAGAGAATAAAAATAGGGTATAACTTAAAACGAATCACGGTAAATAGTTGTTCAATCATATTTGAGGCTAATACTAAATCGGAAAACCGAATTTGACAAATCACAATAAAATGTTCATTACCAGATGACGCCAGTGGTAGTAAAAACAAATCGTATGAAGCTTGACGGTAAAGATAATTCCCATTCACTTTTATAGGTGTCTAAGATATTATGTTAAACATATGAACTAATTTATATAAGAAGAGTTTGAAGATACCAACGGGGTAATCAGAATCCGTATATTGAAGAAGTACAGACAACACAATGGCCAAAAGAAAAAGTCCAAAAGGACAAACAACGATCTACAAAACATACACATAAAACTAAAGATCGAGTAACACGAACCCCACTAAAAACCGGGTGTGAGCTCAGGTTTTTCGGAAGGGTAAGCAGTTCCTGCTCCACTAGTGACACCCGTCGTGTTGAATTATATATAAATGTTTTGTTGTTCTTTTTTGTGTGTAATGTAATGTCATGTTCTAGATGATATTAGTCAGATAAACGTGTTCCTCGCTAGTAGTTAGATTACTACGAACATTCATTGACCCTGCTATTGTACTGTCCATGTTTTTGTTGTCATTCATTGACCCTGCTATTGTACTGTCCATGTTTTTGTTGTCATTCATTATTGTGATAGTATATTATTTTGAGTGGAAGCGAATCTGTGCATGTTTTTTTAATCTTTTGTTTATATATGTACTGCCGGTGGAGATTCAGTTAACAGGAGGGGAGGGTTGGGATCTCTTTAACCGGTTTGACCCCACCACATTTCTGTGTCCCATCCCAAACCAGGACCTGGATATCTAACTTCATATGTGGTAGTCTGTTTATGTTCAGTGAGTGAATGTGAGAGGCGATAGTTCGTTTTGTTGGTATTGGTGGAATTGTTGCCCATCACTGTTTCAACTTTCTTTTCATAACACGATGTCAATATGAAGAGTTTGAAAATATCAACAGGGTAATCAGAATCAGTAAATCGAAGAAACACAGACAACACAATGACCAAAAGAAAAGAGACAAAAGGACAAACACCGATCTAATAAAAAAAACAGAAAATTAAAGATAGGGCAACACGAATTAACCCCATTGAAAATCGACTGTTTACGATTCCTTCTTTATCTCTACCAATTTGTCGGAGTAAAAAAATATGTAAGTTTTTTCTATTTATGTTGGTTTTTTTCATTGCAGTCTGTTTTGTAAATAAACGTCAGTGAATACCGATGGGGCAATCACTAATGGACAATCCAGAGAAACTGGCAGCATAGGGCACATAAGACGAAGACAAACAAATCAAAAACACAACACAATATGTGTTAGACACCATCACATGCAAACAAACACAAATAACGTAAATAATACATAAGACATGAGATCCCCCCTCCACAACCAACTGGATGCAAAGATGAACCAAACGCTTCCATGCGGAAATCGTAACGGACATCTCAACATGAAACTCAGAACGTAAGGACACATAATAAGACAACAGAAAAACTAAAAAGATAGCAACGCGACCCCACCAAAAAAACCAAGGATCTGTTGTATTATTAATCGATTTAGAATATCTTTAGGGTGTGTACAGGGCCGATCCTGTAGTATGCTCTAGATGTGAATTCTATCAACTCATACTTCATCAATAGTGAGGATTCCGAATAGCACATCACTAACAGCGACCAAGCGTGCTAGCACATACAATAAGGGTAATAACAAAATTACCGAACACAGAGCAATCTTCCAAAGGGAAATTCAAAACTCATAAATCAATAAACAGACAAAATCAGTCAACAACCGGGAAACTGGAAAACCGCAATGGTCCTGACTTGGTACAGGCATTTCTAAAGAAATAGTGGATTGAATCAGATTTTACGGCGCCAACCTCCCGCTTTCATTACGGTTCAAAGGTTTCCGTTGTCACTAAAACAGCATTTACAACAATACTGGAAAAAAAACAGGCAAAATAGCAGTCAAACAGTACCAAACTCAGTATCTAATATATCTCGTGAACCATCACCATCAACTATGAGTCCTTTGAAGTATTTTAATTACGACAGTAAATGTCAAAAGCATTTTTACGTCACACATTCACAAAAAATATTTTTGACATTGTAAACCACGTATACCAAATCCTTATCTTTATACATTTTCTACAAGGGATAGAACTCCTCCTAAATAGTTGTTGGTCTATTTGTGCACCTTTAATTATTTTGTAAGGAAATTTCGAAGATACCAAAGGAGCACTGCAACCAGGACCAGAAGCCTTAAATCGATGAAAGACAGACAATCTAATGGACAAACAGTAATCTGCAAAACACTACACAGAAAACTTAAGATTGAGCAACACGAACCCACTAAATATATATAGGCACATGTACCAAGGATAATGATCATTTAGCATGCATTCATGAATTCCGCGAGTAGAATTATTTATGTTTCTATGACACGAAATCCTATATCAAATTATGAAAAAAATTATTATAGATAACAAGAAATGTTTAATTGTGTATTTAAATGTACAAAATTTAGAATTTAGCAGAAAACATTTTCCGCGTATGAAATTTTTAATGATATTGACGATATTGTTGGTTACACAAACGATTTAATTATCTCTACTTGTTCAGAATTTATACCGAACAAAATAGTGACAATAAGATCTAAGGATAAGCCTTGGAGGAGTAACGAAGTTCGGCGTGCGATTCGAAATCGGGATCGTTGTTTTAGAAAATATCAAAGAACGCACCGAGAAGAAGACAAACTTTTTCATATTGTTGCGAGGCGTGAAGTTAATAGGTTGAAAAGAGAGGCAAAACATAGATATGACAACAATATAATCAGATCTCTTTCCGATAAGAATGTAAAACCAAGGAAATGTTGGTCCCTCAGCAAGTCTGTATTGGGTTGTAGTTCCGATAGAGTTATCCCCCCTTTAAAAGACAATAACAATATTATTTCAGATGACCTAGAGAAGGCAGAAAGTTTTAATTGTTACTTTGCCGCTTAAATGTGTATTAGTGATAACATTAATGAACTCCCTGCACTGCCACCACTTACTTTTCTCACTGAGGAGAGAATTCAGAGTGTAACAGCTCTTGAAAATGATGTTCTTAAATATTTACGAATGGTTAATCCCAACAAATCTAGAGGTCCTGATGGAATTTCTAATCATATTCTTAAGTTTTGTGCAGATTCATTATATAAGCCAATCACTAAGTTATTTGATTATACACTTCAATTGTGAGTATTCCCCTCCTATTGGAAAATCTCTAATGTGTGTCCAGTGTTTAAAAATAAGGGTGACAAGAGTGATAAGTGTAATTACCGCCCTATAGCTTTATTGTCCTGTGTGTCTAAGATACTTGAGAAGAT
Organism: Gigantidas platifrons; assembly: GCA_002080005.1. NCBI lineage: Eukaryota > Metazoa > Mollusca > Bivalvia > Mytilida > Modiolidae > Gigantidas > Gigantidas platifrons. The sequence continues at coordinate 69,315 of MJUT01049294.1, read as the reverse complement.
AATATATAAATCCCTTTATGAATTTTGTGTATTTCATGATCTGAACCAGTTACTCGCTATTACTCATGAAATCTATAAATCTTTAGACGAGGGTAAAGATATTTGTTCTGTCTTTCTTGATGTGTCCAAAGCATTTGACAAAGTTTGGCACAAGGGTCTTATTTTTAAACTTAGGCAATTTGGTGTAAGTGGTACTCTGCTTGCTCTTCTTGGAAATTACTTGACTGGTCGGTCGCAGAGAGTAGTTTTAAATGGTCAGACTTCGTCTAGTCAATTGATATCTGCTGGAGTTCCCCATGGATCCATATTAGGCCCACTCTTATTTCTAATCTATGTCAATGATATAAAGTGTAATATCGTGAGTAACATAAAACTATTTGCTGATGATACGTCACTTATCAAAGAAATAGATGACCCTGCTAATGCTTTTAGAATATTAAATAGTGACTTGGAAACATTAAATTTGTGGTCTAAGCAATGGCTTGTAACCTTTAATGCTCTCAAAACTGAATATTTAATTATATCTAAGAAGCCTACTCGACGTCCACATCCACCTCTTTTATTAAATAATGTTAACATCAAACAAGTTACATGTCACAAGCACCTAGGTTTAATAATTAACGATAAAATGACATGGTCTGATCACATTAGTGATATTTGCAAAAAAAATGTAACAAACGGTTAGATACGATTCTAAGAATGCGCTCTGTTTCACCCAGATTATGTATTGAAAAAATATACAAATCACTTGTACGCTCCATTTTAGATTATGCAGATGTGATTGATGATAACTGTTCCAACATTGATTCTGGCAATGTTGAAAATATTCAGCGTCGTGCTTGTATAATCTCAACCGGAGCCATTAGAGTAACTAAGCATCAAACTTTATTAAAAGAGGTTGACTTAGAACCCCTTAAAACTCGTAGAAAAATACATAGATTAACATATTCATATAAGATAAAAAAAAAACAAATTAACTCCTAATTATTTGATTAACCTTCACCCATTAACAAACCACAATACTCAGAACTATGACTTGAGGCGACATTCTCAGCTAATCCCATTAAGAGCAAGAACAGTTTCATTTTATAACTCTTTCTTGTTGGCTACTATTAGGGATTGGAACAGTATCCCTTCCGAAATAGCATCAGCAAAATCGGTATCTATTTTAAAAACTTCATTAAAAAAAAACTTTATGGAGTGACTACAAAATGTGTTTATTCTCTGGGAAATGGTTATGAAAAAATCATTCATACCAGGCTGAGATTACAGTTGAGTGGATTAAATCAACATTTATTCAAATATAATCTTTCATTAAATAAGTTTTGCAACCAGTGTGCTGGAAATCATATTGAAACCACTGAGCACTACTTGTTACGCTGTGACCGTTACACGAACTCTAGAATTTCTTTCTTGCTTGGTTTAAAAAATATTCTATGCCCTGATCTTAATATAACGCTGTTACGAGATTTGTGTCCAACCTACTTATGTAAAATACGTATTGAAGGAAGTGAAGACTTGTTTGTTAATACCAACTTAAATCTTTTTGAATGTGTCTTCACATTTATTAAATCTACAAAAACGATTTCAACGTTGAATTTATCAATTTCGTTCTCAAAGTTCAAATTCAACTATTGTCATAATTATAATATCCATGTATGCAATTATTGATATTCTTCAATACTATCATTTGAATTTTTGTTAATGTGCGATAGTTCACGAATGTGTTGTGTGTGAGAGTGCATGAATGTTTACCATTGTCTTGTATTGTATATTATATTGTCTTATTTGTTTAATATTGCTAATACTATGTAACTGTGATTTGTATTGTATGTATGTTGAGGAGAACCGCTCGTAGCCTCTGGCTGTCGGCAATCCTCTTGAAATAAATAAAGAATTAAATTAAAACATTTTCATGTGGAGTTGCAGTTGTAATATTCCCATCCAAGGAGACATGTTCACATATTCCGACATCAAACTGTAGAACTTTGAACATGTTTGAAGTCTAACACGTTTGGTGCGTTTCAAGCACAAATTTGACACTCTAAGCACCTATGCAATCCCCTCTCAATATTTGATGTATCAATGACGCAAAGTGGAAGCGAATTTGAAGGCGAACATGACAGTGCAAACTCACTTTTAACAGAACACGTGGCATATATTGAATCTAAACAACAAACAAAATCTCATAAATATTGTTTATGTGTTTACGGAAATAAACTATTTAGCAAATTAATTGCATTATTATTGTTGACAAATATTACTAATAAATACATATACAAGGTAAGGTTTTTCGTTAATTATTTTTTGCAAGTACATTTGTAATTAATCAATATTGGATGAAATATTTGTAACAAAACAAGTGATTTTTTTTCTAAAAAAAACGTCATTTCTACGTCACGTTATGTGCAGTATATTTTTCGAGATCCACAATTTAAACATCAATAACTGCGTCCTTGTCAATTGTGCTCGTGGATTTTGTGGTGTTGCTTATTTTTAGAGTTTTCCTTTGAAATAGTTATTTGTAAGACTCTGATAATTGTACTTTGACGCCGAATTTCAGAAGTTGGCAATATTCATGGAAGCGGATACCAGGTTAGCAACGTTTAAAGATACCAAAGAGGTAATCTGAAGACGTAAGTGGAAGGAGAACAGACTACATGTTTAAAGATACCAAAGAGGTAATCTGAAGACGTAAATGGAAGGAGAACAGACAACATGTTTCAAGATATCAAAGAGGTAATCAGAGGCCGGAAATCGATGAAGGACAGACAATACAACGGCTAGAGAAGGACAGACAATACAATGACCAGAGAAGGACAGACAATACAACGGCTAGAGAAGGACAGACAATACAATGACCAGAGAAGGACAGACAATACAATGACTAGAGAAGGACAGACAATACAATGACCAGAGAAGGACAGACAATACAACGGCTAGAGAAGGACAGACAATACAATGACCAGAGAAGGACAGACAATACAATGACCAGAGAAGGACAGACAATACAATGACCAGAGAAGGACAGACAATACAATGACCAGAGAAGAAAAGGAACAAACAGACAAATAATGATAGACAAAACACTACACATTAAAAGATTGATCAACAACAACTCCTCTAGAAACCAGGGGTGAACTCAGATAAAGATTGATCAACAACAACTCCTCTAGAAACCAGGGGTGAACTCAGATAAAGATTGATCAACAACAACTCCTCTAAAAACCAGGGGTGAACTGAGATATATATGTAAAAACAAGAATTATCTACTTCGGTAAAAATTAGTCGAAAGGATGGATTATGCATCAGCGTTGAAACATTGGATCTCTATAATTGCAGTATAAGCTGTCATAAGTCATGATAAAGATGATGGTTTGGTGGTTATTGATAGTGTTTAACGCCACTTTAAAAGATGGAGAAGTGAAGTAATTAAGTATTAATAGCAATATCATTTGGATTGATTAAGGGGCGGATCCCCCCCCCCCCCAAATTGGAAAAAAATATGATTTTTTTGCGTAAAATCGTGATTTTTCACACGAAATACCCCAAAAATGTTCGCGCCTCCCTCCGCTCGGCTCGATTTTTTTTAAGTGCGCCCCCTCCTAACTTAAAATCCTGGATCCGCCCCTGTGATTGGTGATTAACGCCAACTTTAACAGTATACTAGCTATATCGTAAGATCATTTGGATTTACAGTAAACCGATTGTTTTTATTTATATAAGACATGATTTAACCTTGTATGAATTCTACCATGACCTACTCATCTCAGGTATAAAGATATGAAAGAAAACATCAACATTTTATGACAGTGTCGCTGGACTATAAAAGGTTGCATTAACGTTTCTTACAGTATATATCATAACTTTCTCTGATACGTGTAGTACTGTCAAGCCAAGATTAAGTATGGATAAGATTTCGTTTCTTGGATTAATACTTTTTGTGGCTTGTACTGTGCATGCTCGATGTAAGTTTCAACAATATAGAAATATATATTATTTATCAATATATATTAATATATGTATATATATATATATTTTTTTTTAAATATATACATTTTTTTGTATTTATTACTCTCTTTGATTTTTATTACCTTAAACTTGCAAAACAAGGGGAAAAAATTGTGTGTATTTTTTATTTTTTACTTCAAAAATTAATTAATTAACTTTTTTAATTACTAAGAAAATAATATAAAGAAGACGGTAAGGAGTTAATTTACCGCCCGATTTCATTAAGAAGAGGGGCTTTGGCCCATAAACTTGTCTAACCCCGCCACTTTTTATTGAATGCTTGTAACAAGCTAAGAAAGTGAGCGATCATGTATTTGTGTGATGGGGTATCAACTTTGTCTGTCTCTACGGTTTTGATATTTGATTTTGGAATTGTTCTGACAATGTGATATTTTTGTTTTCATTTTTCACTTTCCTACTTATCAGGTTTCCTTCTCAAATTATCAGCAATTACATTTTCGTTTTTTTTTCTATCAACTTTGTCAGTCTTTATCTGGTCATAGGGTTAGGATTAGGCTTGTGGAGTTTAACGCCACTTTCAACATATATTTATTTTAGAGTGACAGCTATTTTATTAATTAAGTGTTACAAATTAAATAATAAATGATAATAATAATAACACTGATGATTAAATAATAACAGNATTTACTGCCCCATTTCATTAAGAGGAGAGGCTTTAGCCCATAAACTTGTCTAACCCCGCCACACTTTTTATTGAATGCTTATAACAAGCTAAGAAAGTGAGCGATCATGTATTTGTGTAATGGGCTATCAACTTGGCCTCTTTCTACGGTTTTGATATTTGATTTTGGAATTGTTCTGACAATGTGGTATTTTTGTTTTTATTTTTCACTTTCCTACTTATCAGGTTTCCTTCTCAAATCATCAGCAATTACATTTTCGTTTTTTTTTTCTATCAACTTTGTCAGTCTTTATCTGGTCATAGGGTTAGGGATTAAGCTTGTGGAGTTTAACGCCACTTTCAACATATATTTATTTTAGAGTGACAGCTATTTTATTAATTAAGTGTTACAAATTAAATAATAAAGGATAATAATAATAACACTGATGATTAAATAATAATAGTAAAAAATAATAATCATGGCGATTAAATGATAATAGCAATTAATAATAATAATAGTAATAATAAATAATAATAGCACTGGTGATTGAATAATAGTGGACAATACAATATTACTGTCTAATATGAACAGATAGTGACATGTTTTATCACGGCGATTTTCTCCATGCCTTGAGCAACATATATATTTTTTATTTCAATTTAATTTGTAAAATACAGTTATTTGTTGCATTTTGCTTTATTCATTGTTTGCAATATAATGAAAAAACACAAAATAGCCCACAGCTCTAAAATCCAATTTCGAAATCGTAGAAAGAGGCAAAATCGATACCACTAACACACAAACACATGACCTCTGACCCCTAACACACAAATACATGACCACCCACTCTCCTAACTTGGTACAGGCACTTCAATAAAACGTGGCGGGGTTAAATTAGATTTATGGATCAAAACCTTTTTAATTCTTATTTCGCTTTGAACACATGCATAGTTTTAAATTTTCCATCCAGGACATATCTTAAGGGGGTACCATACACTACAGAGTATAAACAGAGTATAACTCTTTAAAATCAGTTGAACGTTTTAGTGTAAACATATTTTATTAATCAATACATGTGAATATAGTACAACAATTTAAATACAACAATAGTAATGACTATGAATTAATTAAGGGGATCCGAAAACAAGCTATTAAACTTATAGTTGAACGTTTTGATCATTTGATGTTTGTATGCAGATTTGAAGCATCTCGGTGATCAAAACCACAACGAGAAAAGCTGCTATGTGGCTAGTGAATTCATAGCTCTGAGTCTGTTGGTTGGAATTTGTTAAAATTTTGATATTTATTACAGTGGATATATTCAAACACAATGCCAAAAAAAATAAGAAAATTAAACGAGCAGATACAATTTTTACCTGAAGTGTATGGTACCACCTTAAATACATAAAAATACAATTAAAGGAAGATTACAAGCCACGAAAAAAGGGCGACTACATTTATAAATACAAACTATCATAAATTTCGAAAGTCCACAGTTAATATGATAAAAGAAAGATACAATATTATAGAAAGCTGCTTGCTATAGCTTTTTTCACTAAACATTATACACATATAATAAGGGGCTGTCGTGGTCGTATGGTAGTTGGGCTTACAACTACCTTTGCAATCAGTGCCCTTCACCACTGATGTTGTGAGTTCGAATCCCGCTCAGGCGAGGTGTACTCGTTACAACATTATGTGATACAGTTTGTCAGTGACTTGCACAAGGACGGTGGCACTTCGGTTTCTTCCACCAATAAAATTGACTGCCACGATATAACTGAAAAATTGTTGAAAGTGGCGTTAAACACCATAACCCTAACCCCCTTATTTCCGTTCTGATAGTGCCTTCTTGACAAATTAATTGTATAGCGTATAACACAAAACAAACAAATACAAACAAATACAAACTACAAAAAGTTTATATTTTAGTGGGGCATATACAAACAATAAACATAATGATCTTTTTACCGAAATAAATTAAGAGAACAGTTAATAATTGTTAACAGACATCAGACGATATATTGTTGTTGGGGCTTATGGTGACAGTATGTTTAAGCAACATCGCGCCTACCAGACATATTGTGAAAGGAAATCCTTTGCAAATATCTCCGATTTTGGGGTTGGTGTTTGTCATTCATAGCATCCGAGATATGTATTGGGGTCACGAATAGCTCTAGTCGTGAGTGGTCAGGGGCGTAGCTATCCCAAAATGAAGTGTACTCAAATCTGTTTAGAGTCTGGTGGAGGGTCACGAAATGACCCTCCACCACCTCGCAGATGTAGCCTGACGACAGTGGATCTGGGTGGGGGGGTCCGCTTAAAGCCCCCAGAAGCTCTGGGGTAAATGGTGCAAAATCCTGCATTCTCGCAATTTCCTGGCACTAAAAGTGATCCCACGGAAACCCAATTTTCATGAGCAACAAGTAAACTTTTGAACATAAATTTTGAGAAATAAAATATTAAGTAGAGCAATACAAATATGTAGTTGACTTAGAAATTTTATTTTGTCAAATGTGTAGTGGGTTAAGCTTGATTTGGAATCAAATACAATTAACATATGGTGCGAGGATAGTTTTTGCATATCTTTTTTGAGAAAATACATAAATAAATTGAAGCACATTTCTCAATGTTTTTATTTCGGAAGTAAATTAGTAGTCTTTATTTCAATTCAATTGCCAAAGTTAAACCTTAAAAATCAAGGACCATTTCCGTTCCTTTCTTCTACTAAACATGTCATTATTAACATGTTTGTATTTGCTTGAATTTAATTTAGTTTATTAATTTAGTTTTATTCTAACTTATGTCCTAGATTTACCATGCTTTGATTTTTGTCAAAATTTTCAATGTGTACGCAACTGCGTTTTTGCGTACGGGTTGCTACGCGCCTGGTGGTGTTAGGTATGTGGTCATGATCCAACTACCTTAAAGGTGGTATCATACACTTTAGGTAAAATTTGATCTGCTCGTTTAATTTTCTTATTTTTTTGACAGTGTGTTTGAATATATCTACTGTAATAAATATCAAAATTTTAACAAATTCCAACCAACAGACTCAGAGCTATACATTTACTAGCCACATAGAAGCTTTTCTCGCTGTGGTTTTGATCACCGAGATGCTTGAAATCTGCATACAAACATCATATGATCAAAACGTTCAACTGATTTTAAAAGAGTTACCCCCCTGTAGTGTCAGTTACCACCTTAAGAAATATAACAAATAAAGATTCCTATTACCTACCATGTTAGATAATGACTTGTACCTCTTGTCATATTTTACATTATTATTATTATTATTATTACTAGTCGTTAGTCTTCTAATAACTGTCCATAGACAGAATTAATTATTATTTTTTTCTACCATTTTTTTGTTCCCACTAGTAAAAACAGACTTGTGATGTCAAATAAAACTTCGCGTAATTGGTTGGTCATACATTTATAAATTTGGAAATAAAGTCATTTTCTCTACGAGGCTATCAACCCGAGCATCGTACACATTTAGTGAGCAGTCTGTGTACCAGATCCTGGCTCAACTGGTTCGAACCACATATCTAGATATGCCCCTTGTAAACATTACCATAGCGTGTCAAATTATTGTGATAAAAACTCGTTCTAAACTCGTAAATGGCTGATAGCACAACTTCGAGGGAATCAAAATACGTTTGCTGGAGTTATCTCCACTTTACCACTTTTGGAAGTATTAAGCCATTAAAACTAAATAATCATAGCAATAAGGGCCCTAATTGTTTAGTCTAAATGTTTTTTTGATTTATAAAGATCACAAGGTGATAGGTCAACGTCACGTCCTATTTATTTCATTGCTTGTTAGTACGTCTCTTACGACACCATGAAAAAAACCCAATATTTCGGGATTATATCTAGATTCAAACGCAATTATCTTTCTACATTAAGTTCAAAGAGCTACAAGATGGTTATGGTTGGGATCCTATTGACCAGTTTATTTCCGCCACATTGTTGTGCCTGTCCCAAGCCTCAATATATAACAGGTTGTCAGATTGCACGTGATGGACTGTACAAAACAGTTTAATAACAAAATGCCCAAACATAATGAACATAGTTGCATTGCTATATTTATATAGTTTGGTAATATTATATAGTAAACTTATGTACTGGTAAATAATTACATTTGCCTTGAACTTTTTGACCTTTGAGGTTCAACGGTTAAGAGGACTCGATATTAATCTCATATATCATTACTGGAATGGCTCCTCAAATTTGATAGCATTTACTGAGAGTAAATTATGAAGGCGAGTTTATTTTTGAAATAAGTCGCATAAGATGTCGCGTCCCGTCTCATCAATCCCAGATTTTTTTTTATATCAACTTACTTATCAAATGATCTAGGAGGTGCAGGGAACATAATATTCTACGTACCATGAAAATTGCAGTCCACAGGAAAGAAAACTGAATACTTGTAGTTTAAGATAAGATTCGAAAGTATCAGATGAGGGTACGTCATCCGTGGGTTACCAACGATGAGGTTTCGGTTTAGGCTTATGGTGTTTAACACCACTTTCAACAATATTTCATATTTATCGTGGCGGTCAGTTTTATTGGTGGAGGAAACCGGAGTATCCGGAGAAAACCACCCAACTGTGGCATGTCACTGACAAACTTTATCACATAATGTTGTATCGAGTACACCCTCGCATTGAACGGGGTTCGAACTTATAACTTTTAGTGGCGTTAGGCACTGATTTCATAGGTAGAAATTCAACAGCCATATAACATCATGATCACGACTTCCCCTACCAACCATGAATGTGGAATTTAAGTCAATTAATTGGTGACAGTAACTATGATGAAGAAATATTTAAAAATATCATAAAAATGCGGAACCCAATCGGTAGCTTTTAGCAAAATTTTAACTTTAACCAAAATTTGGCGCCATTACAAATTTGCCGAAACAATAAATTACTGAATCTCTAGCTTAAGGTGGTACCATACACTTCAGGTAAAATTAAATTTGCTCGTTTAATTTTCTTATTTTTTTGGCAGTGTGTTTGAATATATCCACTGTAATAAACATCAAAATTTTAATAAATTCCAACCAACAGACTCAGAGCTATAAATTCACTACTCACATAGCAGCTTTTTACTCTGTGGTTTTGATCACCGAGATGCTTGAAATCTGCATACAAACATCATATGATCAAAACATTCAACTGATTTTAAAGAGTTATCTTCTTGTAGTGTATGGTACCCCCTTAAGCAACGTAATAAAATGAAAAACAAAAACCAATAGGAAAATCATAGAAAGATGTAATATCAGTACCCCTACCACACACATACATGACTACAAAATATCCTGACTTGGTACAGTCACTCCAATTAAAACGTGGCAGAGCTAAACTAGCTTTATGGTCTCAAATCTCCCCCTAAATAAGTCAGAATTCTATAACATATTCGTATAACATACTGATTTTGTAACATGCTACTCATAAAACTAAATCAAGACAAAATTTAGGGTATAATTGTAAAGTTTGTTTCAGTGTTTTTTTTCTAAAAAGCACAGTCATTTTTAATTTTTTTTTTTCGTTATACATTGTATATGGCGGGAATATAGCACAAGTTTGTTGAGTACAGATTATTAATTAGGTTGTCTCCCTTTAAGGCACTATAAAAACAACATTTTAATAACAAAACAATGCATAAGTGATTAATCAATTACAAGCCAATACACATTTAATGACTATTATTACACACAAGGAAAATGTCATTATTGTAAGTTTTTGGGTAAAAATCTTGTAAATGTCAGTATAATGTTGTGCGATTTTCTGTCAAAAACATCATACAGGAATGTTTATAGTCATCGGTAATTACAGTGAACAGTACTTATTTTCCGCCTAACTAAAACAAAGTCTTGTCCGTCCTTGGGTAAGCATTGTATACATTGTATTGTATCAAATCTTGTCCGTCCTTGTGCATAACACATGGTGTATTGTTTCAAATCTTGTCCGTCCTTGGGTATAAAGCATTGTGTCTTGTTTCAAATCTGATCTGTTCTTGGGTATAAAGCATTGTGTCTTCTTTCAAATCTTGTCCGTTCTTGGGTATAAAGCATTGTGTCTTCTTTCAAATCTGGTCCGTTCTTAGGTATAAAACATTGTGCCTTGTTTCAAATTTGGTCCGTCCTTGTGTATTGCGCTACATACCAGTAACTAAAAATAACCAAGACAATTGCTGTTTTTTTTTAGCACGAAATGGTATGATCCGCCCGAAACTAATATAACGAACAAAGGTTAGCGAACATGATTTTTGTTCCTAATCTTTATATGATAATTATTGTCATCATATGTGTAGTGTGTGGCTCTCGAGGCGAGCAAGGTAAATCCTGGTTTGTGTACCGGTCGGCTCAAACTAAATGTCTTTAAATATTGGTATTTTCTGCTTCTCCGCTAAGCCCCCAACATTATGCAGTAAGAGCAGACACTGATTGGTTGGTAATCATGATGCTGTATCCGAATGGAGCGAACCTAGCGATTCAGGATATATAAATAAAAAAAAAACCCCGGGAATGTGCAATTATATACCCTGTCCATATCCTGAATAACATATATTATCATCAATTTTTACTTCATATTATTAGCTTTGGAAGTAATACCATCTTTCAAAAAGTTTTCATTTTTCTTACATGCGAACCCCGCTCAGGCGAGGTGTATTCGATACAACATTATGTGATAAAGTTGTCAATTACTTAAGGCAGGTCGGTGGTTTTCTCCGGTTACTCTGGTTTCTTTCACCTATAAAACTGACCAGAATGATATAACTGAAATGTCGTTGAAAGTGGCGTTAAACACCATAACCCTACATATATACAAGGACACAAGCAACATGAGCTCTAATGAGCTCTTTAACCGACTATTAATATACAAGCATGCACAAACTGATAAACACAATAGTATGTCTTAACTTTTACAGGGTTCTTGTAAAACTAAAACTAGATTCAAAACGAATTACTAAATAATGTTAGTATCTTAAGCTCAGATTAAAAAAAAATTATCCATTTTGCTTACACTTTCTTATCACGGATTTCAATAATTGTCATATTGTTTTCACATATTATTTCTTTACAGTGCGCGAATAAAATTTGTGGTATTCTGAAATAAAATAAAAAATACAAATACGAACAGTGAATTTAGATTAAATAATATGAATTGAAATAAAGATTTTTGATATATGAATTACAAACAAATAATTATAAATTACAAGAAAAAGAATAAAAAATTCCGAATTAAGCAATTAAATATTTTGTCCCCTATGATTTTCCATAAGTTTCAAATAAAATTTGGACATCATCGTGTGGCAGTCAGATTTACGTATGGAACGTATGGAACCAGTCTCGTTCAATTAGACCTCATCGTAAAATGCAATACAGAGTTTAGTAACTTTATCACATATCACTGTTTGTAAACTAGTAAACATGAACGAAAATCTAAA
>MJUT01049294.1:36030-51815 GCA_002080005.1 Gigantidas platifrons | reverse complement strand
CCACCAGTACAACATCAGCCTGTATATAACCCACCACCACCAGTACAACATCAGCCTGTATATAACCCACCACCTCCGCCTCAGCCAAGATATAATCCACCTGCACCACAACCAAAACCCATTGTGATAGCACCACCACAACCCAAGGTGATAGCACCACCACAACAACCCATAGTAATAGCACCACCACAACCCCAGGTGATAGTACAGCCACAACCCAAGGTGATAGCACAACCACAACCCCAGTTTTTCATGCCATTTCATTATTTTGCACAATGGCTTCAACAACAACAAACTAAACCTACTCCTGCTCCGAAAACACCAGCACCATTGAGGACTACACCTCCACCGCCACCTCCACAACCAACAACTACGACTACGACGAAAAAACCGGTGCCGGAAATAGAAATTGAATGGGATATGTATCATAGAACAACAAGACCTCCACCAAAAAGGCCACCACCAACAACAAAACCACCACCTGCTACGACAACAGCTGGTTTCTGGTGGTTATTTAATATGCCTACTGCTCCTACGACACCAGCACCTGTCTATATACCAGTTTACCAGGAGAAATACAATTTCAAGGAATCATCTTGTTCTTGCTACAAGGGATACGACTTTTGCCCTGCAAATAAATATAGAAACGGTGATTGTATAAATGAAAACGACGCTATTAGATGTTGTGGATTTGATTAAATTTCTTTATTTAAGAATGTGAAAAATGTATTTATTTTGAAAAGGTGAAAATTGTATACTACATTTGAAAATAAGCAATTGAAATGAAACTTATTCAAAGCTTAAAATTACATTCTACTCAACAAGAATGAAGGATATTTGCATTCTACTCAACAAGAATAAAAAGAACATTTGTATTCTAATCAACAAGAATAAAAGAACATTTGTATTCTAATCAACAAGAATAAAAGAACATTTGTATTCTTAGCAACAAGAATATTAGAACATTTGCATTCTGCTCGACAAGAATAATTCATAATAAACCATATCCGAAATTTGGTCATTTCGATTTCGAATTTTTGATCAATAAAAATAACATATTCAAGAACGAGCCGCCATATTGAATGTAACAGAATATAAGAATATCGCTTGTCTGAGAGCCTGTTTTAATGGGATTTTATTCACTTTTGATACATTTATATGTTAACTCTGACATTTATGTCATAAACACGTCATATACATTTTGCGAGATTTAAGTTTGTGACACTTTTATACAAATTTAAGCTCAATAAAACATGTATCGCGTCAGAATTCCGTTCTGTACACGTAAACTATTTTTCATCTCTCCTTCGGAAAACAATAAGATCCGAGACATTTGGAAGATCAAAATACATCCTTTCGAAATTGTCGCTGCTGTTCAGTGTCTCGTGGGGCGGACAAAATTACTATATATTCTAGATTTTAAAAACAAACGAAAAGCCAGATATTCGGATATGGTGTGATGCTGTATATTTTCTATTTTACAATAGATATTTAATATTTTTACACAAAGGTGGCAAACATGATGAAATATTCTATCTGATGATAAATCACGGTACAGTAATCATGTCTGTATATTTCAACTATTGATGTAAATAAATAATGAATATTATATACCCTAAATAGCAATACAATAAATCGTCAATGATGGAGGGCAGTGCAAAGACAGTGATAATGTTTTGATTATTTGTAAATGTAACTGAGTGTCAGAGGCCATGTTTTATCTCAATATACGTATTTATAGCAGGACAGTTTTTGTTTTGTTTTGTTTTGCAATTTAATAATAAAATAACTATAACACAAAATACATGTTATATGTCCGATTTTCAACAAATTGTTTGACTTATAGTGTTTAACGCCACTTTCAAAGATATTGCCGTTATATCGTGGCGGTCAGTTTTATTGGTGGAGGAAACCACCGACCTGTCGCAAGTCACTGACACATTTTATCACCTTCAACAAATGAGGAAACCGCATTGGTGGTGTAATATTAAACATGCTCGCCTCTAGTGTGGTAGATCATAGGTTCGAGTCCCGGTTGGGTCAAACCAAAGAATATAAAATTGCTATTTGTTGCTGTTCCGTTAAGTACCCATTATTAAGGAGTGAGAGCAAAAACTGGGTGGCTCGGAATCGGGATAATGTGTGCGAGTGGAACCTACCCACCAACTGTTGTTTCTGTGAGCCAGCACTATAAAAATGTCAATTAAGAGTGTTGTTCGCGTATAAGGCGGACATTAACCTCTCATCGAATGTAACTTTTTCTCGCCATGATATAGCGGAATAATTGCTCAATTGGCGCTAAACAATAATCACTCACTCAAGAAATGAAATGGGAACATTATGTAAAGATCAATGTTAGTGGTTTGGTTTATGATGTTTAACGCCACTTTCAGCAATATTTCAATTATATCGTGGCGGTCAGTTTTATTGTTGGAGCACTATGTCATCTATATTCAGGTTTAGGGTTATGGTGTTTAATGCCACTTTCAAATATATTTCCGTTATATCGTGGCGGTCAGTTTTATTGTTGGAGAAAACCGGAGTACCCGGAGAAAACTATCGACCGTCACGAGAAGGCCCATAGATGCCCTAAACGCAAGCTAAAACAAGTCTTGCCACAAACAACTCGAATGGTAGAATGAAACATAGTTATGAATGAAAAATATTTGAAGACAAAACACTACACATACAAATAAGGATAGCGTAACACGAAATCCACTATGAATTTTCAACTGAAAAGGGGAGGCAAACTCTGTTACTCCGGAAATGTCAGCAATTCCTGCTGCGCTAGTGGCACGCGTCGTGTTCCACGTGTTTGACATCCGGTGAAAGGTCATGTACGAGGAAAGAAGGGCGAGATTGTGACTCTTTTTATTGTTGCGATACGTGCTTAACTTATTAAAACAAGAGCTGCACGTTTGCATGCTTTATATAAGTCACTAACGTCAGTAAAGTAACGAGAGTTTCCTATCTCATTTCAAAGTTCAAGACAAGGCAGTTTAAAGTGTTGATTTTGATGTGTTTAGTAACTTGACTTGGATTGGTTAATTCTCGGTTTTGGAATAAGAAGAGTTTGAAGATACCAAAGGGGTAATCAGAATCCGTAAATCGAAGAAGAACAGACAACACAATGGTCAAAAGAAAAATAACAAAAGGACAAACAACGATTGATCTACAAAACATACACGTAAAACTAAAGATAGAGTAACACGAATCTCAATAACACATGAGAATACTTAGACAACCAAAACCAATCCCATCCGGCGGATTGTTATTTTTTTATTAATAGTTTATTTAAAGTCAGAGTGAGTGATTGTTGTTTAACGCTAAATCAAAATGAGGAATGTATTAGTTACATCATTGCGAAAACTAGTTACATGTCGATGAGATGAGATTTACGCCTGTAGACCAACGTGCTTTGTAGAATCTTTAACAGTGCGTGGGTAACCATATCACTTTACTCCAACACACTATCCCCATGCCAAGCCAACCAGCCTGTTCTCACTTCTTCATACTGCATGCTCAATGGAGAAGAAACAAATACCAATTTCATAGAACCCCGCGGGAACCCCGGGGTATAGAAATGGGACCGAGAGCTTCTTCAGCTTGAAGGGGCGTCCGTCGGTTGTGCGTGATGTATAAATTGACAACCAACCCGTCCTTCGATGAGACGTAAATAAAACCGAGGTCCCGTGTTGAGAGATTGCCACCCTCTTCGCACGTTAAAGAACCCAGTGTAACAGCTCATTNTGAAGATACCAAAGGGGTAATCAGAATCCGTAAATCGAAGAAGAACAGACAACACAATGGTCAAAAGAAAAATAACAAAAGGACAAACAACGATTGATCTACAAAACATACACATAAAACTAAAGATCGAGTAACACGAATCTCAATAAAACATGAGAATAATTAGACAACCAAAACCAATTCCATCCGGCGGATTGTTATTTTTCTATTAATAGTTTATTTAAAGTCAGAGTGAGTGATTGTTGTTTAACGCTATATCAAAATGAGGAATGTATTAGTTACATCATTGCGAAAACTAGTTACATGTCGATGAGATGAGATTTACGCCTGTAGGCCAACGTGCTTTGTAGAATTTTTACCAGTGCGTGGGTAACCATATCGCTTTACCCCAACACACTATCCCCATGCCAAGCCAGCCAGTCTGTTCTCACTTCTTCATACTGCATGCTCAACGGAGAAGAAACAAATACCAATTTCATAGTAGTTGGTTTGACCCGATCAAGACTCGAACAACACCGAGGTGAATACGCAAACCATTTCGCCATTATGCTGTTCCGAATCGTACAAAACAAATTCATCAACTCACTAACCATCTGAAATACACCCTTATTAGGGTTATTTCTTATTGATTGCTTTGTATTTTTGTATTACTTTTTAATACTTGTGTTAATTTTAGTATAGTGTAAAGCGCTTTAGAGTATTTTTAGATAGGGCGCTATATAAGTGTATTTTATTATATTATTATTATTATCAGGGTAAAAAGAATTCGACTGGATGCAGGAAATTTGACGTACAGCACAATTCCTGATAGAAATAATGATAAATTAATAGTAGACAAATTATATCTACATCGAAAGATATCAAAACCTTGTTGAAAAGTATTCTATCAATTGCATACAGATGACACATGATGGTATTGGCAATTAAATAATGGTGCATGACAGCTCATGTCTTATTTAAGTTATTTGTGTTTGTTTACACATAGTGGTGTCCAACACATATTGTGTTGTATTTTTTTTTATTTTTTTTTTCAAATTGTGTACCCTCTGTTACCAGTTTCTCTGGATGTCTTTTTTGATTGCCCCTTCGGTATTCTCTAACGTTTATTTGTCATTTGTCTTGTGTACCCTATGTTGCCAGTTTCGCTGGGTTGTCCATTTTTGATTGCCCCTTCGGTATTCTCTAACGTTTATTTGTCCTGTGTCTTGTGTACCCCATGTTACCAGTTCCTTTGGATTGTCTTTTTTGATTGCCCGCTCGGTATTCTCTAACGTTTATTTACCCTATATGTCGACAGTTTCTCTGGATTGTCCTTTTCATTGCCGCTTCGGTATTCTCTAACGTTTATTTACCCTATATGTTGACAGTTTCTCTGGATTGCCTTTTTTTTATTGCCCCTTCGGTATTCTCTAACGTTTATTTACCCCATGTTGCCAGTTTCTCTAAATTGTCATTTTTGATTGCCCGCTCTGTATTCTCTAACGTTTATTTACCCTATATGTGGACAGTTTCTCTGGATTGTCCTTTTCATTGCCGCTTCGGTATTATCTAACGTTTATTTACCCTATATGTTGTCAGTTTCTCTAGATTGTCTTTTTTTTTTATTGCCCCTTCGGTATTCTCTAACGTTTATTTACTATTGTTTCACTATTATGTGTTACGATGGCCGTGTATACTATCAAATCTAAATGATGGCTGAGGTCATCGTCTTTTTTTACTGGATCTAAAACAAATTATACATTTGACAACTTCTCAATCTAATTAAAATTAGCTCTATGCACTTGCTCCCCCCCTTTTTATTTGTCGTTAACCACGCAG
Organism: Gigantidas platifrons; assembly: GCA_002080005.1. Classification (NCBI taxonomy): domain Eukaryota; kingdom Metazoa; phylum Mollusca; class Bivalvia; order Mytilida; family Modiolidae; genus Gigantidas; species Gigantidas platifrons. Next base: position 46,247 of record MJUT01049294.1, on the reverse strand, counting down.
CGACCCCAAAAAAAGGGGGGGGGAGCAAGTGCGTAGAGATAATTTTAATTAGATTGGACAGCTTCTTTGTCACGAAGATTAAATATATTATGTGTAGTGTTCACGATTGCGTTCTTTATAACAATGATGTTCGGTCTGATATTTATGAGGGTTATCATTTTACTCACATGGGGAAAACACGTGCATGACCACATCGATGTGTGGGCTCATAAAACCAGTTTTGCCCTCCACTCTTTATTCACGTGACTATACCAAACCAGGAACGGCCATGTATTTGTGTGTTAGGGATATTGATTTGACCTACAGACTGTGGACAAAGGTATTCGTACGATTCCAATGTGATCCTGTCCTTCTTGATAATACATCTATCAGTAGTCTTAGTTTTGCAGATGACCTAGTTATACTTTCTGAATCTCAGGCAGGTCTTCAAAATTCTTTGAATAAACTAGAGAAATACTGCTACAAATGGCAATTAACAGTAAATACTAATAAAACTAAAATTATGATTTTTCAGGGAAGTAACCATTCTTATTCAAATTTTTTCTATAAAAATCTATTTTTGGCAGAAGTTACAGAGTACAACTTTCTTGGGAACATTATTGATAACAAAGGAATATTTAAAAGATCAGCACAGGAACTTTCTAAAAAAGGACTAAAAGCATTCCTCTCATTAAAAAAATACTTGTCAGAATTTTTACATGTCCCAGTTGAATTGTCTTGTAAATTATTTGACTCTTTAATTAGACCTATAATACTTTACAATAGTGAAATTTGGTATATGAAAGACTATTACTATATTTATAAAGCCGAGAATAGATCGAAGGCTCATCGAACTAATTGTGATAAGTTGTCATTTGTTGATAGATTCAGTTTTGAAAAATTACATCATAAATTTTGTAAAACAGTTCTAGGTATCAAGAAAACATCTTGTAATATCTCAGCAAAATCTGAATTGGGTAGACTACCATTAGCCTCATTTATAAAAACACAAGTTATGCTCTACTATTCCAGGATTCAGTCGGATGGAATAAACCTCCTTGTTAAGGAAGCATTTAATATTAATAAAAATATAAGTAATGAACATATTTATACATGGTACACCTTTGCCACAGAAATATTTAAAGAAGTAGAACTTAATAAAAAATCATTTTGAAGATTTTAACAAACCCTTTTTACTTGTCAAAGATACATTTAAAAATACCTTTAAAAAAACTATAAAAGAAAAATATGAAGAGAAAATACTTGAAAAAATATCAAACTTAGATGATAATTCAAAACTGTTTCTATATAGTAAATTAAAAACAGACATTAAACTAGAAGACTACTTAAAACTTACAAAAAATTTTTAACAATCGACAGCTTTTAACTAAATTTAGAACGAGTGATCACCCATTAGAAATTGAACTAGGTAGATACAAGAAAATTCCCAGACATCAAAGACTCTGTAAAACTTGTAAAGTATTAGATGATGAGATTCATTTTTTTCTACAATGCCAAATAAATAATAATCTTAGAAATGTTTTAATAAATAATATTAAAAAGTATCATGCTAATTTCGATCAACTGGACTCTTTTTCCCAAGTAAAAATTATATTAATTCCTGATCAAAAATTTTTGCCCAGTGTTGTTGACTATATAAAGCAATCGTTAGAATTGCGAAAATGAGGTTCACATTGGTCAATGTGTAACTTTAATTATGAATATATGACATTTCTTTATGTTGTTCATGTATATATGTTTTGTAATGTTGTATTGTATTGCTTTACCTGCAAGGGTTTTATTTGCAATAAAGATTATTATTATATATTTCATATTTTTCAAAAAATATTACCCTGAAGTCAAATTCATGTCTGATTTTTTTTTAATAATTTATGCATCAATAAAAACATAATTTAATGTATTTTTATTGCTTTAAGTAAACGTTAAAGAATATCGAAGGGCAATCGAAAATGGACAATCCAGAGAAAATGGCAACATAGGGTACACAATACGAGAAAAACACAACGCAATATGTGTTACACACCATCATGAGCAAACAAACACAAATAACATAAACAAGACATGAACCCTCCTACAAACAACTGGAGGTAAAGACGAACCGAACATTGTTTTTATGCGGAAATCATAAAGGACATCACAAGACTGAACTCAGAACGTAAAGACATATAATAGCACAATACAAAATAATATGAGCAAAACAGACCCCACCCAAAACAAAAAACCGGGGGTGAACTAAGAAACTGATTTAAATGTTACATATTAATGCTGCTTTGATGTGTGTACACATGTACTGTTAAGTCACTAAACATCACAATGTCATCTGTCCATTACTAGTAGACCATGGAAAACACACGATTATCAATAACATTATACAATGTAGCTTAACGACAGCTTTATATATATTAATGAAACAATTTTTAACATCAATTTTGGTTATTTATGTTTTTTGTAGAGTCCACAACATATTTGCAGCTTTATTACATTTAATACTGTCATTGTCACGTGTTAGGGTTAGAGGTTATGATTTATGGTGTTTAACGCCTCTTTTAACAATATTTCAATTATATTGTGACGGTCAGTTTTATTGGTGGAGGAATCCGGAGAAAACCACCAACCTGTCACAAGTCACTGACAAACTTTATCACATAATGTTGTATCGAGTATACCTCGCCATGAATGGGATTCGAACTCCCACATTCAGCGGTGATAGGCACTGATTGGATATGTAGTTGTAATCCAACTACCATATGATCACAACTACGACGGCCCCCGTTGGAACGTGTATCTCAGAGCTGAATAATTGAAATCATTGAAGAAGATGAAAGAAATGACATTTTCAATGTTCTCAATTTTGACCCGATAAAACTAGCTTAACACCGCCACTTTTTATTGAAGTGCCTGCACCAAGCCAGCAAAGTGGGTGGTCATATTTTTGTGTGCTAGGGATATCGATGTTGCCTCTTTCCACGATTTTGATATTTGATTTAGGAATTTTTCCGACACTCTGGTATTTTTGTTTTTCAATTTTTTAGTATTTTATATTTATGACTCGATATCTAGTGTAGAAATCGTCCTCCATCATATCAAATTTAGTCCACACAACGCGTTTCTGGAATAACCTTCATCAGATACGCTAAAAGATAAAATATTTAAAAGCCACATAATGATAATTACATCTTTAGGAGCTGCAAATTCCGATAAAGAATATATCCAAAAAACCATGTCAGTGTCGAAGCACTGACCACTGGGTGGATGATATCTTGGGGGACTAATACGTCCACCAGCAGAGGTATTTACCTAATGATTGTAACAGAAAATAAACAAACAAACACAAATAAAACCACAAAGCAGCACAACACATCACAGACAACTAAAAGATATGTAACACGGAACTCTGCGAAAAAAAGGTACACCCAAGCGCTCGCGAAGACTATGAGTTCCTGGTTCTTAAAAGGTACTGAAGTATATTTGTAGCGACATTAAACTATTTACATGGAAGTATCATATTATTTTTCCCATGATTTACTGCTGTGCATTGTAATTTCTGTTCATTGTCCACAACAGTTATAGATACCTTACAAAAGTCTCGAGGATTCAATACAATACTTGTAGTGTTGTTCCTTTGAAGTGTAATGTTAAATAGTCTCTTGTGCTCATTTACATCCATATCCTTTCTTACTACTGCAATGGCCAAATAAAAAAGAACAAAAACGACAAGCAACGAGTCTCAAGGAAACACACAGAAGATAAACGGTTGAATAACACGAACCCCACTATAAACCGGAGGTGAACTCGTGTGCTCCGGAAAGGTAGTCAGGGTAAACGACAGGAATATCATCTGATGTTGAAATCATGTTGGGCACCAGTATTCCTAAATAAATACAAATAGCATTAATAAGACATGAACACCAACAAAAGAAGAATAATTACATTACTTCCGTTTTTCATTGAAATGTTACAATATGATTGGTTATGAAGTGGTCACATGATTATAAAAGAACGCGCCTCATGCAAAATGTGCGTCGGTCCACGCTTTTACACGCCAATAAAACTACAAAAAAAATGCATTCAATTCTTAAGTAAAGACGAATTGGACATCCCTTTTACGCGGAAAACGTATAGCATCTTTAGGTAAAAAAGGAGATATTTTTTTGGTTTTAATCAGGATGGAGATGGGTGGTACCTGTAAGAAAATGAACTGTAATCAAAACAATTATTTCACACCATCCATAAAATAGATATAACTCTTTTACCAAAGACAGGAACGGCGTTGTCCTACTATAGTCATACCTGTATTAAGAGGTTACATTTGGGACAAAGGAAATGTGTTATCTTAAGACAGGTGACCCCTATAAAGAGGTTCAGTTCTTGTGAAATTATCTATGACAGGACAAAAAATATGACATTTTGATACAGATGACTGCTTAATAGATGTCACCTCATTGGCAGATTTTACCATATTTCTGATCTGTAAGTAGAGTTTGAAGATACCACAGTGGTATTCAGAATTCGTAAATCGAAGACGATCAGACAACACAATGGTCAAAAGAAAAAGGACAAAAGAACAAACTACGATCTACAAAACATACAAATAAAACTAAAGATCGAGTAACACGAACCCCACTAACATCAATTACAATATGTTATCTACCATGTTATTTATCGTAGATATGATATATTCTAAACATACTTTTTGTAGCCATCCAAACAGAGGAGGAGTCATACTTTACTTGCTAAGACTGATTATATAAACTTCTATTATATACCTCACTTAGAGGTAGAAAATTGATAACTCTCGTTAAGCAATAATACATGCCAAATTACTATTGTAGTAGTAGATGTGACACAAATAATACTGCATACCAAAATTACAGGGCTATATTTCAACAGCATTAAGACGTATGGCGTTGATTTCTTTATTTATAGAAAGTGTTACAGACTTAAAAGTAGGGAATAAATAAAATTGGAAATGAGTTTCACTATATAAAAGTTAAAAGTTTGCCCGTACTTTAAACAAACTATACGCTCACCTGAGCTTTAAATACTAACCTGGTGATTCATGTACTGCTTGGATGAAAGGAAGGTAGTAGTTTCTAAGACATAAATTACCCATTCCCGCTTTGTTTATCACTGAAACCAGATTGAAAAAAAAGAATCTTTGTTGAAGACGTCAAATATATCATTCATACAAGAAAAGTTTGAAGATACCAAAGGGGCAATCAGAATCCGTAAATCGAAGAAGAACAGACAACACAATGACCAAAAGTTAAATCAAAGCAGAACAGACAACACAATGACCAAAAGATACCAAAGGGGAAATCAGAATCCGCAAATCGAAGAAGAACAGACAACACAATGACCAAACGATACCAAAGGGGCAATCAGAATCCGTAAATCGAAGAAGAACAGACAACACAATGACTAAAAGATACCAAAGGGGCAATCAGAATCCGTAAATCGAAGAAGAACAGACAACACAATGACCAAAAGATGCCAAAGGGGTAATCAGAATCCGTCAATCGAAGAAGAACAGACAACACAATGACCAAAAGATGCCAAAGGGGCAATCAGAATCCGTAAATCGAAGAAGAACAGACAACACAATGACCAAAAGATACCAAATGAGCAATCAGAATTCGTAAATCGAAGAAGAACAGACAACACAATGACCAAAAGATACCAAAGTGTTAATCAGAATCCGTAAATCGAAGAAGAACAGACAATGCAATGACCAAAAGATACCAAAGGGGCAATCAGAATCCGTAAATCGAAGAAGAACAGACAACACAATGACCAAAAGATACCAAAGGGGCAATCAGAATCCGTAAATCGAAGAAGGACAGACAACACAATGACCAAAAGATACCAAAGGGGCAAGCAGAATCCGTAAATCGAAGCAGGACAGACAACACAATGACCAAAAGATGCCAAAGGGGCAATCAGAATCCTTAAATCGAAGCAGGACAGACAACACAATGACCAAAAGATACCAAAGGGGCAATCAGAATCCGTAAATCGAAGAAGAACAGACAACACAATGACCAAAAGATACCAAAGGGGTAATCAGAATCCGTAAATCGAAGAGGAACAGACAATACAATGACCAAAAGATACCAAAGGGGTAATCAGAATCCGTAAATCAAAGAAGAACAGACAACACAATGACTAAAAGATACCAAAGGGGCAATCAGAATCCGTAAACCAAAGAAGGACAGACAACACAATGGCCAAAAGATACCAAAGGGGTAATCAGATTCCGTAAACCGAGGATGGACAGACAACACAATGACCAAAAGATACCAATGGGGTAATCAGAATCCGTAAACCGAAGAAGAACAGACAACACAATGACCAAAAGATACCAAAGGGGTAATCAGAAGTCGTAAACCGATGATGGACAGACAACACAATGACCAACAGATACCAAAGGGGTAATCAGAATCCGTAAACCGAAGAAGAACAGACAACACAATGACCAAAAGATACCAAAGGGGCAATCAGAATCCGTAAATCGAAGAAGGACAGACAACACAATGACCAAATGATACGAAAGGGGTGATCAGAATCCGTAAACCGAAGAAGAACAGACAACACAATGACCAAAAGATACCAAAGGGGCAATCAGAATCCGTAAACCGAAGAAGAACAGACAATACAATGACCAAAAGATACCAAAGGAGTAATCAGAATCCGTAAATCGAAGAAGTACAGACAACACAATGACCAAAATATACCAAAGGGGCAATCAGAATCCGTATATCGAAGAAGAACAGACAATACAATAACCAAAAGATACCAAAGGGGCAATCAGAATCCGTATATCGAAGAAGAACAGACAACACAATGACTAAAATATACCAAGGGGCAATCAGAATACGTAAATCGAAAAAGAACAGACAACACAATGACCAAAAGATACCAAAGGGGAAATCAGAATCCGTATATCGAAGAAGAACAGACAACACAACGGCCAAAAGATACCAAAGGGGCAATCAGAATCCGTATATCGAAGAAGAACAGACAACACAATGACTAAAAGATACCAACGGGGCAATCAGAATCCGTAAATCGAAGAAGAACAGACAACACAATGACTAAAAGATACCAAAGGGGCAATCAGAATCCGTAAATCGAAGAAGAGATAACATAATGGCCAAAAGAAAAAAGACAAAATGACAAACAGCGATCTACAAAACATACACATACGTGAAGTAACACTAACCCCACTAAAAACCGGTGGTGCACTCTTTTGAAACTATGTAGTTTGAAATTTCAGTCTGTCATAAACAAGAATTGTCAATCGTGATGCTTTCGTCGTTGCCATGGCAACAACCGCCTCTCTTACAATACTCATAATGAAATAAATAAAAAAAAGACTGAAAAAATACCACACTGTCAGAACAATTCCAAAATCAAATATCAAAATCACAGAAAGAGTCGAAATCGATACCCGAAACATACAAATACATGACCTCTCACCTTGCTGGCTCGATGGCGGGGTTAAGCTAGTTTTATGTGTCAAAATTTAGAACACTGAGAATGTTAATGGTATTTCTATCATCATCTTTTATGATTTCACTTCTTCACCTCTGAGATACACGTGCCAATGACAGTATTAAATGTAATAAAGCTGTAAATAAGTTATGGACACTACAAATAACATAAATAACCAAAATTTATGTTAAAAATTGTTTCATTAATATACAGTCCGACAAAAGTTAAAGGCATACAAGCTGTCGGAATTAATTTTTTTTTATATATTAAAAGTTGCCAATATTCGATGTTTTATACTAATTGCAGTTGAAATTTTTCACAATATCATACGTAAATAGCCTAGAACGAAGGAAATACGTCGCTGTTTGATTTTCTTATATCCAGTCAAGACCCCAATGTTTACCCGGCACAATATTGATTAATATTCATACATTCATTAATATAATCATATGACCATTGATGACCTACACAGTGACCTAATTCGGTAAAGCGTTTGCGCATGTGCGAAATTATTGGCTAAGGAAAAAGCACATGTCATACAATATTCTTGGGTTTGTTTTTATTGATTTCATCACGTATTTACGATTTTAAGTGTCATTCTTAATACCATTATATAATATTAACTGATTACCCCGGGATCCAATTTCATAGATACATTTCTTAAATTATATTAATTCTAACCAATATTTACCTGAAACACGCTTTCGGGTTATTTTTAGCAGTTATCAGTGTCCGGTAAAATTCGGAAAAGAAGCCGGCTGATAATTAGGTGTGTTAATGGCGATTTCATCAACAGACACTCGAATTTTTTTCATTAATTACGACATAATAGCATATTTTTTAAACCTGGCTTCTTGTTCAGAACATTTTATGAGTATAAAACATCGAATATTGGCAACTTTTAATATAAACACAAAAAAATCAATTTGAGCTATTGTATGCCTTTAAGCACCACCTGATTTGTTTCAATAATATCTTTTCTAATAATGAACTTATTTCAAATCGGTTTGCTGTTTTCGTTACCTGTACACACATACTTACTTACCTGTGAAACAGGTTATTGATCGATTTTTATTTATGTGTATATGACAGGGTGTGGAAAGTGCCACGTGTACTTTTCAACATTTGTGTTTGCGAACGAAAGCTGATTTTTTTTGTGTAGAGTTTTAAGTTTCATTTTCTATTGGTTTGGTACGGTGCGGCGAAAATTAACCATACCAGAAAGGTGGAAAGTTGTTGGCATGCATAACGGTGGTTTTAGCCATAGAAGGGTGGCAGACCACTTCAGGGTTAACCATTCCATCGTTGTACGACTGATGCAGCGTTTTCGTCAAACGGGGAATGTTACTGACCGTCCACGTGCAGGTAGACCTCGCAAAACGACGCCGAGAGAGGACCGGCTCATATCCAGACGGGCGCGGCAACGGCCGTTCAGTACAGCTGGTTCCTTCGTAGTAATTTAGCGTTTGGAGGCCACATTAGCACACACACTGTAATCAGACGCCTCCACCATCAGAGAATGCGAGCGCGACGACCCATAAAACGTCCACAGTTGACATTACGTCATCGCCATGCTCGATTTGACTGGTCACATGATCATTTGGAGTGAACTATTCGCACATGGAGACGGGTACACTGGTCTGATGAAAGTCGTTTTTTGTTACGCCCTACCGACGGTCGTGCAAGGGTTTAGCGACAACGAAACACTTCATTTCAGGACAACCACATTTTGGGCACAACTGCTTTCGGGGGTGGGGGTGTAACTGTCTGGGGTTGTTTTTCCTTTGACTGTAAGTTGGACTTGTACGTTCTTGGTAATCTGACAGGCCAAAAATACCATGACAATGTGCTCGCTCCACAAGTAGTCCCCCATTTCGACAATCATGCGTTAGTTGACAGGCCAATGTTCATGGACGACAACGCTAGGCCACATAGAGCCCGAATTGTGCAACATTTTTTACAGCAAGAGGATGTTCAGACAATTCCATGGCCTATGAACCCTATAGAGCATGTATGGGACTTTATTGGCCGAAAAATTAACCAACGCAATCCAAAATGTCAAAATATTGACGAATTAAGAACTGCTATCTTACAGGAGTGGCAACAATTCCCCAAAGAACGGCTTAGGCGTCTTGTGCGAAGCATGACGAGGCGTGTTACAGAACTTCACAATAAACGCGGTGGATATACTCATTATTGAATTTTATACCTTACGCATACGCACAATAGCTGCATTTAAAAGTTCTTAAAATCTGAAGATTCTGCATTTTAATGCAATGTTAAAAACTTCCATCAAAGACAAACTGGTTTTACTTTTTTCCAGCGCCTGTTTTGAACCCCATTTTTGCCACGTCATAGTCACGTCTTTCAGGATGATCAATACTTCGTAGATTGGTAATTTTAAAGCCCTTGTTGTAGTCTTTTAAGAAGTGTAAGAAAAATGGTGATATCTATTTTATTGTTTTAACAGTATTGATGTAAAAAAATATATCGATAAAAATATAGGGTGGTGCTTAACTTTTGTCGGAGTGTAAAGCAGTCACTAGATGACATTGTACAATGTTATTGATATACACTTCCTGGCCTGGTACAGGCTCTTCAATGAAAAGTGATAACAATTACTGACATGACCCTGGGTTAGATAAGATAAAATAAAAGTGATAACAATTACTGACATGACCCTAAGTTAGATAAGATAAAATAAAAGTGATAACAATTACTGA
>MJUT01049294.1:0-11064 GCA_002080005.1 Gigantidas platifrons | reverse complement strand
TCCCTGTTGTTTATCAATGGTGTCAGCATTTCTCTGCTCCCTGTTTATCAATGGTGTCAGCATTTCTCTGCTCCCTGTTCATCAATGGTGTCAGCATTTCTTTGCTCCCAGTTCCTCCATAAGTGAAAAGGAAACTTATTTTTCCTACATATTTCCTTTAAGTCATATTCATACATGTAATAGTGTATGCCCCAAAATTGTATAGATGGTAGAATTTTATTTCTTTGGACTAGCTAGGATCATCCATATATTTGAACCACATCGGTGTTGTAATGGTTAGCATGCCTCCCTCGAGTGTGGTAGATCATGTGTTCAAACGTGGATTGTGTCAAATTAAAGACTATAAAATTGGTATTTGTTGCTTCTCCGCCAAGCAGGCAGCATTAAGGAAAAAGAGCAAAGACTGGTTGGCTTGGAATCAGGATAATGTGTCTGAGTGGTGTGACATGACTATCCACTGACTGTTGTATCAGTGAGAGAGCACGATAAAAATCCAACTAAGCATGTTGATCTAGTATAAAGCGGACTGCATCATCGTCTCATTGAAAATTAACTTGTTCTCGCCATGATATGGCTGAAAAATTGCTGAGTTAAACAACAAGCACTCACTCATTCCAGATATTTGTATATACGGTGCTCCCTCGGTCTATCGCCCCCCGTTTCATCGCCAACCTCGCCTATCGCCAAATTCTCGTCTGTCCCGATTTCCCCCCATTAAAAATACCCCGTTATGCTGCCAAACTCAGCTACCGCCATCCTCCACAGGTTTTCAGACACAAAAGTCATAAAACCAATTTAAATTCCCCCGTTAGTACCGCCCACAACTACCTTTTGACAGCTGTGTATTGATCGGTAATTATGGAATGTCGAGACTGGTCATCGGACATGGTCATTGATCTCATAGTTGAGGGTCGGAACAGGTGAGTTGTTTTGATTTGAATAATTACCTGTATTATTTACTTTTCTAGTGATTACTTTTAATCCTGAGTAAAAACTGTAATTTAATTAGTTGTCATAAAAACGTCGTCTTTAGATCGTTTTCAGAATTCTTGTAGCTTGATTTGGGATATGATGCAATAATGTCATATTATATCTACGTTTTTATTATATGTATTTAGAGACATAATAATACAGTTGCACTTTTTATACAACAACACAAGATGATTCAGTCTTTGGTTCATAAAGGAGTGTCATCATTCGTTGCATAACGAGCATTTTCCATGTTTTCTTCGTAATCCATTTTAACAGTACCAGACGACGGAAGTAAACAGCGTTACATTAATAATGAAAACTGATCGGACCTATTCTAATTTATTTATTTATTAAACATGTATTATTTATACTTAATATGTCTTTGTACAAGTGCAAAATGTATGTCAGTCGAGTTGAAACAATTTGAGAAAGTTTATCTTTTCATTTGATCACATGACTTCCAGTTTTCAATGTCCCTCAGTTTATCGCCAAACTTGTTATACCGCCAAACTACCGACTGCACAGAAGGTGGCGGTTTAGCGAGGCAACACTGTATTTGCATCTCAAAGGGAGATAACTTTTTACAAACTGTTTGCCTCTTGATTCATCTTTTACATCATTTACATCTGTCATCTACCAATGTCCATCTGTATTAATTTTTTATTTAATTCTTTTATTCTTCCCTGACAAACCACTACACAAAAAAATGAACATTGAGCAACACAAACCCCACTAAAAAAGCTGGGGTATACTGTCAACAGTCATCCAAATTAGACTTTCGAATTCACTGGCCCGAAAACTTCAATATTATAATATTTATATAGATTCTATTGAAAAAATTTGGCAAAAGTCACTGGTCCGAATCAATTTTCACTGGCCGTGGGGCACCGGACCACTGCTAAAGTGGATGACTGTACTAATGTGCTCTGCTCCTGGTCTACTAATGGGTGAATTAAAAAAAAATGACCGGCATAGTGAAAAAATTTGAGAATTTTCAACTTTCCAGAACAGTTTTTCTAAATATAACATTATGCATTATATACCTTCTAGTTGAAAGATCCGAGGTTTTAATAAAATAGACAAAGACATAAAAAAGTTTCATATTTTTTAATAACCAGAATTTTGTTTGAAAAATTAAAACATCAATACATCAAAAACACCCTTGTGAAATGTCTAATCAAAAGAAATAACAACTTTTTTTCATCAAAATTGTGACAGGCACACAACTGATAAAAACTAGACCTTCCATGAGTTTCTTCTCTTATATATTTGAAAAAAAAAAAAAATTTAGAATAAACTTTTAACATTACTTTCACTTCTGGCTTTAAAAGTTTTTATATTGAAAAAATGTGATGAAATAAATGCCAAAAAATTACATTTTTTGTTAATCTAGGCAATTGTGAATATGTGTGCAAAAAAGATTTTCGATATTGTGATTTGCAACTGCAAAATATTAGATTTCAAAATGGTCCTATTTTACCTTATTTTGTTGCACTCCTGACATTTGACATTTTTATGAATGAATATCATTTTTAAATCATAAAACAAGACAACTCTTGGAAATGTTGCAATCAAATCATTGTTTTGAAATTATTTAACAATTTTAGACATGTTTCTCATATATTATAGACTATGGGGTACTGTTATCTGGCAATAAATCTAAAGTTTTCACAAATATATAATGTTGAAAACTTTTCTGTAAATTGACTTTGAAATGTGTAGAAATGGTTGTAATTATATTGTTAAGCATACTGAAAATTACTACAAATAGTAACAAGCAATCTCTGCAATTTTTTTTTTTTAAAGTGCTTAAACAGTCATTGCTCATTTTCAAACAATTTTGTTGCACTCCTGCCTAAATCATGATAATGGAAGTAACAATAAATTTAAGAACATAAAACACAAAAAAATCATATTATTTGAGCAAAACTTAAACTGTAATGAAATTTTGCTGCAATTATAGTTACATAAATCATAGTTAAAAGGTATAACCTTTATATAACTTGCCTGTAATCTTGAATTATTCAGTAAAATTATGTAATAAAACTGATTAAATATATGCTTAAGAAGCTAATGTGTACTATAAGACATTTTTCTTAAAGGGAGACATTCTGATAGCACATGGGCTAGACTAGAAACATGTTTACTTATTTATTTCTGCTAGTATTTATACATATATAACCGTTGATGATTTAACATTTTTGTTGCACTCCTGACCATGAACATAACAGACTTTAAAGAAGAATTTTGATTCATGAAACACAAAAGAATTTGTTTTTGTGGCCATAGTAGATTTGTTTTGGTATTGTCTTCAATTTACAACAACTTTTCATTGTTTTGTTTCTAAATTTTGAACCCTTAATTTGGCAAAAATAGTCATATTTATTTTTCATTCTCTATTTTAGAAGTTTATTGAAAATCTATACTGCTGAAAAATGCATTTTTTTTTTCTAGATAGTAATAAAAAAACATTTATACATACTCTCAGACATATCATATGAAGTTTTCTATATCTAATGTTAGTCTGTTTTGCAGGTTTTGAATATGTGTCAGGAGTGCAACACATGCAGAGCTGATTATATTTTTCAATAAAAGTATGTTGATTATCTATCCAAGAACTTTAATTTCTTTTATAAATGGAAACGAATAGGATAAATGTATTCTTCAAATGTAAAAAAGTCATGTACAATATATATATACTATCATTAAAAAAATAATAAGAAAAGTTATAATTATCATATCTGGCTTATCAAAATTAAAAAAAGAGACAGCCTCCAATAACAACACTGGCATCAATTTAGTTCTTAATTACTAAAATAGATGCTAACTGTTCATATTATACTAATTTGCATGTATTGAAGTCATTTTATGTTTGAACTTAAATCTTGAAAATAAGGTGTTGCACTCCTGACAATAGATAATACGGATCTGAAAGCCAAACAGATCTGTGTTTGGTCCATTTATGGAACAAAAATATTCTTTGGGTCTTTGTTATGTGAAAAGGAAAGCAAAAGTTAAGATATTGACAAAATTCTTTATCAGATGAAGAGCAAAACATCAAATGTTGCACTCCTGACATAAATGGGTATGCACAATTACTTGACTCTCATGAACCCATTTTGTCATATATAAGACATTAAAAGCTTGTATATAGTATATTAAACATTGTTGTACACTTTGGAAATTCTCTCTTTGACTCAATTCTCATACAGTTAAGTCAATGTTTTTTGGCAACATGTCTATTTTTCTGTTGCACTCCTGACATGGTATAACATTTTCTTCAGCTTCAACTGTGAACATCATTTAGTTACAACAAAGTTGCTTTATTCTAAATTCAAATTTTAAGATATTGATCTTTATCAGAAACGTCTTTATTTTAAGCATAACCCATTACTATTTATTTAATAGATTTTCTGAAAAAGGGAAATTTAAAAAATGTCACAAAAAAGTGTTGCACTCCTGACATTTTTGGAGTCATTTTTAGGCATACATTTTTTGCTGATTGAGATATCATTGAGATATGTGGCAGGAATTTAGCCAATATGGTAACACACATGTTCAGAAGTAGAAATTTGTTTACAGAGCTTATATTTTTGCCCTTGGATTTAAAGTATGTGCCTGGTCATTTTTTTTTAATTCACCCTAATGATACCTTTCGTGTTACAGTTAATTTTGTTTTAACCAGATTTTCTTATTTTTCAGCAATGTGTGATTGCAGTTTTACAAACAACATATCGTTGATTTGTCAGAATCCACGAGTTACAGCAATCAACACTTGTTTAGAAATAGATCTGACTGGACAGGTGTGTGCTGATTCTATAGGATCCCTGATATATACAGGTGAGAAGTGTTTGATATATACAGGTGAGAAATGTTTTGAATACCTCTTGCTATTCTCAATGATACAATGTCAATATCTTGCATTTACCATACTTCCCTTTCATCTAGGGAATGTATGATCATATGGTAGCTGGATTTACAACTACATATGCAATCAGTGCCTGTTTCCACTAACGTGGTGAGTTCGAATCTCATTAATGGTGAGGTGTACTTGATACAACATTATGTGATAAAGTTTGTCAGTGACTTTCGGCAGATCAGTGGTGTTCTCCAAGTACTCTGGTTTCCTCCATCAATAAACCTGACTGAAATATTGTTGAAAGTGGCCTTAAACACCATAAATCCATAAAAACCTTAACGGAACATGAAGCTTACTGACTGATCTACTATGGCTTTTTACACTGTATTTCAGCAGATTTTATAATTAATTGATAAAATTTGCTCTCATTTTCACCAAATATTTGTTCTTTCTGTTCATTAGGTGTTGGAGGACAGGTAGATTTTATTCGAGGGGCAGCACTTAGTTTGGATGGAGAGGGTGTACCTATTATAGCATGTCCCTCCACTGCTGTCACGAGGGATAAGATTACCTCAAGGATTGTGCCTTCACTTAAACCAGGTAAAAATAGTCAGTTTAGTTAAGCAAATCAAACCAGTTTTTATAGGGAGGTGTACTCGATACAACATTATGTGATCAAGTTTGTCGCTGACTTACAGCAGGTTGATGGTTTTTTTCCGGGTAGTCCGGTTTTCTCCATCAATAAAACTGACCACCACGATATAACTGAAATATTGTTGAAAGTGGCATTAAACACCATAAACCTAAACAACCAATCAAACCACTGTTTTGTGACAAAAAATAGCTAAAAGAACATTGAAGAAATTTATGATTTGTTCAAACATGTATTGTAATTTTGTTGTATCATAAGAATTGGATGCATATTTGCCCTGTTTGTAATAAATGTGATATAAAGATGCTGTGATGTCTGTTACAATTTCTGCATAAAAACAATGTTCAGTTCGTCTTAACCTCCAGTTGTTTGTAGGAGGGCTCATATCTTTATTTCAGTGATTAGGATTAAAATTTTAATAATGGGACATTTTCTATTGACATTCAGAATTTCAATGGGCCATTCTTTAACATTCTTTGTAAATATTTCTGATTTCAATGGGACATTTTCAGATGGAATGTGAAAAATGGCACATGGCCCCCTCTAATCCCATTCACTGTTATTTATTTTATTTATATGTTTACATATAATGGTGCCAAACACATATTGTGTTGTGTTTTGTTTTGTTTTTCTAAGTCTAGTGTACCCTACATTTTGTATGTTGCCAGTTTTTCTGGATTGTCCATTTTTAATTGGCCCTTCGGTGTTCTCTAGCATTTATATATTATGCGTTAAATTTCAATAAGATTGGGTTTTTATCCCCTCGCCAACGAAGTTGCGAAGGGATATAGTAACGCTACCGTCCGTCCGTCCTTCCGTAATATCCTTGTGAACACTCTATAATCAACATCCTTCAATGGATTTTGACCAAACTTGGTACAGACTTAGTCCTGAAGAGAATCTGGAATCCTATCGATTTTCAAGGTCATAGGTCACAGGGTCTAATTTTTACCCTGTAACATCCTTGTGAACACTCAAGAATCAACATCTTTCAATGGATTTTGACCAAACTTGGTACATACTTAGTCCTTAGGAGAGTCTGGAACCCTATTGATTTTCAAGGTCACAGGGTCAAATTTTTAGGCGAGGGGATACGCCACGCTTTGTGTTGCCCTTGTTATCTTTTGTCATAATATTTTACCCAACTAAGCATGTTAATCCAGTACCTATCAAATATCACCATCATCATCTCATTATTAAAAGTAACTTGTTCACACCATGATATTGTTGAATAATTTCTCACTTGGCGTTAAACAACAATCACTTTATTGCTAGTAGTATATATCTATTACTTATCTTGGAGAAGTTTGAATTTTTGTCATTGTGCAAACAAAAAATTACTGTAAATTTGACTGGTCGGTGATCGCAATAATTAAACCTCACATGTTTAATGTTCATTCTATTGACCAGTTTCTGTTTGATTTATCTCCCTTTTCTTACACAGGTAAAATCGACAGGTGCATGTTATAGATAACTGACACCTAGGAAGCAGTGAAACGTGTACATGTTTATTGATTGATTTGATTACAATTTCCTGTGTAAATATGTCTAGGGACAAAATAAAGTGTGTATTTAAACATCTGTGTTTCAAAATAATGACTTGTCAGTTTCATTAGATGTTTTTTCGTCTTAAGGGTATACATTGTACGTATACGTTGATCAAAAATATTTTAGTTTCTCATCGATCTAATTATATTAAAACTGTGTTAATAAATGCCCAATTTTTATTTTATTTTATTTTGGCACGAACCTCAGGTGTGTAGTGGTTATTGGCGGCTTTTCTTTTAACCTCACATTTGGTGGTCATGGTTGTTTTGTCGGTGGCAAGGGCATTGACAATCTCGGTATTAGCAGCTTCTTTGCTTGTAGCTTTAGCAGGGTCTGGTAGAGGTAAGACAATGTCATCTGGAACGCATTTCTTAGTGACAAACTTCCACATAGACATGTTGAAACGTTAATGATTGCTTCCCTAAAAATTCATCTATTTATGGCATTTTTTTAATTTCTAATTACCGTATAGTTAATTGAGCAATATTTTATTTTAAAATATCACTTTGAAAAAAAGCAGACTAAAATTTGTTTGTAAAACTGAGCTTCTTCCGATAAAAGATTCATACAAGCCATAATTCTTTTAAACTGCCGTTTTTGTTTACTTATTTATTTTGTACACTTCAATTGATCTTTCTTTGAAATTTCATTAACCTTTATATCACTCAAGCCAAGCCCCAAGCCTTCGGATGTTCAATTTGACACGTGATTAAAGTTCACCTGTTACAAAAGTTTCTAGATCCCCACAAGCACGGTTTGATCGATAATACATTTCCAACATGTGGAAAGCTTTCTATATTCTCAATCACGTAAAAAATGTGTGTACAAAGATCAAGCAGGAAATGTGTATTCAGTTTAATTAAAGGTAAACATGACAGTGGCTTAATTACAAGGGGATTAACGACACAAAAACGAAAACGCACGTTTAGATAAAAATTTACATCAATTTTTTTTCCTTCTTTATCTTGGCATGTCACAATAATTAAACCTCACATTTTTGCCAGCAGTTGAGGAATCGCAATAATAAATGCATGCAATTATTTCTGAATTTACAGTATACTAAAATGTTGGTACTGTGAAACCTCTCTATGCTGAATTTCCTTGAGACCAGCTTATACATTCAGAAAATGCAGGTGTTCAATTTATACAGGTTAAATTAACAAAGATTTGTAATATTTAAACCATGGCTTTCCGAGTTAAACAGGTAAACAATCGAAACCGTGTATTAATGATTTGTAACATAAAGCCATGCAATATCACATCTAGGTCGTTGATCATTGAAATTCTCTCTGAGAGTATTACAACTACAGCCAAGATTTAAAGTGTGCAATTGAGACATCTCATATCTATGTGTATTATTTCATAGTTTTTAGCTGTTGCTTACATTCTGGTATATAAAACATAAAAAGATCAAAGGAAAAAAATGCATTCATTTTACATCTTGTGTTTATTGCACATTTATTTATAGGTGCTGGTGTCGTGACAACAAGAGCTCATGTACATTATATCGTCACAGAGTACGGAATATGTAACCTGTTCGGTAAAAATTTACGACAGAGAGCCTACGAACTGATTCGACTTGCAAATCCTAATTACAGAGAAGAATTAGAGAAAGCAGCATTTGAAAGGTTAAAGTGCATGCCATCTCCTTAATTGGAAATACAAAATGTCCATACTGCTTTTAAAACATGTATCTGTCCTTGATTTTTGGCATGCATCTATGTACATGTATGTAAAACAACTGTTGGTCTGTAATGACAAAAAAACTATTGTCAAACCTGCCCATGTGGTTACCTGTATTTAAAGGTCACCTTTTCTTGTTCTGTTCAGTCTTCGCGCTAACCAATTTGCCGAAGCACGGGACAAGTAAATCTGCATTCAGACAAGTGAAAATTATGAATGAATTTGTTTGAATAAATAGAAAATTTTTCTAAATTTGGCATTGGGGCAAATAGGTGAAAAAAATTAAGGCAAAGACTGTCTGTCGTAGAAAATTTCATATGAATTGAACTTCTTTTAAGAGGTCACCTGTCTTTTAAGGCCACTTTTTCCTTGTCCTTAACGTGACCTCTTAATACAGGTTTAACTGTATATATATATGTGTGAAGTAATGAATATCTGTACAGTATTATAATGTCAACTTTTGAAGTTGATTATGATTGACAGCTCATCTTAGATGACCTGTTAATACAGGCTAAAATTATTTGTATAAAAATATAAAAAGAGGATTCATTTTATTATAGGGGATGGTTTGTTATACCTTTATAGCGTTATGAGTGAAAGGGTTGTTTATTTGTTTGTAAATTGTCTGAAACTATGACAAAAAAAATATTTGAATAAATTTTATTGATTTAAAGAATATATGTTGAAGACTGTTTTTTTTTCTGTTGTAACAAAATAATAATTGTTTTTATTTTTAATATTGTAATTTTATATCATGAGTTTAAAACTTGCATGTAAAGTTAATTAATAATCCAAATATTGTAGATTTAACAGAAAAAATGTGTGAATGTAAATCTTATCTTGCTAATGAACAGTACTCCTATATACCTACATTTGTGCTTGTTATTGTAGAATGAAGTTTATTATCTCATTCATTTCTTGTTACACACAAAGTACTTTGAATGATTGGTGTTTAATACCAACTCTAGTAGTATTTCAGCTATATTGCTGTGTCAAAGTACTTTGATTGATTGGTGTTTAATACCAACTCTAGTAGTATTTCAGCTATATTGCTGTGTCAAAGTACTTTGATTGATTGGTGTTTAACACCAACTCTAGTAGTATTTCAGCTATATTGCTGTGTCAAAGTACTTTGATTGATTGGTGTTTAATACCAACTCTAGTAGTATTTCAGCTATATTGCTGTGTCAAAGTACTTTGAATGTGAATTAAAGACCTTGTAGGGAGAGGGAAAAAAATCCTGTTTATTTTTGGTCCTGTACATCATGACTTTGGAGGATTTTAGAACTGCTGACCGAAATTAGATCCTGGAAGTATTAAGAAATTTACCAACGAAAATGACACATCGAAAGATTAATTATAAAGTTTTACAACATTTACTAATCAATCAGTATTTTGCCATTTGCTGCTGTCAAGAAGAGCAGGAACTGCCTACCCTTCCGGAGCACCTGAGTTCACTGGTTTTTAGTGGGGTTCGTGTTACTCGATCTTCTGTTTTGTGGATCGTTGTCTGTCCTTTTGTACTTTTTCTTCGGCCATTGGGAGGTGTCTGTTCTTCTTCGATTTATGGATTCGTTTACACCTTTGGTATCTTCAAACTCTTATTTAGTGATAAAAAAAAAAAAAATATTTCATTATTAAATTACATGTACCGTATATTTGATAATTAAGGACACAATTTTTTGTTGTTGATTGCCTTGAATGGTTTCTAAATTAATACTTATAAATACAAGCCATTTATTATTACATTTTGTTTTGCAAAATAATATAAATACCAGTAAATTGTCCAATTGTGTAAAGAAATGGCAGTAAAATTTTAGGATATAATGAAATGAATGCATAATTAATATCTTTAATACAAAAGTGTAGAAATACACTCACGTGTCAAAAGTCTTTCCACACTAAGATATTACCACATATATTTCATATTTAAAAAAAAAGTGGCATTAAACACCATAAACCATAAAACACAAGTTTTATTACTGTAAGACCTGATATGTGAGATTTAAAAAAATAGATTTTGATTTTTCAATGTCTTGATGTTTTGTCATAATTTTTCAAACTTGTATATGAGATTTAAAAAAAAATGAAGTCAGTTAAATTTTGTATACATATTTTTGATTTTTTAGTGTCTTGGGTGTTTTATCTTTCTGTCTTCATTTTTCTAACTTGTATACATTTTATATTACTCGGAAAGATTTATATATGCCTGTTTTTAAAATAAAGTGCCATTTATATTAATAAACCATATGTAAGAAAAAGATAACATATTTTCTTGCGTTGTTATATTACTTGATTGACCACTTTGGTGGTGTAATGGTTAGTGTGCTCGCCTCAAGTGTGGTATATC
>MJUT01049284.1:111022-124466 GCA_002080005.1 Gigantidas platifrons | reverse complement strand
TCTATCTCTTAATGTACTTTCTTAGTTGTCTTTTGTTTTTTTTGGTCTTCGTTCTGTGTCTTGTGTCTAATGTTACGTCTTTCTCTTAATGTACTTTCTTAGTTGTCTTTTGTTTTTTTGTCTTCGTTCTGTGTCCTGTGTCTAATGTTACGTCTATCTCTTAATGTACTTTCTTAGTTGTCTTTTGTTTTTTTGTCTTCGTTCTGTGTCCTGTGTCTAATGTTACGTCTATCTCTTAATGTACTTTCTTAGTTGTCTTTTGTTTTTTTTGGTCTTCGTTCTTTGTCTTGTGTCTAATGTTACGTCTTTCTCTTAATGTACTTTCTTAGTTGTCTTTTGTTTTTTTGTCTTCGTTCTGTGTCTTGTGTCTAATGTTACGTCTTTCTCTTTATGTACTTTCTTAGTTGTATTTTTTCTATAGCGGTTGTTTTTCTCTCTTTTTGTGGAAGTTGAAGCCAAAGAAAGGAGAGAAAGACTGTTTTATACTGTAACATTATCATGAACATTATAGTCGTGGGCACTAAATTAGATATCTACGTTTTATACATCTGAAGAAATTCCTTGCATTAGTTAACATCTAGATATTAATTTGATATGTGTTAATTAGAACAGTATTAAAAAAAACTGCATATATGTGCTGTTTATGAGATGTAAAAATAAACAAAGTAGAAGCGCCCCCAGCTTCAAGGGAAAACTGTGATATTAATATGTATGATTTAAGATGTAACATATAATTAGTAATTATACACATAATAATGCAATTATTTCTTACAATTAAAGCGTAACAGCCAAAACCATGTTGTATGTGTTTATTTTATTCTGTTAAGAAATATCAAGTTGCAAAATATACCTGATTTTGTAATACTTTTCTTAATTATTGTTCAGAAGTTTGTAAGCAAATTTATTTTATAACTTTAAACGCATATTTGAAGATGTTTAGTTTTCTGTGTAGTGTTTCATAGATTATTGTTTGTCCTTTTGTTTTTCTTCTTTTTTTTAATTTAAACATATTTTATTCAATAATATGACATGTTAATACAATACAATATATATGTAGTATACGACAAGGATTCGGAAACAAGCTGAGCTTATATAAATCCTGTCTTCTTTTCTTGTGGTCATTGTATTGTCTGTCCTTCTTCTTTTCTTGTGGTCATTGTATTGTCTGTCCTTCTTCTTTTCTTGTGGTCATTGTATTGTCTGTCCTTCTTCTTGTGGTCATTGTATTGTCTGTCCTTCTTCTTTTCTTGTGGTCATTGTATTGTCTGTCCTTCTTCTTTTCTTGTGGTCATTGTATTGTCTGTCCTTCTTCTTTTCTTGTGGTCATTGTATTGTCTGTCCTTCTTCTTTTCTTGTGGTCATTGTATTGTCTGTCCTTCTTCTTGTGGTCATTGTATCGTCTGTCCTTCTTCTTGTGGTCATTGTATTGTCTGTCCTTCTTCTTGTGGTCATTGTATCGTCTGTCCTTCTTCTTGTGGTCATTGTATCGTCTGTCCTTCTTCTTGTGGTCATTGTATTGTCTGTCCTTCTTCATGTGGTCATTGTATCGTCTGTCCTTCTTCTTGTGGTCATTGTATCGTCTGTCCTTCTGTCCTTCTTCTTGTGGTCATTGTATCGTCTGTCCTTCTTCTTGTGGTCATTGTATCGTCTGTCCTTCTTCTTGTGGTCATTGTATCGTCTGTCCTTCTTCTTGTGGTCATTGTATCGTCTGTCCTTCTTCTTGTGGTCATTGTATTGTCTGTCCTTCTTCGATTTACAGTTTCTGGTTATCCCTTTGGTATCTTCTGGTTACCCCTTTGGTATCTTCAAACCTTTGGCCAATGTAATTTACATTTTGCTGTATATGATTGTGTAAAGGGTCAGCTATTGAAAATGAATTAACTAATCACGCATTATCTACGTACATACCTGGGTTTTTGGATTGGTTTTCTATTGAAATGTATTTGACAGCAATCTAATCTTTATCATATTATTCATATCAATCAGTACTAGTATTAAGAAATAAACATTACAATCATCTCTTGCAATGTATCTATCCTACTGAATCCCGAAATGATATCAGGCTGTATTAAATAAATTTTATACATGTATAAGACTGAAAAGTCAACCTAACAGTGTTAGAATTATATTTTATGTGGTAATACATGGGTAATTATTCAATATAAAATACCGATCGTTTAGCATTATGTCCATGGATAGGCTTAAGTCATGTATCACGTGTTTAAGCGGTTGTATATGTACATATGATTGAAGCAGAAAGGAAAGAGTATTGATACCAAAGGAGTAATCCAAATCAATAATCTGGACAGACAACAGAATGGCAAAAAGAAAAAAGGACAAAAGAATAAATAATGGGCGGCACAGAACCACATTCCCCAACCCACAATAAAACGGGGTTGAATTCGGATTCTCCGGAAATGTAGACAGTTGCTAGTGATAAAAAAAATTAAGAAAAAGTACCACACTGTCGGGACAGCTCCAAAATCTAATAGAAAAATGGTAGAGAAAGCCAAATCGGTATCCTAACACACATATACACAGCCACTCACTTTCCTGGCTTGGTACAGGCACTTCAATAAAAAGTGGCGAGTTATACTAGTTTTATGGGCCCAAACCACACCTCTTCGTGAAATGGTGTGGTCATACAAGTATTTTCTAGATGTAAAATGCCAACCTTCATATTTTACATATAATCCTATGATATTGAACATAATACATAATGTATATGTATTTAATCGGCATGCTAAAGAAGTTGTCATGTGCATATATATTAAAGATAACGGACGGCATCAACCATCAGTTAAATGTTAGATAGTACACACAGCCATCGTGAGGCATAATAGAACAATAGTCAACATTGAACCATAATCTGATCGTCGATACCATCTTTTATGTAAGCAAGTGATAGAATACTGTTCGACAAGGCGTTGAAATCTTCCAAAATGTTTAGATAAGATTAGACGATTTCACCCTTGAAAAAGTTTTTAGAATCTGAATACAAACTGGAAACATGGGCGTATGAGTTGTGAAACTTAATACACGGGAGTGCTTGGTATATTGATATCAGGCTGTGGAATAATAAAAATGGCAGAATTGAATTCGTCTGTTTTGTCAGAGAGTCTGGTAGAATGTTGACCATTGGTGTCAAATTTGAGGTAATGTCAAGAAATGGGACAGAGGATTACAACAAACGAGGCATACCAGTGGTCATTTGTAAGAAAGGTAATCGTGACGGTCAAGAAAGTCATGGTAGAGACCGTAAGACTTTCGAAGTGACGACTTTTACTTAACCAATAGGTACCCTTGGTTCGGTGACTTTTACTTAACCAATAGGTACCCTTGGTTCGGTGACTTTTACTTAACCAATAGGTACCCTTGGTTCGGTGACATCTACTTAACCAATAGGTACTCTTGGTTCGGTGACTTTTACTTAACCAATAGGTACCCTTGGTTCGGTGACTTTTACTTAACCAATAGGTACCCTTGGTTCGGTGACTTTTACTTAACCAATAGGTACCCTTGGTTCGGTGACTTTTACTTAACCAATAGGTACCCTTGGTTCGGTGACTTTTACTTAACCAATAGGTACCCTTGGTTCGGTGACTTTTACTTAACCAATAGGTACCCTTGGTTCGGTGACTTTATTGTTAGAATCAACCTTATAACAAGGAAGGGACCGTCGTGGCCATGATCGTATGGTATTTGGATTTACAACTGCCTATGCAACCAGTGCCTATTACAACTAATGTTGTGAGTTCGAATCTCGATCAGGGCGAGGTGTACAACATTATGTGATTGAGTTTGCCAGTTACTTGCGACAGGTCGGTGGTTTTCTCCGGGTTCTCCGGTTTCCTCCACCAATAAAATTGACCGCCACCATATAAGTGAAATATTTTTGAAAGTGGCGTTAAACACCATCAACCAAACAAATACAAACAATATAACAAGGAAATAGTGATAGGAAGGAATCGGTAACGTTGTCCTTCAATTACACTTTTACACAAGGTATATGATGCTTTGTCGCTTATCAATCACAAATTACTACCAACTTTCAATGTTTTATCTCATGAAACAAATAGGTCCACATAATATTTTGATATTTTCCTGGAATTTGACAAAGATGGACAATTGCTTTCCTAATTTAATAACAAAATATAATAACTACCGTTTTTTCTTTCATTCTTAAATGACATTATCCTTGATTCCCTGTGAAAGTACAATTCTCATTATCAACATCATCATCATTTATTCACAAACGAGAGATTACTCTAGGTGTATATGAAGGTCAAAGAAGGACTATAAGGTCTAAGATCATCACTTATACTGTTATGACTTCACCATAACATGATTTTTGTTGCTGATGTCTTAATTTTATATCCTACATATATCGTTTCAAAGCCAAATGAGGTTTTAAGAAATTCTTTGAGAGCAAGAAACCCAAAGGGCCCAAACAGGATGGCCAAAATCAGCTAACATAAAACAGGATGGCCAAAATCAGCTAACATAAAACAGGATGGCCAAAATCAGCTAACATAAAACAGGATGGCCAAAATCAGCTAACATAAAACAGGATGGCCAAAATCAGCTAGCATCAAACAGGATGGCCAAAATCAGCTAACATCAAACAGGATGGCCAAAATCAGCAAACATAAAACAGGATGGCCAAAATCAGCTAACATAAAACAGGATGGCCAAAATCAGCTAACATAAAACAGGATGGCCAAAATCCGCTAACATCAAACAGAATGGCCAAAATCAGCTGACATCAAACAGGATGGCCAAAATCCGCTAACATCAAACAGAATGGCCAAAAGCAGCTAGCATCAAACAGGATGGCCAAAATCAGCAATCATAAAACAGGATGGCCAAAATCAGCTAACATAAAACAGGATGGCCAAAATCAGCTAACATAAAACAGGATGGCCAAAATCAGCTAACATCAAACAGAATGGCCAAAAGAAGCTAGCATCAAACAGGATGGCCAAAATCAGCTAACATAAAACAGGATGGCCAAAATCAGCTAACATAAAACAGGATGGCCAAAATCAGCTAACATAAAACAGGATGGCCAAAAGCAGCTAACATAAAACAGGATGGCCAAAATCCGCTAACATCAAACAGAATGGCCAAAAGCAGCTAGCATCAAAAAGGATGGCTAAAATCTGCTAACATCAAACAGGATAACCAAAATCAGATGACATCAAACAGAATTGCCAAAATCAGCTGACATCAAACAGGATGGCCAAAATCAGCAAACATCAAACAGGATGGCTAAAATCAGCTAACATCAAACAGGATGGCTAAAATCAGCTAACATCAAACAGGATGGCCAAAATCAGCTAACATCAAACAGGATGGCTAAAATCAGCTAACATCAAACAGGTTGGCTAAAATCAGCTATCATCACTGATGCCTGAGAGAGGAGTGCCTTATTTTTAATGATAATTACATGATTTAGGAACTGTATATTTCTATAGAAATAATAATAAACCAAGTGTAATTCCTGTTCATGTGTGAGATTACTGACTAAGATACTCAGTTGTTTACGGTTCAAAAACGAGCAAGTATATTATTCTATGTGAAAAGGGAAAAATGAATGTGTAATTATTCCCGAAATTGTCCTGACACGAAATAGGAATGTAGTTGCATATGGATTAATAAATGTGAATCAAGCAGAAGATCAGTTATATCATTGGCATACATGAAAGGGGCTAATATGAAAAGAAAGTTTAAACCGTGATGGCTAACAGTGGCCAATATCAACAAGCGATCAAACTAAGCAAATATGACGCCATATGCCGATGAAAATCCAGGTGCAATGGGCCGTGCAGAGAAATGTTGCAGAATTAAACCGGTCAATGGAATCCCCTTTGATGATTGGATAACGGCAATACAGATATAAACAAACAATACAATACATGCGCAATCATTAAGCTATGTATGATTCGTACCTTCAATTAACTTTCAGCAATCATGTAAATACATAATGTATATTCATCAATAAAACAAGAGACGTCGTTTAAAATTTATTAGTTCCGGTTCAGTTCTATGTATATCTATTAAATTTTCAGTAGGAAACTAGATAAAAGTAGCTGTAATACATACAAAAGGATTTCAAACCATATGTGGACATACGTCGAGAGAAAACAAATCAAAGGCGGCGAGCTG
Source organism: Gigantidas platifrons (assembly GCA_002080005.1). Taxonomy (NCBI): domain Eukaryota; kingdom Metazoa; phylum Mollusca; class Bivalvia; order Mytilida; family Modiolidae; genus Gigantidas; species Gigantidas platifrons. The sequence goes on along the minus strand of MJUT01049284.1, from coordinate 118,298 downwards.
AAATATGAAATTAGATGGTGAGGTGGTATTTATCATTTTGTTTTATTGTATTACAACACTATATTCCCATCAAACGCAAGGTGTTTTTGAATCTATTTTTGGTGCACTGTTTCACATGGTTAACGATTCAAGTGTTTTAGACTCTAAACATAGATGACAACATGAGAAGGTTACTTTATCGTGTTAGTTTGTTTGAATACGACATTCAGACTACTATTGCTACTTTTCATATTGTTACCATGGATATTATGCATATTCCTAAGGAATGAAATTAAATTATGATGTTTTATAAAGTTAACACTTATTATTTGGTTTGGATGCAACTTTAATCAAGAATTGCATATGAGCACATTGCAATTGTGAAGTGGGACATAGGGAAGGTAGAGGTCACATGATCTTTTTTTAAGTGTAGGGTGGTGTGCCCTTCCATTTTCCTTTAGCAAGGGCACTGGAGACGGTAATGTATCTTGAAACTTATAAAATATAATATGGTTTCGTTACTCGGATGTTATAGACTGTGTCTGTTAGAGTGACAGATTCCCATATTTTTCCTTTAAACTATCTGACTGTTTTAGTATTAAAAGGGTCAAGTTATATGTCGTTCCAAAGCGTATTTCATTTCATAGCTTGTCTTATTATTGACGGAACAGAAAAGAAATATTACAGACATAACCAACACAAACAAGACAATTTCATTATTTAGCTACAACTTAATAACGTAAACTAACATTGACATGTATTATATACACATTTTAAATAAGCTTGTATGTACAAATAGTCAGATGTATATAGGGTAGGGCTTATACTTCACTATAAAAACCATCAAAATTGAATAAATAAATCAATTAATAATATCTGTTTTTGACAACTCGATCATTTTTATTTTGCATTTCTCATCAACCTATTTATTTTATTGTTAGTTTAGTACCTATTTATTTTATTGTTAGTTTAGTACCTAGTTATTTTCGCGAGCGATGTGGGTGTGTTTTATGTTTGATGGAATCAAGATAATATTTTAGAACCAGGTAGAACTTGTAGAATTATTTTGTATAGATGCACTTTTGAAACTCATCTGATACTTTTGAACATGAAAACAGCAGAAACTAATCACTTCCATCTATTTTTTTGTGGTTTCTTATAAATAATAGATTAAATGAAAAGAAACGGAGAAAAATAACTGTAAGTCTCCCACACTTTGTTTGGAAGACATACTTATGTAAGTTAATGTTAGATGCTAGTCGACAATAATCAAGCAAGAGTACAAAACTAACAAAATAAACAACAATGGATAAAACAACAGTAAAACATAGTAAATCAAATAACAGACAACGCGACAATACACAATCTGAACATGTGCAACAACTAACAGACAACTCGACAACACACACTCTGAACATGTGTAACAACTAACAGACAACTCGACAATACACATTCTGAACATGTGTAACAACTTAGTTGACTTCTCCTGATGTGTATCATGTGAAAAAAGGATATGTTCATATCTGAAAAGTAAACAAAAACTCGTCTTAAATTGGGAAGAGGTGTGTCCCACGTCCTACCGATCCTCCATATTTAATTACAATAGAACTGAAAAACAACTTTGCTGATGATAGATTGTCATTAAATTTGATTTAATTAAAACGTAGATATCAAATTTAGTGCGCACGACGCGTTTCTGGGATAACCTTCATCAGATACGCTTAAAATCGAAAGGTTGGAAAGCCAAATAATTTTCAATGACATTATATTAAAAATAAATTTACGAATTTCAAAACAAAATGAACATAAATTGGGGAGAAATTAAATTAATAAAAAGAAAACGACAGACATTGGAATTAAATGTTTATAACATTTATCTTCATCACATCGACTTTCTAAATCAGAGCGTCTTGACCTTTCATGACGTGGAGGAATATTAACCTTTAAATGTCGATGATGTCACTTCTTTTTCTCTAGATTGACATTTTACCTTTAAATTCATTAAATCCAAATTAAAACTATATATTGTTCTTTCTCTGTAAGCTAGTCCAGGATCGTGGGCACCATGCAAGTCTAATATAAACTTGAAATCATCGAAAAGAAAACAAATCTTATATAACGTGCAATCTTAGCCAATCTTTGATTCTACCTATTGCCTTCCAAAGCCTCGTATCATCCGCCCAGTAGTGGGTTTTTCAGAGCTGACATGGTTTATTACATTATTTATCATTGAAATTTACATTTCCTAAATAACGTAAACATTAATAAAACTATAGGGCTCTCCTCCCTCACACATAGGTGACAATGTCGATGTTGTCTTCCCTCACACATAGGTGACAATGTCGATGTTGTCCTCCCTCACACATAGGTGACAATGTCGATTGTGTCCTCCCTCACACATAGGTGACAATGTCGATTGTGTCCTCCCTCACACATAGGTGACAATGTCGATTGTGTCCTCCCTCACACATAGGTGACAATGTCGATTGTGTCCTCCCTCACACATAGGTGACAATGTCGATTGTGTCCTCCCTCACACATAGGTGACAATGTCGATTGTGTCCTCCCTCACACATAGGTGACAATGTCGATTTTGTCCTCCCTCACACATAGGTGACAATGTCGATTTTGTTGGTATCCTGATTAGGCCACTTGTTTTTATTGTTGTCGAGGTCTTTTATGTTTTGACTTTTTAATCGTTTAACTTGATCGTACCTGATGAAAGCTATTCCTGAATCGTCTTGTGTAAACTAAATTAGATATCTATGTTTTGATTGTTGTCAAGGACTTTTATGTTTTGGCTTTTTAATCGTTTAACTTGATCATACCTGATGAAAGCTATTCCTGAATCGTCTTGTGTAAACTAAATTAGATATCTATGTTTTGATTGCACTCAATTAGATATCTCCAACTTGATTAGTATTATCTTTGAATAAGCATTCTTTTATTATCCAACTACAATACTCGTAACATTTATAAAAGCCACACCCAGTCTCCAGCAGCGATATCTAAATCAACAATCATGATTATAGATTCAGATTCAATTTTTTATTTTAGTCTCACCACATACAATTACAAACAAGTATTTACATAATAAAATATTCGTTCACCATTATAAATCATATTGTACATTGTATGTACCAATCTTAAAAGATTTATGAGAGACTTATATTCTATAAAATATAACATTTTTTAAAACTATATAGTATTATATTTACACAATAACTAATGGTATAAAAAGCTATTTCTCCTAATTAAAATATTATAGCAGGTTTTGGCTACAATATTAAAAACGTTATCGTTACTAAATAAAAATACAAATTTATCTGCATCTGATAAAAAGCTAAAATTTGCATTAAAATGTAAAACATCATTTGACATTTTTTGTCTAAGATCTGCATACAACGGGCACTGTATTAAAACATGAAACTCATCCTCTACACAGTTAATACAATATACACAGGTTCTTTCATGAACTGCTTTCCTTTCGTATCTACCTGTTTCTACTCTAAGGGGTGCAACCCCACATCTAAATGTTGCATATGCACTTCTATATTTTAGTGGCATCTTATATTCTAAATAAGGTTCAGTACAAAAATCATGCTTAAACAATTTATATGTCCTTAATTTGTTACCTTGACTATATGCAGAGACTCTATTTTTCCAATCTGATTTATACTTATCAAACATTAATTGTTCAATTTGCAAAATAGTATGTTTAGTAATAATATTATTTTCAAAATTACAATATGCTTCTAAGTTTTGAGCTTTTAACATTTCACAAATTCTGTAGCTCCAATTCTTAATTCTATCATTGGCCTTTTTAATTGACCATTTAAATACTTTAAAATTTATTCTATCATGTTCCATAATTGAACATCTTGCCCAGTGTCTAAATACACTTGACCATTGTCTTATATATGCCGGCTTCCAGCCCATATCACCAGCTATAGAATCATTTGGTGTGTATTTACCAACTCCCATGAAAAATCTCATAGCCCTGTTTTGGACAGCATTAATGCACGAGAAGTCTCGAGTTCCCCAAATGCAGGATCCATAGTTTATATATAGCAAGTGGTTATCTGCGTGTTGTTAGAAAAAATATATAATCATCATTTATTTGTTAAATAAATAATTTATTGATTTATTAATTAATTTATTTATTTATTTGTTTGTTTGTTTATAGCTTTACTAAAGTACATCAACATTTAAAAGACTACAATGACAATATTTTCATCAATTATTGTATTGTATTAATTTACCATGAGTTTCCTTGGATTGTAATGTGTCTTGTTAGCACTGTGTTAACATGTAAACGAAATGCTGACTTTCAACAAATATAATTTGATTCAAGCTACATATTTTTTTTTTGTCAAAACAAATGATCATGGGTTTTTAGGACAACAATACTTAATTAAGTATGGTGGAATTCTTCAGCCAAGAATCGAGCATATTTTCCATCAATGTTGTATTTCTTCGACTGTGTATACAGACTTTGTAAACGTTATTTCTTAATTAAAGCATCGATCTATTTTCATTTAGAAATCATTTCAACCAATGATTGTTGTTTTTATGAGTTTCAGACAGTAATATTTTGCTACATTTCTTAATATATTATTATAAAGATGTTTAAAATGTCATCCAACCCTTTTCAGAACATATTTCTGTAAATCCATATTTTAAGTTTCTTTTTTTAAATGTGATCATTGGACGAAAATTGAAATTACTGATAAAAATTAACAAGACAAATCTCCTGTTAATTATGCATTTTCTTCCTCATTAATTCTTGGATGAAAAAAAAAACATGTGCTTTTGTGTTACTATATTTAGCTAATTTTGATGACGCAATGATAATTTGCTAATTGAATGTTTCGTTAGAGAATATAGCATAGGTTCACAACCTTAGGAAACCCTCGCACTATTATCAGAGTATAATGAAGGTAAGAATTGTATATTCTAACAGCAATTATGTTAATACTATTTGTTTTTGAATATCAGTAATATTGATATAGAATTGAAAGTAAGATTTTTATATTCTAACAACAATGTCAATACTGTATGTTTTTGCATATCAATATTAAAATAGAATCATGATTTTCATGGTTGAAGCTTAAAGTTTACACAAAACGCAAAATAGTTGATTCCGGTACTTGTATTACCCTCATTATTAAACGATTTTATTTTGAATGTATTACTATTTTTTTGATAATTTCTTTTTTGACACGAGGTCATATTCATTAAATAACGATATAAGTCAAAAACCATAACGACAATATTATGCAATTTCCGTAGTTATTTGGCATTTCAAACAACGTTAAAAGTTAATTAAATGAGTATAAACATATTCCAATTTAATTTTCCAATTCCAATGGCTTGCAAATCTTGCGCCGCCATTCCTGAAAGCTACCGAGTCATATCAATAATCAAGATTTGCGGATTTTCATGGAACTTCACAATATCAAACTTATTAAGGGATAGTTCTGCATATTTGTTTGAAATTAAATTTTTTAAGACATGAGGAAATTAAAATCTCATGAGAAAAGGCCGTTTCCCATGGGATATTTATCAAGTCCATTCGGAGAATTTTGATCCCATGGAAAAGTAATTCACTGATATTTCTTCATATTTTGCTTAAATTAAATTTTTAAAAACAGTGGAAAGTTAAAATTCATCGAGTTCCCATGGAATATTTATCAAGTCCCATGTGAGAATTTTGGAGCCATGTAAAATATATTAATATTCTCGGTAGCAGAATTGAGCCAAATTGTCAGTTTTGTACTCATATGACAGCTGTGGAATTTATTTATTTACCACAAAACCATATAATTGGGGGTCAGCTTGCATTTCAGATTTGATGATTTTTTTTTGGTGTTTAGCGACACTTTCAGCAATATTTCAGCTACATCATGGCGACCAGTTTTAGTAGTGGAAGAAGCCGGAGAGAACCACCGACCATGGGCAAGCAACTGGTAAACTTTAGCACTTTCGGCTGCGAGTCGAGTGCACCCTTTTTATAATTTACAAAGCGGGCGCGAACCCAAGCCGTATTGGTGATAGGATTGCATGAGTTGCTAGGTAATCCAACTACCTAACTCATTGAGCCACCCGGGACCTGCTTGCATTTCGGTAGGAGTCCACAGTAACAATATGCATGATAGGAATCATATCGGTCTAGATATGCTGGCAAAATACATCAACAAAAATCGGTAAGATTCGGCAGTTGTTTCAGTGGGCTATAGCACTATAAAAATCCAACCAAAAGTATTGGTTTAGTGGAACGCGGACATCATCTTATTGAAAATTAACTTATTCTCGCCACGATATAGCTGAAACATTGCTGAGTTGGCGCTAAGCAACAATCACTCCTTACATTGCACTGCAAACTTAGAAATATGCTAACCATACTCCCGAAATAGAAACAGTTACATGGCATTGCTTTGATTTACATATTCGAATTATTAATAGAGTCAGTGTAGAACAACGCACGACTTTGGAAGAACAGCGTGAAGGTTTGGGGTCGATGTAATTTCCCTATGAATCGAAGCCATTAGAGCATTGTTTCAAATATAACCGAGAAACTATGGTGATGTTTAAGTACAAAATCATAAGAAATTACATAATTCGAAGAGTTATACTTTTTATGGCGTTTGGAACAATAACTTTATTATGATTTTCATGGCTTTTGAAATAAAATAATTTTATTTTGTTATCTTTTGTAGCATAATTGTATGTACAATTTATTGAGTTTTAATTATTAATTCTTTCTCGTTATGTAATAACAATAAAAAAAATAATAATAATTACAGCGTTCTTTATGATGACGCTGAGAGGGTTGGTATTTTTACTCACATGTGGAGAACACTTGTATGATCGCATCATTACACCAAGAGGGGCAGGTTTGGCTCATACAATGTTGTATTGAAGTGTCTGTACCAGAAAAGGAAAGTGAGCGGTCATGTATTAGTGTGATAGAGGTGTTGATTTTGTCTCTGTACCAGGCAAGGAAAGTGAGCGGTCATGTATTAGTGTGATAGAGGTGTTGATTTTGTCTCTGTACCAGGCAAGGAAAGTGAGCGGTCATGTATTAGTGTGATAGAGGTGTTGATTTTGTGTCTGTACCAGGCAAGGAAAGTGAGCGGTCATGTATTGGTGTGATAGAGGTATTGATTTTGTGTCTGTACCAGGCAAGGAAAGTGAGCGGTCATGTATTGGTGTGATAGAGGTATTGATTTTGTCTCTGTACCAGGCAAGGAAAGTGAGCGGTCATGTATTAGTGTGATAGAGGTGTTGATTTTGT
>MJUT01049284.1:82499-103910 GCA_002080005.1 Gigantidas platifrons | reverse complement strand
GTATTAGTGTGATAGAGGTGTTGATTTTGTCTCTGTACCAGGCAAGGAAAGTGAGCGGTCATGTATTAGTGTGATAGAGGTATTGATTTTGTGTCTGTACCAGGCAAGGAAAGTGAGCGGTCATGTATTAGTGTGATAGAGGTGTTGATTTTGTCTCTGTACCAGGCAAGGCAAGTGAGCGGTCATGTATTAGTGTGATAGAGGTGTTGATTTTGTCTCTGTACCAGGCAAGGAAAGTGAGCGGTCATGTATTAGTGTGATAGAGGTGTTGATTTTGTGTCTGTACCCGGCAAGGAAAGTGAGCGGTCATGTATTAGTGTGATAGAGGTATTGATTTTGTCTCTTTCCACGAATTTTCTATGGGATTTTGGAACTGGTCTGACAGTGTGGTATTTATTGATGTTTTTATTTCTATTCAAACTTTAAACAATTTCAACCCTTGCTACAATAGCTATTCGTTCCTCATGTTAATAGGAATTCATATCTGCCTGGTGCAATTTTTATGGTGTGTGTATGTATGTGTTTCACTTTGGTTTTGTTTGATTTTTTAGGTTTTCTGTCTGTCATACGCAGGCTGTGTTAATCATAATATCTTTTGCATTCTTTCATACCAATCTTTGGATAATATGGATAATAAAACGACTGCGGTTTAGTTATATGTGGGTATTTCTGTTTCCTCTACTTATACAACGGACTGACAAGATATATCTGAAATGTTGTCATTAACTGACTGAAAGTCGATGATATTATCTGGGTACTTCAGTTTCCTCTATGTATGAAATTGACTGCCACGATATAACTGACTGTCAGTAACTGACTGTCAGTAACTGACGGAATGCCGATGATTTTCTCTGTATACTTTAGTTTCCTCTAATTGTGAAATTGACTGCCATAATACACCTGAAGAATTGTCAGTAATTGATGGAAGGTCGATAATTTTCTCTGGGTACTTAGGAAGCTACATTTATAATACTGATTGCCATAATATAACTAAACAATTGGCTGCCACGATAATAACTGACTTTATTATATGATTGATGTTACTGTTTAAATTTCATTGGCTAATACCGTAGCAACCACTTTTGACAAAACATTATAATCACTCAACAAATGTAGGTCAGGTTAATATAACATTCCAACAGCTGACAAAGAGTTAAGACTATATTTAGCACAAGTTAATATAAGATTCCAACAGCTGGCAGAGAGCCAAATCTTTATCTAGCACAGGTTAATATAAGATTCCAACAGTTGGCAAAAAGCCAAAATCTCTGCAACAGGTAAAAATTAGTTACATTAACGGAAAAAAAACCTTTCAAAGCTTATTTTAAGGGTGAAAGTAACATATGAAATGTGTCATATAATAAAACAATTAATGACTTTCAATTCGGTGGATACCAGGATTTATTAACCCAAGAATAATATATTTACCTCGACCCTAAGGGGCCTCGGTAAATATAATATTCTTGGGTTAATAAATCCTTGTATCCACCTCATTAAAAGTCATTAATTGTATAGTGTCAGTAACTGACGGAATGTCGATGGGTTTCTGTGGGTATTTCAGTTCCCTCAATTTATAAAACTGACTGCCATCATATATCTGAAGTGTTGTCAGTAACTGACGGAAGGTCGATGAATTTCTGTGGATACAACATGCTTTTCCACTTTTTAACTGACTGACACGTCATAGTTGTCTTGACAGTGGCGTTAAACACCATGATCAATGTCATGTGTAACGCGTAATATCCTAACAATTTTGAAATGCAGTTGATTAAAAATAAATATAAATGTTGTTTTTTTCATAAAAAGGGAGAGAAGAAGAGAAAGTGCTAATGTACTCTACCCTTTGTAGACATCTTAAAACTGGGTCAAAATTTCAAGTGGAACCATTCATTATGATATTAATGAATGCATGACAGTCAGCTTTTTATGTATTGTTCTTGATCTTGGATTGTTTTCTGTGTGAATAAGATAATTACCAATACTTTCCTCAATTAACACCTTAATACTATAATTATAAATAGTGAATGAACAAAAAGAGTCGAAGTAGTCTCGTTTTGAACACTGGATTCCTCTATAAATAACCGTGATACTGTTAAAAAGTGGCAGCAGACAAAAATAATCATAATTCTAATTCCATTTCAGAATAAAGTAATATTATGGACTTCAAAAAACATGATTTGTTTCAAGATTTTTATTTCCTTTCTGATTGATCGTTTGATTTAGAATTAAGTTCAATATTCTGGAGGTATACAGTACTCTTTATTCTGGGAAACAAATAATGTATATTCGTCGATAAAATAAATTCGCTTTGTAATCGAATTTCGAGCCTCACCTTGATATTCGTCATAACTGGTAAATCAGATGTATGATTATCTAAATGAAATGTGATAATTGAAAGGTTAATAAAACTTATGATTTTGGAGCTGCAATACAAATTATACATACGTAAAATCAATTTCACTTTCACCAAACAAAGGTTATTAACCCCTTTATAAATAAGTTATTATCAATAATATATTTATCTTATGCTATTATTTTCAAGTGGGAAGATTTTAAGATCAGGGAACTCCAAGAATAATCTTTAATAGTTTATCACTGTTGATGCAAAATTGAAAATTTGAGTATTTAAAACCTATGTCACTTAGACATGTTTTCTTTTAAGTATTAAGCGGTTCACTGACTCAATTGACATTCTGAATTTTGCGTTTATCAATTTTAGTAGTGTTTGACATCTCAACTGTAACATGCTATGAACCGCTCGGCGCTCATCATAATAGTGGCGTAGCAAAGTAGAATGAAGTGTACGCGCAAAGAAATGTCGAGTGGAATATTGACGTCTACGGCTGCTGTAAGCCACCAAGGCCTGTTCATATTGGGATCGGGGCCTGAAGCTCACGCGCTTAACATATTTAAATTATAATCTGTACATGCAAATTTCTAATAAAAGTTGAGACATATCATTTTGGTACTCTCTGTGCATAACAAAATATTGGACTCGCAACTCCTCCAACAGTTGAAACAGGAATGTCTTCAACACTGTGATTGCTTATTACAACATGAAGTTGCCCATATTGGTATCGCGAATGTGGGCGAGTGAGTGAGTGAGTGAGTGATTGTTGTTTAACGCCACAATGAGCACCTTTTACAGATTTATCATGGCAGAACAAGCTACATTCGATGCAATTGTGAGGATATCCGATTTGTACTAAACCAACACGCTGAGTTTGATCTTTATAGTGATAACTCACGAGTAGATAAGTCCATCCACTCATATTAAAGGTACAGTTATGATCAAACTTTTCCCAGATATATTTGTTTTTCAGTTTTAACTGAAAGTGCTTATTCATGCATAAATTAAAAATTAAGACCTACAATGGTTCGAACATCTGGAGTTTTTCATCTGAATGTATCCCTCCAATATCATCTTTTATTGGACAAAGTTTATTATGCAATGCCTACCTTTTCTGTGTAGTGTTTTATAGATCATTGTTTGAACTTTTCTCCGTTTTCTGTTTTGTTTTGTCATTGTCCTTCTTCTATTTACGTCTAATGATTATCCCTTTTGTTATCTTCAAACTTTTATTATTCCCACAATAGTGTATCATATTGGGTCAGTTGACGACGCCAACGGATCTAAACTGGACGATTTTAAAATACATCCCACTCTCAATGGCACTTTTGCCTAGTATATAGCAAATTAAACAAACCACTCCTCAGGCTACAACAAACCATGGAACCAAACCACTCCCCAGGCTACAACAAAACATGGACACAAACCACTCCTCAGGCTACAACAAAACATGGACACATACCACTCCTCAGGCTACAATAAACCATGGACACAAACCACTCCTCAGGCTACGACAAACCACGGACACAAACCACTCCTCAGGCTACAACAAAACATGGACACAAACCACTCCTCAGGCTACAACAAACCATGGACACAAACCACTCCTCAGTCTACAACAAAACATGGACACAAACCACTCCTCAGGCTACAACAAAACATGGACACATACCACTCCTCAGGCTACAACAAAACATGGACACAAACCACTCCTCAGGCTACAACAAAACATGGACACAAACCACTCCTCAGGCTATAACAAAACATGGACACAAACCACTCCTCAGGCTATAACAAACCATGGACACTATAGAAACCGGAGTAGAGAATGTTTTGAGTGAAGTGCCAATAAGTAAAGATGGACACTATAGAAACAGGAGTAGAGAATGTTTTGAGTGAAGTGCCTATAATTAATGATGGACACTATAGAAACAGGAGTAGAGAATGTTTTGAGTGAAGTGCCTATAATTAAAGATGGTCACTATAGAAACAGGAGTAGAGAATGTTTTGAGTGAAGTGCCTATAATTAGTGATGGACACTATAGAAACAGGAGTAGAGAATGTTTTGAGTGAAGTGCCTATAATTAAAGATGGACACTATAGAAACAGGAGTAGAGAATGTTTTGAGTGAAGTGTCTATAATTAAAGATGGACACTACAGAAACAGGAGTGAGTGACACTATAGAAATAGGAGTAGAGAATGTTTTGAGTGAAGTGCCTATAATTAAAGATGGACACTATAGAAACAGGAGTAGAGAATGTTTTGAGTGAAGTGCCTATAATTAAAGATGGACAATACAGAAACAGGAGTAGAGAATGTTTTGAGTGAACTGGCTACAATTAAAGATGGACACTATAGAAACAAGAGCAGTGAATGTTTAAGTGAACTGGCTACAATTAAAGATGGACACTACAAAAACAAGAGCAGTGAATGTTTTGAGTCAACTGGCTACCATTAACAATGGACACTACAGAAACAAGAGCAGTGAATGTTTTGAGTGAACTGGCTACAATTAAAGATGGACACTATAGAAACAAGAGCAGTGAATGTTTAAGTGAACTGGCTACAATTAAAGATGGACACTATAGAAACAAGAGCAGTGAATGTTTTGAGTGAACTGGCTACAATTAAAGATGGACACTATAGAAACAAGAGCAGTGAATGTTTTGAGTGAACTGGCTACAATTAACAATGAACACTACAGAAACAAGTGCAGTGAATGTTTTAAGTGAACTGGCTACAATTAAAGATGGACACTATAGAAACAAGAGCAGGAGATGTTTTGAGTGAACTGGCTACAATTAACCATGAACACTACAGAAACAAGAGCAGTGAATGTTTAAGTGAACTGGCTACAATTAAAGATGGACACTACAGATACAAGAGCAGGGGATGTTTTAAGTGAACTGCCTACAATTAAAGATGGACACTACAGATACAAGAGCAGGGAATGTTTTAAGTGAACTGCCTACAACCAAAGACGGAAACAGGAGTAGAGAATGTAATTGGTTGTTAACTGACTGCTACCAATTTACGGACGTTGACTCCTTTCTAAACGACTATCATTACTAAATACAAGTTTGTGAAAATCGAAGGGGTAATCAAGAATGGACAATCCTGAGCAAGTGGCAACATTGGGTACACCAGACAAACAAACAACAAACACAACACAAAAAAGATGAGCAACACGTATTCCATCAAAAACCTCACAAATATACTAAGTTCACCAAGGTTTACAGGCATCTTCTCAATGTCAAAAGTTTCACCGATGAGTTCATCATAACTGAGGGAGAATATAATATACCATAATCCAACGTAAATTCATTAATAGAACATATGTAAAACAGCCTTCAAATTGTTAGCAATGTAATTACAATATAACCCTACTAATTCAGATATCAAATTATCCTTAATAATAAAAACAAACAATTTCTTCAGAGATGTTACAAGTTATCAACATTTTCAGTAGTTCAATTTTGTATTATACATTATTTTAAGTATTTTACTCCGCCACCCGTACGATATTCAATAACACAAATTTATCGAATGGCCTTTGTTACCCTAAATCCCATTTTTATTTCCTTTCGATTTTCTAACAGTTCGATAATCATTTATTATAAAATAACATCGTTCGTTTTCCTTAAAGTTGATACAATATAGACATATTGTTAGTAAGAATAGATGGTAGAATCCCAGAAATAACAATAACATGTATTTATCTCAATATATTCCAAAGATAACATATTCCAATCAGATGTGTATATAATCATCACAATTATTACCAGTCAAGTCCCAATCATTACCAGTCAAGTGTTAATTCAAGTACCTACTGATTGATATCAATTAATTAATAACACATCGAGAATATTTCAAAAATAACATCATTCAAGACGCAAAAAAACAAGAGATTTAGAAAATTTCAATATTTTTATCAATGCATATATTATTAAACTGATGACAGGATGCGCATGGAGTTAAGATACATTTAATCTTTATTTAAAATCTTCAACATTATATCTCTCCACCTATTTTGCAGATGTTTATGACGAATTGCAAACAATGCATATTTATATGTTCTACAGAGGCAGTACTATTGGAGAACGGTCGATACGTTAACTGTGGTTTCTCATACATAAACTTATCAGTAGATGATTGTCACTAGATAAGCAGTATTACAGTAGTTGCAACAGATTTTAACGAGTTCTAAGAGACTGACAGGGGCGATGATGTGACCCTGTTGATGACATACTCGTAGGGGTCGTCGCTGATGAAACAAAGCTGTTCTGTGCATGGGAGTTTTAATGCTTCTGGATATCTTATCTAAACATTCAATGCTATTTTTTGTCAATTCAAATTCAGAAAATGAAATAAACAGTAAATACGTGTTCTGTCAAGATAAAATGATTACGTATATCCGATGTCTTGTGTAACATATCTCAAATAGAAAGATATTATAATTAAGATGTGATCTAAACGGGAGTTACATGTACTTTAGATTTGACTGGTTTATCACCACGGATTTCAGTACATATATAAGAGATTCTCCAACAACTCAGATGGAAAGCAGCACTATGGAGGACCAGGCCTATGATTATGACTACAATTATAGCTTGGCTGATTATAACTATACATATGACTACCATGAGGCCATCAACCACCTGCCTCTACAAGAATTTATACCAGTTGTTTTGTGTTATGCCATAACTGGACTAATCGGACTTGTAGGGAACACATTGGTTGTTTTCGCTATAGCAAACTTTCCTCGTATGCGAAGTATTACGAACTGGTTCTTGTTAAGTTTGGCATGTGCCGATCTCCTGCTGGTACTTGTATGTGTTCCAGTAAAGGTGAGTATTCATTTATGAATATACTTTTACTGTTAGTATGAACTAAGGCTAAGCGAGTATAAATGCTGCAGTGTACAAAAAGTGTTTGCTCGAATCACGCCGAGGGTAGATAAACAAAGCCCCGATAGCTCAAATATATAATTCTAGCACTGTTGGGCTTAATTTTCATGTGTAAACATTGATTTAGTACATATTTAGTGACAATCAATTATTTTATTGTATGCAATGTGCAATTGAACTTCATATTAAATGCTCCTCTCTCCACCCCTAAGAATAGAAAGCACGCTTAGCTTTTTTATGATGAAATTAATTTCAGCATCATGCATCAATTTTTTCCGTTCTTTTATGTAAATTAATGTTCATGTCGTTACAGCAATGCAGTTATTTATGACATAAGAAAAGTTTGAAGATACCAAAGAAGCAATCACAAATTATCACAAATTATCACAAATTATCGCATGTTATACATGGTTTTTTATTTATAATTAAATATCTTTAGACTTCAAAATGTTTGCAAAATCTGTATGGTCCACATGTTTCAAGATTTCTAATTGAGTATCTCCATTTAAATAATCTTCTCAGGTTTTCCCGATGAAGTAGCAAATAAAATTAATTACTACTGGATGGAATCGGAGAAACTTGTGTTTGAATTTGTACCTGTAATATAGAAGGTGCCAACTTCTATTAATAATGTCAGGATTTTCGAAAGTTACTCATGTTTGCAATGAGACAAAATGGCTAGACCTCGAAGATTTTGGTTAATGTTAATAAAAAAATGTAATATTTTTTTTAAATAGACTTTATTTGTTGCAATATTTAACAGTTTCATAGTTTGTGAAATTTAACAGAAAAAACTGTTGCATGTCTCTTTCATACGGAAGTTGCTCGTCAAATGGATATGACGTAGAAAATAAATTACTCATGTGACCATATGGATATATACAAGAAAATACCTGTTTTTAAAAGCCTTTTTCATGCATTGAAAATACCAAAGCGGTAAACAGACAATGCTACACAGAAACTAGATATTGAGCAACATCAAGCGGAGATGATATCTGGTGCTCCGGAAGGGTAAAATATTCCTGCTCCATTAGTGATACCCGTCGTGTTAACATTGTTACAAATACGCTGATGAATGAGGAAAGAATGGGATTTCGATTACGACAATCGGAACATGACCGTGGTCATTTATGACACAGTTATTACGTAACAATTAATCAAGTCACGTGGGGAGGAGGGGGCGACTGTAAAACTTTCGAAATGATGACTTCAACTTAGTTCACTATGAATACTTGGTTCAGTATCTTTCCTAATAGCAGGAAGTCTCTATCAAGAAGATCATGATAGGAAACACAAGCTCTGGAATATTGAAACATGTAATTAAAGTTTAGTGTTATCACTAAACTGTCTATTGCAAGGTATTATTAACACATAAAAAGGGTATAAAGTGCATTTCAATCATGTCAATCTATAACATGAATTGTCATTATATTATTTTGTTTAAATCCTGAATAAATCATCATTAATTATGACAAGTGAGAGACACAAAAATACCAAATATCAGGTCTCTAACACGTAAACTGGAATTTACGTACAAATTACAGTAACATGGTATTTCGCACAAAAATCACGGTTTCCGATCAAAACTGATAGTTTAACTTTAAATCTAAAGTAACTTTACCATTGAAAATGGATTCGACTCGGTAAATGCTAACTAACTTTCGTGTAAATCGAAAATAAAAATACATATAGTATACTTTCTGTCAATTTAAGCCAATCAGAAACGAGAAAGGCATTTCTGAAATGAAAATCGAAAATCCGTATTTAATGTATGTCAATCAAAAACCTACAACCCAATTAAGACTATTCCTTAGACATCCAGAAACGAGAAACATGATTTGGAAATTGATAACGCAAGTCGCTATTTAAGGTAAACCAATCAAAATAGACCATAACAATTATTTACGCTTGTCGGAATAAAGTTCCGAGCGCAAAGCAATTTTCGGTTTAAGCTTAAATTTTCGTTCTAATCTGGAATCGGGGTTTTCGTGGCAAAAAGAAAAGTTTCGGTGCCAGAAACCAGACATTTCGCATTTTTATGACTCGCCTGCAATACATTCCGATAGAAAATTTCGATTTCCGCGTGAAACACCATGCTATTTACACGAGAAGCCTTGTATTTTGCGGAATACATTGTCTTGCGATCGGAGATCATAGTTTTCGTGCCAAAAACTGATATTTTTGTGACTATCGTCTGCCACATGTATGTGTATGACATCATATTGTTTATGTATATGATATTCAGCTGACGAATGTATTGTAAACATACAGTGTATCAAATAAAATGGAAACAACTAATACCACATTGTCGGAACAGTTCCAATATACAATAGAAAAATCGTAAAAATAGGCAAAATTGATACCGTAAAACACAAATACAGTGTATCAACATCATCCAATGAACAAACAATACGTAAATCTCGGCAAGCATCATTCCTAACACACCAAATTTTCAGAAACAAAAATATGCTTCCAAAAAAACTAAACGATTTCCTACGGTTAAAAATATTTTCTCTATCATTTTATTTACACAAAAACTATACCCTAAACATCTTCGAAATGAATGGTTGTTCCTTTTAGAGTGACTTGACTGATATATGACTGTTGTCATTGTATTCTGTAAAGAGTTGATGCTATCGTAAATAATTTTTATCTGTATATTTAATTTCATTTTCTGTATAGTTCATATTGTACCTCTGAGACAGAGTTGAAATACTTTTCGTCAAAGGGAAAAATGGATAGTTTTCATTGATTGTAAATATTTGACCTCAAAACTTCATGCCCTGTAATGTTTTAACTTAGAAACAAACCGCAAGGCTTCTTTCAGCTATTAAAAAAAAACATCTTATTTTACCACGCTATGTTATTTAAGTCGTAAAGTAATTATTCTAATTTGCTCAAATCAAAGTGTGTTATTTCATTAATAAAAACGTAGATATCAAATTTAGTGCGCACGACGCGTTTCTGGAATAACCTTCATCAGGTACTCTCAAAATCAAAGGATTGGAATGTCAAAACAATTTAAAATTTTTGGAGCAATAAAACCAATAAACCATAAGCAGTATAGCTACGTCCGTTTTTATACCGCAATTGTAGAAAATACTGCTGAAGAAATGATATCTTTTAAAATATCTGCTATATGAATGTCCAAGCGGAAGGTTTCTAAGATAGGTTTTCTCAACTAGATATACTGTAGTGCCTTTTTTCAGTATTAATGGTACTTTGCAGATATAATCAATGTTTATGTTTACTTAATGAGAAATACAATATAAATGGTAAAAAAAATAATTCGTCTTTTATTTTTGCTCTCAATTTTATAGACATTTTCAATATAACTTTTAGGGTTGTATTGCAGAATTGAATATTTTGATGTGAGAAAGGTGGCCAATGAAAGTGTCGTCATTAGTATTATTACATCTTCGATTGTAATGAAGAAGAACAAGAAACCGTACTGTTGATGTATCGATACAACAAAAATGCAAAATAAATCATCCTAAGTTGCTAAGTAATAATAGCGAATAGGTCTAAATCACAACATATGTAATTTCGATGAATTTTCAAGATGGGTTTGCTCTGAATTTGAAGCTTCTTAGACGAGTCCATGATTACGAATTTCACTTTTCAGATAAAACATAGAATGTTCTGTTTTTTAATGATAGGAGGCAATTTAGTAACAAATAATACCCCAAAAAATGTTCTTCATATTAACTCTCTAGTTTCATATTTACATTTAATATATCAAATTAGTAATTACATGCAAATGGGCAAAAATGATAAGATTTATTTATTTTATTAGAACTGAAATTGACTTGTTTCAATCTAAAATGTTAAAAACAAAGTTAAGATTTTATTATATGTTTATTGTCCATGTAAAATAAATATGACACGAGTATATGTCCCTTGACCTACAGACCTACTTTATGTTCGTGAATTCTTAGACTATTGCAATCTGAACTATGACAATATCAGTGCTGTCGACTAAGGTATACATAAGGTGTGAAAGTTCTATTAATGTCTGAGGAATCCAGTCGACTGGAGACTCTTTATATTTGACTGGAGATTGTTATCGGACGTAATTTCATGGTGAATGAGCTAAGAATATTACGTACATTCAAAATACGATGTAATAATTATGAGACTACAGTATTTTTGGTAAAGATATTTTCATAAATATATCATGGTGCCAATTAAAATATTTGTCAGGCCAACATAAGAAATGAATATACAATGTATTCTCAGAGAAGTTATCACGTGGACGAAATCCAGATTTCCCAGACCTAAAAATTAATTTAGTGATTCCAGTTATCCGAAACCCTCATGGAATACCGTATGGTCAATTAACAGAATTACAATACAAATAATCCTAGATGAAGAACGTTGATACATATCCTACGTAATTGATTTGGTCAATAACGATCGGTTACTCTTTGTCTGTATCATTGTATATAATAGTTAATATCTCTATTTTATTCTTGATCTCAATAAACTAAACAATTGATAACGATAGAGCTCTGTTCATGGTATGAATTACAAACTTATCTTTCCTAGATTTCTTTCAAAACAAATCGGAGAAAATTCAATTAAGAAATTGTGATATCACTGCTTACGGGCATATAATATACTCCAGATAGATGTATTTGTAAAATACTTGATTTGAAGCTAAAAAGAATGCAACCATACAAACATATGGGGGACTCTATAACAAACATATGGGGGACTCTATAACAAACATATGGGGGACTCTATAACAAACCAACAATATAATCTAACCAGGTTCAAACAATATGGACAGACCCCTAAAACAAGGAAATTGGCTCGCTTTCCATTTTTAAACTGACCACTTCAACCATCATGTTTTTAACGTTTTCTACATTAAATGTATCGTATTTTCATATATAAACATATACATATAACGTTTAATGAGATACAAATGTTAAATATTTACATCATGCTGTTGGGGGTGTGTATACTGGAAGGACGTTGCTATCGCCCTTATTGTTGATTTTAAACATAACGTCTTTCTAATTTCATAATCAACATAGGAGTGCCAGTTCTTCTCATTGTTCTTCTTTTACTTCTTTATAGAGTGTTTTTCACCGATAATATTTTGATTAGTATCCAAACTGTCCCTTGACGCGAATGTTTTATCTATATCTCATTCAGTGTTCCGTATCTCTATATATGATATTAATTAAAGGAGAAGTGTATATCTCAAATTAACATTTCTTTTATTTTATTTCATAATGGAACCTGGCACAAATAATTACAAAAATGTAATAGTATGTTATCGCTTTAATCATTATTTGCACGTCAAGAAGATAATTATTTGATAGAATTTCACCAGCTATAGTTGTCAAAACGCAAACTTTTAGGCATTTTTTGCATGTATTTCTAAATTTAATTGCACAGGAAAAATCTTAAATCGAACCAAATCGTGACATTTACGACCAAAAAAATAAGTTTCATTTTATTGTAACAGGGTGTCTCCTGAACGCCAACATTCTTAAAACAACATATAGTGGAGATTGTTGTTTTAGCACTTAAGTTGCAGGTTGTTTTTTTTGTTTTTGTTTTTTTGTTTTTTGTTTTTTTTAAAGGTAATTAATAAGTGAAATATTACCTAATAGATAATGAATATATGTTTTTTCTGTCTTCATTCATTACTTTGTTATTCACTATGGTTTCTACTGTTTTGGGGGAAAGCGTACCACAACAAATCGTAAATGCTGTAATGCACATCTGGTGCGTATAATTAATATTGTCTGAATAATTTCATGTGTATTGCAATTATTAGCATGTGCTTGTGTAATTTATATGGTTATATAACTTTATATTGATTGACTTGTCGTTTAATGTCACATAGCAATATTTTAGCTATATTCATGACGAAAGCAAATACAAAAAATAAACATGTAAAAGGGGATACCGGGGTGGAACAATGGTGGATATTTAATCATAGCAAATAAAAAGAGCCTTGCCATGGTCCATCAACGACTGTTTCTCATCAGGAGTTGCTCTATTTTTCTTTTACTTACAAAGAGTGCGACATTCTTCAAATAAATACGAGGTACCCATTATGGGGGGGGCCTAACGACGAGTTCTGCATTTCAATCGTTCAGCACAACTAGACGAAGCTAGATCTATTTCTATACCCGTGGTTCCATTGCGGATTGGTAACTTTAAAATTTTCGCTTTAAAAAAAACAAATATATTACTGATTGATAATTACACCTATACAAAGAACTGATTACTTGTTGGCCAAATAATTTTCGGTTGAGGAACTCGAGTATTCGTCTCAATTCGGCAGATTACGTTCCTCCTTCCATCTTTAATGGAGGTAACAGAATCATACGAGGTTTATCGATGGAACCCGAGGTCATTTTTTAAACACTTTTGATGAAATACACAATCCCATAATGACATGTAGCAGCGAAATTCTGGCTGTGTGGTGCAGCATATATCTATTATGGAAACATTTTGGGACGGAAAAAAGAAAAATGTAGATCTCATTTAGAGAAGAAAAAGTTCTACACGATTTATTAAATTTTATTAATAACATTGTACATGATCCAAAACTCTTACTTTGTATGTGGTTTCTTTATTTACGTCCTAAGTAAAACCTATTGATTCAGTTATGTCAATTATGCAATAATAAAAACGTCTTTATTTCAATAAAATTGATATGTAGCCTTGCATGAGAAGTTGTATATACTAAATTTACTAGGTATAATTACAAAAATAATTGAAATTCCAAGACCAGTCAATAAATAAAATTAATTCCTATACTAAAATATTAGTAGTCAATATTTTTTTTATTTATGATAAACAATGCTGCCAGGTTTAATTTATAGTAGTGGGGAAACTGTAGTAGGCTGGTTTTGGTTTACTTAAGATAGACATGTTAGATATCATAAATTAGATAAATAATCACAAAATATACATTTAATTTTGACTATGACACTTTTATTATCAAAATAAATTTCGAGAATATATAAGGGTCAAGAGGGATTATCGTTTGAGGTTGGAGGTCATTTAGCAATATAGGGGGGTATGGTTAGGGTTATAGTATAACGACTTTTTCAACATGATTGTTGAAGTGATCAGTTTATGAATCGAAAGTGAACCACATTCCTTGTTTTAGGGTTCTGTCCATATTGTTAGAAAATGTTTGGCTTATAGGTTTAACAATATTTCAGTTATATCGTACTGGTCATGCAGTTTTATTGGTGGATGAAACCAGAGTGCCAGGAGAAAACCACCGACCTGTCGCAAGTCCCTGACAAACTTTATCATAATGTTGTATCGAGTACATCTCTCCTGAGCGGGATTCGAACTCAAAACGTTAGTGGTGATAGGTAATAATTGCACAGGTAGTTGTAAACCCAACTACCATACGATCACGGTCACGACAGCCCCCATTTGCAATAATAGAAGGTCCTTTATATATTATCCGGCAACGTACCAGTTTATTTACTTCTTTTTTAAGATTTGTTTATAAAACTATTAACGTGTCGACAATCGTTGGCAGTAAAGATCATGTACAGTTACAATAGTTACAATATGATCAATGTGATCAATTTCTTCGTTTCTATTGATAGATTTCCAGCAATATCAGGTATCAACAGGAAAAAACACCTTCAATTTATGACAGCGGTAACTTTGATGTCATTGTTCTCCTATACTAACGATATCAAATAATATACACCGAATAACATCGAAAGGACAAAGAAACCCAGATGTAGTCTTACTCTACAGAGGTAGAGAGTATCACTCAACTGTAGTCTAGGGAACGTTTCACACTCATTTTAGGGTATGAGTTACTCTCATTGTTGAAGACCCAGATGTAGTGTTACTCTACAGAGGTAGAGAGTACCTCTCAACTGTAGTCTAGGGAACGTTTCACACTCATTTTAGAGTATGAGTTACTCTCATTGTTGAAGACCCAGATGTAGTGTTACTCTACAGAGGTAGAGAGTATCACTCAACTGTAGTCTAGGGAACGTTTCACACTCATTTTAGGGTATGAGTTACTCTCATTGTTGAAAACCCATATGTAATGTTACTCTACAGAGGTAGAGAGTATCACTCAACTGTAGTCTAGGGAACGTTTCACACTCATTTTAGGATATGAGTTACTCTCATTGTTGAAGACCCAGATGTAGTGTTACTCTACAGAGGTAGAGAGTATCACTCAACGGTAGTCTAGGGAACGTTTCACACTCATTTTAGAGTATGAGTTACTCTCATTGTTGAAGACCCTGATGTAGTGTTACTCTACAGAGGTAAAGAGTATCACTCAACGGTAGTCTAGTGAACGTTTCACACTCATTTTAGGGTATGAGTTATTCTCATTGTTGAAGACCCAGATGTAGTGTTACTCTACAGAGGTAGAGAGTATCACTCAACTGTAATCTAGGGAACGTTTCACACTCATTTTAGAGTATGAGCTACTCTCATTGTTGAAAACCCAGATGTAGTGTTACTCTACAGAGGTANTGTGTATTGTTGTAAATATGACATGTAGGATTTTACATTTTCAAGATGGCAGATCTGTATGTTCTATTTATAACCTGTGGCGTGTCTTGAAGCTGTATTTGTATATTATACAAAATACAGCACATCTGTATTCGACACATGTTATTTGCTTACTAGAGTGCTCATTGCAGGATAAAGGGAGTACCTCTCAACTGTAGTCTATGGAACGTTTCACACTCATTTTAGGGTATGAGTTACTCTCATTGTTGAAGACCCAGATGTAGTGTTACTCTACAGAGGTAGATAGTATCACTCAACTGTAGTCTAGGGAACGTTTCACACTCATTTTAGGGTATGAGTTACTCTCATTGTTAAAGACCCAGATGTAGTGTTACTCTACAGAGGTAAAGAGTACCTCTAAACGGTAGTCTAGGGAACGTTTCACACTCATTTTAGGGTATGAGTTACTCTCATTGTTGAAGACCCAGATGTAGTGTTACTCTACAGAGGTAGAGAGTATCACTCAACTGTAGTCTAGGGAACGTTTCACACTCATTTTAGGGTATGAGTTACTCTCATTGTTGAAGACCCAGATGTAGTGTTACTCTACAGAGGTAGAGAGTATCACTCAACTGTAGTCTAGGGAACGTTTCACTCTCATTTTAGAGTATGAGTTACTCTCATTGTTGAAGACCCTGGTGTAGTGTTACTCTACAGAGGTATATACAATATAAGTGTATTGTAGAAGAATATAGAAAATATTTGTATGAGGCTAAGGAACTGGGAGGAAAATGCGAGGCTTCAGCCGAGCATTTTCCACCAGTTCCGTGCCGAATACAAATATTTTCTACAGAGGTAGAGAGTACCNCTCAACTGTAGTCTAGGGAACGTTTCACACTCATTTTAGGGTATGAGTTACTCTCATTGTTGAAGACCCTGCTGTGACTGTGAAATGTAGAACGGCAATAAAAGAGCTGTAACTTTACTTGAATTTGTATCAAAGTGTAATGTTGGATAGTCTCCCATGTTCATTTACATCCATATTTTTTCTTACTAATAGAACGATAAAATCTGAATTAATGTAACAAATGAAGGTTAAACAAACCAGTTAAGAAATATAATAATAACGTTAGGAAAATGTAAGTTCTATCATACACGTTTGCTTTCTTAAAGAGTGAGAAGGTGTCGGGGGAATTTCGAATTCCAAGATTTGACATGACACGTCTCGCTGTTAAAATTAACTCTATTTATAACAGTTTAGACTATTTAAGAGAAGCAGGATTATTGACAGGTGAAATGATATCTAGATATATTCAATAATTGTTCAGAAGGATCTATTCCATGTTTAGCCAAACAATGGAACATATATAACGGTACACAAAGTGTGACCTCGTGTATCATTGAAAATACCATGGAGAATAACGACGTGTACAAATTTTTTTTTTTGGAGGAAAGAAAAGATTGAAAACGAGAGTAATATCCGTGATACTTATATAAAGAACATAGCGACGAAGGAAAAGAAGAGACAAAAAAAAAGAAGAAAAAAGTTAGTTCTTATTAAAATTTCAAAAAAAATTATCCCAGCAAATGTTTTATAACCAGAGATTATCTTATAGTTCTATGTAGTGTTTTTGTTAACCCATGTCTTTTTGTCCTTTTCTTTTGACCATTGTATTGTCTTTGATTTATAGATTCTAATTAAACTTTTGGCATTTTCAAGCTTTTCTTACAACATTTGAATGACAGATTGGTTTGGGTAATGATTATTTAATGAAATATAAAAATTCGTCCATGTTTAGTCTATACGTAGGAGTGGAATGACTGAAGAGTCTTAAACAGAATTAAACTGGTCATCAAAAGAAACACTTCTATAGAATTGTTTATCTTAAAAAATAATCAAAGTCAAAATGTTCATAAAAGATATCACAAAAATTGACGATTAGTTGTACATAAAAGTATGGATGCCAGTGAAGGGAAATTATGACCAAGTCTTAAATTTTTGTTCAATAAAAGACAAAGACAGTTTGAAATTTTTTTCTCTCGAGAAATTTGATTTTAACCCTCTCACTTTGTAACATTTTTCATAAGGAAAACAGTAGCAGATGGTAAAAGTAACAATGACGTTAAAGAAAACATGAAAATAGAACAAAAACAAACACTTCAACATTGTCATGTTAATATTAGTCAAAATTAATTTTAATTGCAAAAGAAATAATTTTGTTATTTTTATTTCACAAAATAATTCAAAATTTGCTAAGTCATAAAAAGTGGTGGAAAAACACAGATCAGAAACTACCAATGTGAAACCTCCTATAATTCTTTTTATTTATTTTATATAATAACATAAAAAATATACCTTAAGCAATTCATTATCACTAGTCTCATCCACAATCATCGCTCGAAAATGTAAAAATTTATATAAATACCACTATACCGTCGGGTCTTATCCTACTAATGCATGACGCATAGAATGAATGAATGTTGGTGTGTAACGCAACTTTCAGCAATATTTCAGCCATATCATGGCGACCAGTTTTAGTGGTGGAGGAAGCCGAAGTACCCGGAGAGAAACACCTTACCTGGGCAAGCAACTGGTAAACTTTATCACTTGCGGCTGCAAGTCGATTGTACCCTTTTATGTAATTTACAAAGCTGGGCGCGAACCCATGCCGTATTGGTGATAGGCTTGTATGAGCTGTTAGATCCAACGACCTAACTCATTGAGCCACACGGGCCCCCATGACGCATAGAGGTTACGGGATTAATGTGCTTAACGCCACTTTCAACCATATTTCTGTTATATCGTGGCGGTCAGTTTTATTAGTGGAGGTAACCGGAGTATCCGGAGACAACCACCGACCTGTCGAAAGTCACTGACAAACTTTATCACATAATGTTGTACACCTTGTCTGAGCGGCGTTCGAACTCACAACTGTAGCGGTGATAAACATTTCGAAAATTTGATGATATTTCTATTCTCATTAGGTGCGGCTAACTCTACAAAGAATGCGCGTATAGTAATTACAGTCAGTATGACATGGGATCATCTAAATATAATCCCATCTGAGTGTGTTTTAAATGGATGATTTAAAAAATGTCATTTGGAAAATATAAACATAGCTTGTATAATCTGCAAAAATCAACACGAGATTATTATTTTTTTTTTCAAACAACAAAAGAAACCCCAAATTATCTCGTGCTGAGTTTTGGCGATTTTTTTGGGAGTGGATCGCAGCATTAAGGAGAAAGAGAAAATACTGGTTGGCTCGGAATCAGGATAATGTGTCGAGAGGGGCGACATGTTTATCCGCGGACTGTTGTTTCACTGAGCTAGCACTATAAACATCCAACTAAGCGTGTTGGACTAGTTATTTGTAAATTAACTTGTTGTCGCCGTGATATAGCTGAATAATTGATGAGTTGCCGTTAAACAACAATCACCTACTCAAGCAAAAAATTATACCAAAAAGAGTAAGCAAATCAGTTCGGAAGTATTTTAAGTGTTTAGACTGTTGGTCATTCGTTGTATATTTTCTTAGAAGATTTTTCCACTTTGGAACCTTATTGACGGTTAAATACTTAATGACAAAGCCATCATCAATTATAAGATGACAGCTTAGAATGAACACAAGAATCAATCTACTCGATCAAAGTAAACACATTTTATTTGAAGCTTCTGCGCATGTTTATTGAAGAAATAAAAAATGTCTGCAACTTTGAATGTATAAATTTAAGACTTGCTCAAAATTACGACAATTTCTATCCGATTGTTCTCAAAGTTACAAATGCTGTAATTGTTTATACACTCATCAATCTTCATTGTCTCTTCTTAATTTGATTGTAAACAAACGATTGTTTTTGTCCATATAAAGTTACATAAATTTAGCCGTACTTAATAGTAGACATATTGTAAACATTGTGGAGCCAATTTCCTTTTGTTCAATAACATATGTTTGATCCTTATACTCAGTGTAAAGCAGAAGTGGTTTGTCCTTTTTAAACTTCAAACATTTTCTGTATCAGATAATAATATAAAAAAGACATAAAATAGGATATATATAGCAAATATGTAATATATATAAGACCTACATTCTCGGATATTACATTCAAGATCTTTTCAAAAAAATAAGGCGAATAAAAAATGAAAAGTTAAATATAGCAATATGAATTAATCTAGAATGTAAGCAACAGTTAAGAACTATGAAATAATACATATACAATATTAGTGTATTGTAGAAGAATAAAGAAAATATTTGTATGAGGCTAAGGAACTGGGAGGAAAATGCGAGGCTTCAGCCGAGCATTTTCCACCAGTTCCGTGCCGAATACAAATATTTTCTATATTCTTCTACAATACACTAATATTGTTTTTATCCTGCAATTTAGGTTAGGTAGTGTTTTTTTTTTAATTTAGAAAAATAAATATTCCTCAAACCTTTCGTGGGCCCCAAAGTAAGTCTTGAAGCTGTATTCGTATATTATACAAATACAGCACACCTGTATACCAAGATGACGTCATAGTGTTTGAAACGTAAAGATTATACGTTATTTGGCTTCGTGTACGCTTCAAGTTTGATACAATTTAACTAAAATAAGTTTTCAAGGTAAGCTTTTTAATTACTTTTGTGTGTATCGTTGTAAATATGACATGTAGGATTTTACATTTTCAAGATGGCAGATCTGTATGTTCTATTTATAACCTGTGGCGTGTCTTGAAGCTGTATTTGTATATTATACAAAATACAGCACTTCTGTATTCGACACATGTTATTTGCTTACTAGAGTGCTCATTGCAGGATAAATGTAGATACGAGATATTACACACTTTAAATCTGGACTTTAGTTTTTACTCTCAGAGAGCCGTGCAATAATCAGCGACCTAGAAGTGATATTGCATGACTTCATGTTACAAATCATTCATACCACGGTTTTACGAGTTTTCGCGTTCAATTGTTTAATTGTTTAACTCGGAAACAGGTGGTATAACGATTACTTTTATTTATGTATATCAACTTACAAACTAAAATTACGACAGAAATTGATGATCTATGTATTTGATTGTCGGGCAAGCACATCTACATGTATTTCTTTACTTTTTCTTTTAACTCTTTAAGCTGCTGGTGGCGGTGCACACGGCTTAATCCAAATAGCGACTCGACATGTCACCAGGAGATGTCCTCTCGTTAGGGGTGGGCGTGTCTGAGCAACACTATGGAAGCCCTGACCTCCAACCATAGTCGGTGTCGAGTTTTGAAGATTTAGTAGATTTGGGAGAAAAAGTAGGCGTAGTTTATCCGATACAACTGGCTAACTTTTTTGTCTCTACCAACTCTCCAAAATCTCGTTGTCCTGGTTATCCCATCTCCCATTCATTTCTGTGTAATGTATATGTTGTTCTACTTGTTCTCGTCCTACATATGCATGAATTATTTGCCGCCTGACGATAAGCAACCAACAACCAATCAAGCGATCGACCAGACGATACTCATAGTACTCTATGACAAACAATCGAGCAGACGATTAATCAGTACTCTATGACAAACAATCGAGCAGACGATTAATCAGTACTCTATGACAAACAATCGAGCAGACGATTAATCAGTACTCTATGACAAACAATCGAGCAGACGATTAATCAGTACTCTATGACAAACAATCGAGCAGACGATTAATCAGTA
>MJUT01049284.1:36593-48333 GCA_002080005.1 Gigantidas platifrons | reverse complement strand
AGTGAACTTGTCTGTCTGACGATACGTGAGAGTGAACTTGTCTGTCTGACGACCACATGTGTTACATATTGCATTTCATTAAAATAAAACTAGTGTTTACGTAAAACAAACTGACAATTATCCTGGGCTGATAGTCAAAGTTGTATGTCATCTTTGTTTTAATATCTGAAACATATATGTCATTATGTCATATTCCTCGAAGTAAAGCAATTATATTTCAAGGAAGATGGAAATACGTATCGTAATAAGCGGAGGGAAAATGGTTTCAGAAAACCAATTACTCAATAGATACACGTTTTTAAGTGAGGGTATATTGATCCTAGGTGTCATTGCTGGATGTAGTTATCAGTTCGTGTTGGGATGTCCAATCAAGTCTGCCTAATATTTTGTTCAAGGAAACAATTTCATTTCCTCTGTTCCTAGATGAGATCAAATACTATTCTTTTTCTATATTTTCAGTTATTACATTTAATTCACAATGCATTCCTGATTTATTTACCGCTTCGGTGATTTATTTGCGATCTGTGTGGCAGATCGTACGTTCGAGCGCTGGTCAGAATTAGTTGTCTCCCCGCACGCATCATTACCGAGTAAGAACAAATAATAGTTTGCCCAGAATCAGGATAATACGTTCGAGTGTCAATATGTGAACCATTCGATAACATCTGGGTTCACCCCGGTGTTTTAATGGGATCCGTGATGCTTATCTTTTATAAAGTTTTTTTTGTGTTTTTATTTTTGTTTGTTTGCTTGTTGTTGTTTTTGTTGGTACTCTCTTTGTGTCTTGTTTCCATGGTTGCTTGTGTCTCTGGTTTATTCATTCTTGATTGTCCTTTCGGTTTTCTCTACCGTTTATTTATCTGAAATATGCGTAAAAATAGTACCCATTATCATGGAATATACCTGTATCTACACATCAGTTATATTTTTGGAATATCCTAATATCTACAATTTAACGTTAAGAAGAGT
Source organism: Gigantidas platifrons (assembly GCA_002080005.1). Lineage (NCBI taxonomy): Eukaryota > Metazoa > Mollusca > Bivalvia > Mytilida > Modiolidae > Gigantidas > Gigantidas platifrons. Next base: position 47,364 of record MJUT01049284.1, on the reverse strand, counting down.
TTGAAGATACCAAAAGGGGTAATCTTAATCCGTATCGAAGAAGAACAGACAACACAATGGCCAAAAGAAAATGGCAAATATCTGAAATATCACAATATCTACACGGAAATGTTGACATAGTGGTCATCTGTTGTTTGGAATATTATGATACACATCAACGTAAAATGAGTAGCAATCCCTTCTGTAATATCGTGATATGTACACATCAATGTTAAAATGGTAGTCACCTCTCTGATAAATCAAGAGCAACATCAGAATAGTATTCATCTCCCTTGGAATGTCATGATATCTACGCATCAATGTTTAAATAGTATCAATCATTTGACAATATCATGCTATCTATAAATCAATGTTTAAATAGTATCAATCATTTGACAATATCATGATATCTATAAATCAACGTTTAAATAGTATCAATCATTTGACAATATCATGATATCTACCCATCAACGTTTAAATAGTATCAATCATTTGACAATATCATGATATCTACGCATCAATGTTTAAATAGTATCAATCATTTGACAATATCATGATATCTATAAATCAACGTTAAAATGGTAGCTCTCTGTCTGGTATATCATGATACTTACCAACCAACGTTGAAATAGTAACCACTTGTATGAAATATCATAATATCTATAGTAGCCAGGTTTTTTTTTAATAATATGACATCTACATACCAAATGTAAAATAAGTTTCAGAATTTATTCTGTATTTCAATGCTTTATTAATAAAGACAGAAAATACCATGGCGTCATACAAATTCCATATTTTAATACAAAAATTAAAAAAAAACACGTGACAATAGAGAGAAAATAATAGAAAAAGACCAACAATAAGTAATAAACAAATACTGAAACTAAAGATAAGCAAAACAAGATCGCACCATAAAAACCGGGGATGACCTCAGGTGCTCCGGAAAGATATATAGGGTCTAACACCGGGAGAGGTGTAAGATATATAGGGTCTAACACCGGGAGAGGTGCAAGATAGTAAAATCTGTGACACCCAAGGGTAAGATTTAAATCGTATCGGACGAGGCTTGTCTGAGTCTGATACGATTTAAATCTTACACGAGGGTGTCACAGATTTTACTATCTTACACCTTTTACGGTGTTTGACTCTTTTTCTCACCCCTTTCTACCGTGTCAATGTTTGTTTACTTTTTGTGTAGTTTTGACGCATTAATTTGCGAACCGTATCACAGGACCAAAATGCCACGTAATAAAATAAAACAAGATTTTCATTTTACAGCTTTAAAGAGGTTCAAAATAATAAAGTTAACAAACTTGTGATAGATTCTACAATAACAAAATCTTAAACCTTTTACGATGTTTGCCCCTTTTTCTCATCTCTTTCTATCGTGTCAATATTTGTTTACGTTGAGAAAATATAGAGTGCTCTCCCTTGTTCGGTAACTAACGTAACTAACGTAAATAAAAAAAATACCTCCTTTTTGACCAACGTCAAACAACTTTTTTTACAAGCATTTATCGTTGTTGTGGTAACATTTATATAATATACTGCCAAGACACTATAAATCGACAATTTAATTCGACAATGGAAAACAATTTTGCGGGAAAAACGGCGTGTAGACCTGGGGTAAGATAGATCAATCTTTTTCACCTAAATTAATGGACTACTTTATCCAAGGGGCAAGAAATATAAGGTCTAACACCGGGAGAGGTGCAAGATAGTAAAATCTGTGACACCCGAGGGTAAGATTTAAATCGTATCGGACGAGGCTTGTCCGAGTCTGATACGATTTAAATCTTACCCGAGGGTGTCACAGATTTTACTATCTTGCACCTTTTACGGTGTTTGACTCTTTTTCTCACCCCTTTCTACCGTGCCAATGTTTGTTTACTTTTTGTGTAGGTTGGCGCATTAATTTGCGAGCAGTATCACAGGACCAAAATGCCACGTAATAAAATAAAACAAGATTTTCATTTTACAACTTTAAAGAGGTTCAAAATAATAAAGTTAACAAACTTGTGATAGCATGATTCTACAATATCAAAATCTTGCACCTTTTACGATGTTTGCCTCTTTTTCTCATCTCTTTCTATCGTGTCAATATTTGTTTACGTTGAGAAAATATAGAGTGCTCTCCCTTGTTAGGTAATTAACGTAAATTAAAAAAACTATTACCTCCCTTTGACCAACGTCAAATAACTTTTTTACAGGCATTTATCGTTGTTGTAGTAGCATTTATAATCTATTTATAAAATACTTTTTATTTATTGTGAAATACATTTAAAATACTGCCAAGACACTATAAATCGACAATTTAATTCAACAATGGAAAACAATTTTGCGGAAAAAACGGCGTGTAGCTTGTCTTACCCTGGAGCTAGGGTAAGATAGAAAAATCTTTTTCACCTAAATTAACGGACTACTTTATCCAAGGGGTGAGGAAGTAAAATCTGTGACACCCGAGGGTAAGATTTAAATCGTATCGGACGAGGCTTGTCCGAGTCCGATACGATTTAAATCTTACACGAGGGTGGCACAGATGTTACTATCTTGCACCTTTTACGGTGTTTTGACTCTTTTTCTCACCCATTACATTCTATAGTGTCAATGTTTGTTTACTTTTTGTGTAGTTTGGCGCATTAACTTGCGAACTGTATCACAGGACCAAAATGCCACGTAATAAAATAAAATAAGATTTTCATTTTACAACTTTAAAGAGGTTCAAAATAATATAAAGTTAACAAACTTGTGATAGATTCTACAATAACAAAATCTTGCCCCTTTTACGATGTTTGTCTCTTTTTCTCATCTCTTTCTATCGTGTCAATATTTGTTTATGTTGAGCAAATATAGAGTGCTCTCCTTTGTTGGGTAACTAACGTAAATTAAAAAAAAAATACCTCCCTTTGACCAACGCCAAATAACTTTTTTTACAGACATTTATCGCTGTTGTAGTAGCAATTATAATCTATTTATAAAGTACATTGTACTTTATTGTGAAATACATTTAAAACACTGCCAATTAGACACTATAAATCGACAATTTAATTCAACAATGGAAACCAATTTTGCTGGAAAGAACGCGTGTAGCTTGTTTTACCCTGGAGCCGGGGTAAGATAGAAAAATCTTTTTCACCTAAATTAACAGACTACTTTATCCAAGGGGTGAGAAAAGCAGCCCATGATTCACATATGGCACCATCCGTGTCTCTCACGGTAGGGATCAAAGTCAAATAAATGACGTAAATGAGGCTGGTTTAGCCCTGTACATGTCTGTGTCAAGTAAAATCTGAACATATGTTTCCATTGTCTTGTCTTGACCCTGCTGTTTTCAACAATACACAAAGCTTGGTGTCTAAATATACATCCTGTCTAAATATACCTACATTTTGTGTAGTATCAAAACTTTCACAGAATGGTATTTGGGTTAGCTTAAGGGTCAGTTTTATTAGTGGAGGTAACCGGAGTACACGGAGAAAACCACCGACCTCTCGCAAGTCACTGTCAAACTTTATCACATCATAATGTTGTATCGAGTACACCTCGACATGAGTGGAATGATTCGAACTCACAACTTTTGTGGTGATAGGCACTGATTGCATAGGTAGGTGTAAATCCAACTGCCATACGATTACGAAGGTATGTTGTGTTTCATAATAAATGCAAATATTTTCATTGTGATCTAGCATTTAGCAATTTTGTTTTGATGTGAAGCATGTATTACATCTATATATATAATGAACATAGACCAATCCAACATGTAGAAACACGTATTAAAACAGTCATTCTAATATGGTGTACTGCTTTCGCATTACAGACAAACCTATTCTCTAAATAACACACTTATTTTTATGACATGCGCGAAGTCCTATCGGTGTTTTCCAGTGTTTTTCACTATCTGATCGCGTAAACCAGAAATGCTTTCTTTGAATTTTAATGGAATATTTGTCTTAACTATATCTATAAAAAGTCATATTTTCTTGAATGGGGTGGTCCTCCACTAACCGCTTTTACGGCTGTTCCGTTAACTTCGGAACATCCCCTTGAAAAAGCACATGTTGTTGCGTCATTGTCTTCTCCGATTACAAACAACATACCGGACCGCGGTGCATACAAACATAAAAATTCTCGAAATGTTTCTTGACATGTAATATTTTCCGGCAAAAAAATACTTAAAACAACCATCAATCGACTTTGACTTTTGTAATTTGTCGTCATCCGGTGACGTAGTTTACAAGGAACGATGGTGACATTGACACAAGCTGGTTATTGATTTATTCTTCGATTTTGTGTGCATTTTACTTGTTTAAGTTGCTAAATGCAAATGTCATCAAATTGGAAAATATCAGTAACTTAATTACTTCACCCTCTAGTTATCAATGTAGGAAAACTACTGTAAAGGTGAAGGTTAGTGGATTTTGTTATTGCATACATGTCCATTAATACTGACTTCCATGATAAAGGATATGAAACTCTACTTTATGTTACGTGTATGAGTAGCATACATGATAAAGGATATGAAACTCTACTTTTTTTTATTTTACGTGTATGAGTAGCATAACACCTCGCCGCGCGATACAAAGCGAGAAAATACGAGATTCGTATCCTTCCTACTATTGAAATCCTTGACCTTGCTTCCATTCAAAATGTAAGTTAGATATTTCCTACTAGAATCGAAATAATTCATGGAAGCCATAGTTTGTATAACATAGGTAACATTATTTTCGTTTAATTTAGTCATTACTTTTCTGTAATTCATGGTAAAATGCGAACTTTTCATTCGGGGAGGTCATCGGAACAGCTAAGTCATTCGGTATCCATAAGGCCACATTGATTTACAAATTTACTGTAAATGCCCCATTAGAATAGAAATAATTCTCCCATGTCATGTTTTATGCTCATTTTAACATGGTTAGGCATTACATTTGTCTAAATTTTAAACCTCGCTTTCGCTCGGTGTAAAATATCGACAAATATAATGCCATTGTACTGTCTGTCCTTGGATTTACGGCTCCTGATTACCACTTTTGTACATGTAAACTGTTCTTACTCGTCCTAAATGTGCATTCATTAAAGAACTGTTACCGCTAAAATCATTTAAAGATTCATCAAAGTAAAATTTCCAAACAAAATAGTATAATAGACTATAAAATTGAGTCACTGTTTTATACACAATAACTTATAATAAAACAAATAAATGTAAAATCAAATCTTTTATACATCATTATGTGTTGCATGGATGAAAGGCACACCAAAAGTATTAAACGTGGCCTTTACAGTTGTATCAGCCTTTCTATCCTTAAAACGACCAATAATCTCTGTGCCCCCTATTTCAAGTTCAAAATCACCAACCCATTCCATTGGCCACATCTTTCCATCTGGTGGTGGTATTTCCATCTGTCCTAATTTCATGCATCCCTTTTGATCAGTGAAAAGTGGTTTCTTCTCAGTTGTAAAATACAAGTCTAAAACATGATTCTTCGATCTTTTGGCTTGTCTATTTTTGTCTTTATAAGAGTCTTTTATTGCAACGGAACTTTTTTCGCCTATCGCCACTTCTTGATTAATCGTAAATAATGTCTTGAATGAATTCTTGCACCATAGTTTTCCTTCTTCTTTCACTTTTTTGTCTTCCGGGTCTTCTTTTTGGAAAGCCCTGTACGCCCGTATGCCATATGAATACTTCGCAATTCTAGATATCACCACATTTGGGTTATGTCCATATAACACAGCCCCTTTCAATACAGCAAGTCTAGCTTCAGTCGGAATAATGACTTTGATATTGGAAAAAGAAGGATGTTTTCGAATCGTATCGGTAACAATCAGAGATTCCGAGAATCCCCCAACCATCACCATTGCAGGTGGAATCTGTCCACATTTTCTACTGTCTAAAACTTTCTCTAAATGGGATATTATATTCTCTGTAGTTTCTTTAAAGAAATCTTTGAAAATGTAAGCTTTGATATGTAATCGATCTCTCTGGGTTTCCTTTACGGATACTACATTTTTATGGGGAGATAACTCAACAACATCAGCTAAGGTGCCTTTCTTTTGATTCTTAATAGCTTCCATTACTCCTCCTGGTAATCGTATAACCATATCTTGTTCACGATTATTGGTAATTTTACGCTTTTGTTCTTCGAAGTCGTGTTGCATTTCAAGCAGATCACTACGATACTCTTTCTCAATGTCAGCCATAATAACAGGACCTAATACTTCTTCTATGAATTTGAAATATTTCCTGTCAATGTTTGTCCCACCCCAGTCACCACCTGTCGCCCTTTCGATGGTTTTTAAGTTTTGCTCTTTTGTGACCTCATTAATTGAAATATCAGCTGTTCCACCTAAAACAAATGTATTGAGTTTAAGTGACTTTTAAGAGTTATTACTAAATTTAAATGATTAGACATATATATAAGTATATTCATCAGATGCTAAATTACGTGGTCATCAGTACTTATATAATATTGACTGAATATTAGATTTACGCCACATTTGCAGCTATATAACCACAAGCAGGTTATTGGTGTGGAGGAAGCTTGGAGTCCCTAGGAAAAACAACAGCGTATTAGTAAATACTTGCAATTATTCATTTTCAATTAAATGTTATTTGGAATAAGAAAATAAGTTTGGATATTACAAATTATTTTACAACTTTTATTTTTGTCATGGTTGATAGATGTGTGAGAAAGATCTGTTTCTATTTAGCAAATACACCGAATCTCCGTGGGACTAAAATTTGTGTTGAGAATAGACAGGTTTTCGATTTATGCAGTTTAAATCAACAAATAGTTCTAATGTATGGACTTTATTCAAAATTCGGTTTATACAAGACTGCTTTATTCAGGTTTCGGTTCAGACATGTTTCACTGTGTAATAAAACAATGTGTATAGACGTCATAGTTTCTGGTCAACACTAATTTCGATATTATTTCCATCCAAAGCCATATGTCAAGTACGTTATATTTTATATTACCTCCAAGATCTACAATAATAATCCTCTTTCCTGTCTCAAAGCACGATAAGTAGTTATTTCCTCCTGCTATCTTCATTGTATCTAAAGGCAACAGTCTACAGTACAAAGCAGCAGCTTCTGGTTCGAAGGCCAACATCAAGCAGTCACGATGAATTCCAGCCTAGTGAAAATATAAAAAATTCACGAATAATTCTCGTTGAAACTATAATAACAATTTTCAAGATCAAAATATGGCAGTCATGAATAGAAATTAAAGTTTTATGTACATGTTTTGTAGATCGTTGTTTGTCCTTTTGTACTTTTTCTTTTGACCATTGTGTTGTCTGTTCTTCTTCGATATACGGATTCTGATTACCCCTTTGGTATCTTCAAACTCTTCTCCCATTGAATTAATCATTTGCATTATAGATTATATTAAAAAATAAAACACTCAATCTATTAACCATACCAATGTAAATCGGTGGTGCATCTTTGAAATTATTTAAGCTAATTCAGTATAGGGACGAGTTTTATTTCATTCTTTTGGAAACAACCATGTATTCAGTATTAAACTATTTTCACAATTTATTCGAAATCATACCTTTCAGAACGAAACTGATCGTTCAAAGTATAAAATAATCTTAATATGGCATGTATTCATGCAAATATATGCAAAAACTTCAACTTCAATAAATCATCTCCATTAAAAATGATACAGACCTCTATTGATACCTGGAATTGATGTCTAGAAACGCGTCGTGTGCACTAAATTTGATATCTACGTTTTTATTCTCTTCAGTATACATACATTTAAGGTTCTATGATTCAGTATACATACATTTAAGGTTCTATGATTCAGTATACATACATTTAAGGTTCTATGATTCAGTATACATACATTTAAGGTTCTATGATTCAGTATACATACATTTAAGGTTCTATGATTCAGTATACATACATTTAAGATTCTATGATTCAGTATACATACATTTAAGATTCTATGATTCAGTATACATACATTTAAGATTATATGATTCAGTATACATACATTTAAGGTTCTATGATTCAGTATACATACATTTAAGATTCTATGGTTTTTTATTCATAAACTCTATAAATCAAATGGGTTTTTTTAAAGAACGAAAGTACCAACTATAAAAAGTCTTAAATAACCAAATCTCGATTGTGTAATGGTTATTGTGGTAACCTCCATAGGTAGATCGTTGGTTCGGTCCACTTGTGGTTCGATCTCCCATCGGGTTACAAAACGTAATTATTATCTCATCAAAACGTAACGCGTTTTCACCATATTATAGATGAAAAAGCACTGACGGCGTTAAGCATCAATCATCCTCTAAAAAAGTCCTATTATAGTCAGGTATTAACGCCTCCAATGTCTCATATATGATATCAGTATACATGAGTGGTACCATTAATGTGAAATAGACGCGTCCATTTCAGACCACCTAGCCTCCCTTTCGGTTTATATAGATTCCGTTACCTATGCTAAATATTTTTTAATAATTCTAATTTTGCTCACCCAGCCTCGTGTAATGATTAACATTCATTCTTTAAAATATTTGTTTAAATAACATGTATATTTTCCCTAATTGTGTATCTATATAAGGGACCGTCGTGGCCGTGATCGTATGGTAGTTGGATTTGCTATGCAATCATTGCCTATCACCACTCATGTTGTGAGTTCGAATTTCGACCAGGGCAAGGTGTACAACATTATGTGATAAAGTTTGTTAGTGACTTGCGACAGGTCCGTGGTTTTCTCCGGGTCCTCCGATTTCCTCCACCAATAAAACTGACCGCCGTGATATAACTGAAATATTGTTGAAAGTGGCGTTAAACACAATCAATCAAACAAACAAACATGTATCTATGTAAACAATAAAATATACTTTGCTATTTTATGTCCCAATATACAGTTCATACCTCTTCTGCTGCCGTTCGCATGAATTGTTTGGCTGGATCTGACCAGATGGCGGGAACTGTTAGCACCCATTTTATTTGGTTGTCAGGGACATCCAAGTTACGTTTCTTTAGATCGTCTAACAAATGATTCTTGAGATATCTGATAGTCTCTGTAAATACTAGGAGAGCTGATACATCCTTATTGTCCATGTCCTCTATCACAGTATCTTTGTCTAGAACCTTTCATTAAAAAAATATATTTATTTATATATGTATATATACACCAGCTTATATATTTTAAAAAATTATTTTCGATTTAATTAAAACAAATCTGAATATTGAGTAATTTATATAGACCACTCTAAGGATGATGAATGAGTTGCATACAAGTCTGCAACTTCTAATGTTGTGCATAGACTTACTATCACATGTGTGCCTTCATCTCATCAATCTTAATTGATGATATGCTCAGATTCCCCCTTATTTTCAAAATTACTTAAATTTATAAAAAGTCGTTTCACCTTGAAAAAGGAAATTAAGTCATATATGGTAACACAATCGAGGACAAGCAATCATGGAGTGTCATAATTAGCCAATTATTAATTGTTCCAATCCTTAGACAGTCTTGAAAACATGTATAGCCAAGTATATTTTTTAAACTTTTTAAAGACCGTTAGAGGCCGTCAACACAATAATAAATTGCATGGAATTCAATCTATTGCCAAATCTCTGCAAGAGGCAAGTTGTTTTGACACGTTGTCGCATATGTCATACTAGGATGACACATGGTTATTTAAAATGAACAACAAGAAGAGTTTGAAGATACCAAAGGGAGGTAATCAGAATCGTATATCGAAGAAGAAAAGACAACACATAGGCTAAAAGAAAAAGTACAAAAGGACAAACAACGATCTACAAAACATACACATAAACTAAAGATAGAGTAACACGAACCCTACTACAAACCGGGTGTGAACTCATGTGCTCCGGAAGGGTAGGAAGTTCCTGCTCCACTACCTGAATGCATTACACCACAAAACATGATTAGTTAACCGTATATGTGTTCTTAATATCTGATAGTTTACTCAATCTTTAGTTATCTGTGTGGTGTTTTGGTGATCCTTATCTGTTCTTTTGACATTCTTCTTTTTGGGCACTGCCCTGTCTTTCTTCTTTTTGGGCACTGCCCTGTCTTTCTCCGGCTTCTGGTTACCCCTTTAGTATATTCAAACTTTTCTTAAACGTGATATGATTTATCTTACATCTTTCTCCATTAAAATCATTTTGAATCTTCTAACAAAATACCAATCTTCGTGCTCCTCATTTTCTGCCAAACTGATATATTTGTTTTCAGCTTCCCTACCAAAGGAATGGAATTTCTTTTCTGCTGTAAGCAGAACACACGTAGGTGTTTTGTATGATGGTCCATCTGGCCAACTGTGAGATGTGATATTCAGTGGTTTCGCTTTGTACTCATGGTCAAAGGAAAATGCGTATCCAGAATATGTGGTACCTATATCGAGGGCTACAACCAAAGTTGAATCCATGGTAATTATCTATAAATACAAACAAAAAGTCAATCTTTGTGTTAGTATGCTGTGTATGGGTGATGGAAGGTTTTCAGAAATGATGTAAATCACGATATATTTATATACCATTATACAGAAAAGATTCTTGAGACCTGCTAATCTGGGTCATGGGTCACGTAATCTGGGTCATGGGTCACTGTGAGGAGCATGTGTAGTCTATTTTTATCTTGGACAATAGTTTATAAATATAGAATCTTGACAATGTAAAGGAAAGATGCTATGTTATATTTATTCATTTGTTTGATTCTGGAATATTGTTGATCATTGATTTAAACAAGAAAAAAGGGAAAAAAGGGGGTGAATTTTACAGTTAAATAAATGTTAT
>MJUT01049284.1:1890-14998 GCA_002080005.1 Gigantidas platifrons | reverse complement strand
AAAAAAAGACAAAATAATACACAATGGTCGATAAAATACTAAACAGAAACTAAAGATTCAGCTACTATGACAATATTAACACCGGGGTGTTACTGTTGGAAGACACAAACATCATCCAATCGTATTCCATATCAGTATACATAAATATGAATAAAACTTAAACAACCTACATAATAAATGGAAGTAAAAACTAAATAAACAGCTTTCTAAGCAAAAATTGTGACCTACATAACAACACGGAACCAAAAACGTAAAGATATGTAAATGGACAAAATGAACAACACGAATCCCACACTAAATATCGGGGTGAGAGGTGGGGGGCTCCTACTCCACCAATAGCATCCGTTGTGTTACTATTGTTGTCGTCAGCAAATAATAGACAATTATAGAGGATGAAGCCAAACCCAACAATGCTAACCCGAAGCATATTAACCACATCAACCATCAGAACATAATACAAGGCAAGGGAGATAACACCTACCTACTTAACACTTAATTCCTGTTCAAAAGGCTCTGTTTGAAGTATTTGATAAGCTCTTTCACTATGTAGATCATCCTTTGAAAAAATCAAATATCCATTACCTTGTTCTTACCAATGAAACATTTGTTGTTGAATAAATTGATTTTGACGCTATTTTTCTTATGATAGCGTCTTGAACTTTATGTTTCCTTACACGAAATAATTTGCATCAAACGATTACCGATTTCCAGATCTTTGCATTTGTTTTTGTCGAGGTTCGCCTTGTACCTTCTCTTAGCAATTTATTACTATACTTCTCCCAAAAAAAATCCTGTTATTTTTTTTTACCATTTTCACCTTTCCAATAGTTTCATTTATATTCCTTTACGTTACCTATATTTTGATGAGATCAAATTTGTAATTAATACAATTGTGAACATAATATCCGTGTCGTCTTTAGCATTCCATACAGGCAGTTGATTTTGTCTTTATTGAACATTATTATCGTTGAAGCAAACGGTACAAACTCGTTTTGTAAGTCAATATAAGCGAGGGATACATTTTCTGATAAGCCGTTAGATAATAATACATAATGAATAGCTCATTACAAACATGTGTATAACGTCCATTATAACATTTAAACGTATTAGTTACACACCATTGGCTTATCTCAATGAACTGTAGTTATATCTTAATAGTAATGAGATACATTTGAATCTGTTTGGGTATCTGAAGCATAATACATCTGCATCGGTGATGTAAGGGTTAGCGTGCTCGCCTCGAGTGTGGTATATCGTGGGTTTGAGCCCCGATCGGGTCAAACAAAAGACTTAAAAATTGGTATTTGATTGGCTCGGAATCAGGCTATTGTGTCCGAGTGGGGCGACATGTCTATCCGAGTACTGTTGTTTCAGTGAGCTTGCACTAAAAAAAAATCCAACTAAGAGTGTTGAACAATCGAACTTATTATCAACTACACTCGAACTCATTCTTGATTGCACTGGTTGTGAGAGTACTAACAATTACGGGGGCCCGGGTGGCTCAATGGGTTAGGTCGCAGGATCTAACAACTCATACAAGCCTATCACCAATGCGGCGTGGGTTCGCGCCCGGCTTTGTAAGTTACAAAAAAGGGTGCACTCGACTCGCAACCGCAAGTGATAAAGTTTACCAGTTGCTTGCCCATGATCGGTGGTTCTCTCTGGGTACTCCAGCTTCCTACACCACTAAAACTGGTCGCCATGATATAGCTGAAATATTGTTGAAAGTGGCGTTAAGCACCAAAAAATCAAAATCAAATCAATCTAACAATTACACCACCGAGGTGGTTAATTAATGCTGAAAATTTAATTTCCAGCAATATCAAATAACCTATGACTTGACTTTGTAAACATGAACATTATGGTGTCAATTTCCACCTTTATTCGTCTTTATCACACTACATACAATATGCATTCAATGTAATATAGTGTTAATGGAATTTAGGGAGCATGCTGTGTAAACAGAGATATATGCGATCTAAACATAGAAATATTAAAACGAAAGTTGAAAGTGAAACAGTATGCTACTTACATTATGATAATTTTAGTTTTCAAGCTATCAAGATTATTTTATGTGTATTCTCTATAAATAAATAATTGGAAACAATGATTAATAATAATAATACAAAATGTATATAAAATAAAATTTCTTACCGTATAGTTTTGATATGCCCGATAGGTTTTGTTATGGCTTTGATAATGAAAACTGGTTCCAACTCGTTATCCAATCAATATGAGTTCCTAACGCACAGGTAGCTCATGATAGTACATGCAAAACGTCATTTCACATTCTAATGGAGAATAGAAATTGATCAAGGTAGGGTCTGTTTGTGAAGTTCATTATATATGCCTACATTTTTTTTTATAAATATTATATATTTTTGTAACAATTGACTAAACATGTTGTGTAATATTATTATATTTTCGGATCTTTCTACGAGTGTTCTATTATATTTTGGAGTTGTTCTGACTGCATGCTTTTTTGTTGTATAGTTTAGTACAGTTTACACAGTGACAACATCAGCAAAAAATGACTTGTACAACTTCTAAATTACTTGTTGCTGCTATTGACTTTGGAAGTTATGGATCTGGATATGCTTTCTCATTCAAACACGAGTTCGAAGCCAATCCCATCAATGTTTCTACTCCATTATGGTCTCCTGAGAGCGGGGGAGACAGTTGTTACAAGACGCCTTCAGCTATGTTGCTGGATTGACAGAAGAATTTAGTGGCTTTTGGTCATGATGCTGAAGATAGATACTCACAGATTTGTGAGGCTAATGATCAGAATGCATGGTATTACCTTAAAGGATTCAAGATGCAATTATATAAAGCCGTGCTTGACAGTAAGGTAATTTAAAAGGTATTAAAATTATATGAAAATATTTGATTTTGATTTTATTTTCAATGCGTGACCACAAAACTTCAACATATAACTCGGGTAATACGACGATTCCTTGATAAGACGTTCTCCTGACTTGGAGGAAGAATTCGTACCACCGATCACGTGACTTCATAAAAAATCTAGGCATTTTTAGCAGTAGACACTGCGGGTAGAAATGGATCAAGGAAAACGATCTTAAAAGTCATCCAGCAAATATTGGTGCGTGGTTCCGGGGTGTACATCTGACAACAGGAAGAAACCCAATCTGGAAAAATATGTAACATTTATCCCATTTCCGACAAAGTTGAAAGACCACAGGCCATTTTGAACCACATATGCCTAGATGTTAGTCACGTGGTGATGGAAGTCACATGACGGTATTATCTGAATACCAGTATCCCGGAACCGACGTATTGTGGTACGTTTTTTCATTAGGCTTTCCAATCTTTAGATTATGAGCATACGTCATGCTATTCCAGAAACATGTCGTGCGCACTAAGTTAGATATCTACGCTTTTATTGCAATTCTTAGTTAAAATATTATTTTATGTTCCTGCACCGAAAATGCACGGTGGGTAAATTTAAAAGTAATTTGAAATTCAACGCAATTAATTGCTTTCACACCAATGCATATCGAATAACATATTCAAACTTCACGCATTGTCCTAAATTCAAATGTATAGATCACAATATAATGTAATCTATTATCAGCATTGTTAATAAATAGGACAACACCGTTTAACAGAAAAATAACTTTCGATCGGGAAGTAATTAAACATGTAACCTTTTGTTTTTCCAAGCAACACGTCAAGACAGCCTAATTAATGTTCCTAGTAAGATTCATTTTATATAACCGGTATAAAAGAAATTCATAAGTAAAATTTTGCAAAATAATTGACCAAATGGAAAATTTTTGCATAGAAGTCGACTTTCATGCGGTTGTACGTGGTGGAATTATGGACATCCATTGTATTTCAATAAACTGCATCTCAATAAATCATGTTCATGGTGCACATTTAAGTACATATCTGTTACAACATATACATGGTAGTATTCTTAAAACTATTCTTAATGTATTTCATAGGACATCAGAGAAGATTTTTTAATGAAAGAGATCAACGGTAAAGAAATATCTGCCAAACTAGTTATACAAATAGCTATTAAGTACCTCCGTGACCACCTCCTACAGTCGTTTAAGGAACGAAACATTGGTATTAATCCAGACGACATAGAATGGGTACTAACAGTTCCTGCTATTTGGAATGATGCTTGTAAACAATTCATGAGGGATGCAGCAGTAGGGGTGGGTTATATCTTATTCAGTGTTAGACGTTATTGAAATGATTCATTGAATTTACTCAAACGCTTGCATGACTGCATCATTTCACTAAGAGTTAAGGTTTAAGCCCATAAAATTAGTCTAACCCGGCACTTTTTATTGAAGTGCCTGTAGCAAATCAGGAAAATAATCCGTCATGCATTTATGTGCTAGGGGCATCGATATTTCCTCTTTTTACGATTTTGATATTGGAATCGTTCCGACATTGTGGTTTTGTTTTCTTTGTTTTATTATTCATATGATACACAAATAAACCAGATACAAACGCTATGAATAACATGTATAACTATTTTTTTTTTAATATCGGTGAAAAAGCATTTTTAACTTTTTCCAAATTGTATATTTTTTTTTCATCGATTCATCCGAAATGATTTTTTAACAATGTTGATGATATTGTTTACCAGCATTTTAATCAACCTGATCATTCGATCCTTCCAATGCGAGTTCGTTTCATCGAAAAAAAATATATACCATAGGATTAACAATGCAAGCCTAGCAACACCTCTCTTGAGACAGCATGAAGAATACTAGATACGAGAATTAGGGACTGTAACACCCCATAGTTGTAATGACATATTGATGACATATGTGTTCAATGTAGCCCTACTACTGGATANGAGAATTAGGAACTGTAACACCCTATAGTTGTAATGACATATTGATGACATAGGTGTCCAATCTAGCCCTACTACTGGATACGAGAATTAGGAACTGTAACATTCCATAGTTGTAATGACATATTGATGACATATGTGTCCAATCTAGCCCTACTACTGGATACGAGAATTAGGGAATGTAACACCCCATAGTTGTAATGACATATTGATGACATAGGTGTTCAATGTAGCCTTACTACTGGATACGAGAATTAGGAACTGTAACACCCTATAGTTGTAATGACATATTGATGACATAGGTGTCCAATCTACCCCTCCCTGTGGATCGATAAATGTGGTGTATATTTTCAGCTCCACTCCTCGGTGTAACCGAAGCCTATGCATCCCCTATACTTCATGATGTTTTCACTAAATGACCTTCTACCATTTATGAAGACACCGTTGGGTATCGATCACATTCGCTCGAAACTATTTTCGCTAGCCTTTTCAAAACTATATGCCTTGTACAACTCATGTTTGGAAAAATATGTTACAAATCCGAATTCAAATAAATACAAACTTACAGCAATCGTCTTGGATATTGCCGGTCACAGACTTTTCAAACCTGTTGACATTAAGAAAGATGAAATAGACACACATTCTTTTCTGAAACTGTCGTATGCCAACAGAAGTCTTGATGCCATTAACGTAGGCAATATCCTTCATCACAAATCAGTCAAATATAAAATTCTCCACATTTCAAACATCAGTCCAACACTATAATCGCGCATACCTCTACCACACCTATTGCAAACAAAATATTTAACGACAAGAAGGTGTTGCAGGATCTCAATATTGATGATTTCAAGTCTAAGCCTCCTGATTGCACCTGTGCAAGTTCACCATTCATACATAATCCGGCTGCCACGTTATAACTGGTGACCTTAAATGTTCAACAACACCTCTCTACGAGACATGTTCGCCAAAGAGCCTAAAAATCATGAGCCTAAATACATAAACTGGAAGCATAACTTTAAAATTCTTATGGATTCCGTCGAGGATTATGCCAGACAAAGGGCACAACGTGAAAAGGAAGACTTAGATAATATTTCCGAATGACGAATGTGAGGTCACCGATATAAATTAGAATTAAAAACTCAACGAGTCTATGAGCACGCGCTCTACATCAATGTTTGAAGACCCAAATGTTGGTAAGCACCTAAAAATTTGAGACCCTACCAAAAGCAACACTGCGCACAGAAGCCCAGTAGTGTCTCTATGTCAGTTCATATTAATTAATAGAATATTTATTAATTTATTAATGTAAAATAATGACAATATTACACTTTATAAACTTTTAGGCTGGTATACGAGGGGACATGTTTTCTATGGTTTATGAACCCGAAGCAGCCTCTGTTTATTCCCGGCTCCTTCCAGTTGATAGGTTTGTTGGCGAAAACAAAACAACAATTTTGAAGACATTTGATCCAAGAAAGACATTTATTGTAGTAGATGCTGGAGGTAAGATTAAAACGAACTTACTAACTTATTAATGTGTTTTGTCAAAAACCATCAGATTAAAGCAAAATACCAACAGTACAAAACATTAACATCAGTGAAACATAAAATCAGGAGTGGAATAACAAATAACTTAGATTGAATCTGCAAATATTCATAATATTATAGCAGCGCCAGCGTATGGAGCTTAAATTTCAAAAGCTCATATGTTATTATATGACTGTGTGCCAGGAACAGTGATTTTCTGGACAGACGTCGACAGCTTACAAAATGGCTACTCAAACAAGGCTATGTTTCTCTTAAGTTGAAGTCATTGCTACAAATCATTGCTACAAATATACTACAGTCGTCATCATGAACTGCTTGAACGTTGCGAAATCTTCTCCCCTACAATGGCATGGTAAATGCATACTCGTAGTAAACCGACTATTGTCCCTTCCTAGACAAGGTATTTCTATCAATTATCAATCTATCAATTCGTTTTTATGAAACACATTTAAAACTGATTATCTTAATTTGTTTTGGTTTTCAGTGGGGAATAGTTATGTATAGTGAAGAGAAGTCCAATGTTTAATGCTAGAGAGAGACATTGATAGTATGAACTCTAGAACTTTTCAGAATCCATCTGATTCACACAATTCCTTGCGTGGCTAGTGTCACAGTAACTCTGAAGCCAGTGTTAGACTGCTGATATTAATAATTTCTAGAAAGGTTTCGTGAAGCATTTGCCACATCCAGAAAAATAAGTGGTAAAAACAATTATTTGCTTATTTTTTAAATTTCATTCTTTTCAATATTAAACCATATTTTTACTTTTAGGCGGTACGGTAGATATTTCAACACAGCAAGTTGCACCAAACGGAGAACTGGAGATTATTCACAAAGTATGCGGGGGTTCTTGTGGTGGAGAAATGGTCAATGAAAAATATAGAAGTATGCTTAGAAGGTTGGTTGGTGGTGATATTCCGTCGGGAGAATTCAAAAGAGAACAAGGAGCTGATTATAATGAAATGATGAGAGATTTTGAACGAAAAAAGAAACTGTTTAAATTTGATAGTACCGAAACCATCAATACTAGATTCCCCACAACACTTAAAGATATCATCATAAAAAATATAGAATGTTCTATTGGCGATCTTATTAAAGATTCTTCTTTCAAGGAAAATTTAAAAACTATACGAGATAAAATGTTTATTAAACCGGAGTTGTTTAAAACCTTTTTCAAGGACTCTTGTGATCTTACGATCTTGGAGATTAGAGACATTCTTAGTCACCCTCGTTGCGAAGATGTGTCTGCTGTTATGATGGTGGGTGGTTATTCTGAATCAAATATGCTTCAAAACGCTGTGAAGGATGCATTTCCAGATTTAGAGGTATTTGTGCCAATAGATGGTGGGTTGTCCGTACTAAAAGGTGCTGTTATATATGGTCATAATCCAAATATAGTGTCTTCTAGAATATGTAATTATACATTTGGTGTTAGTTTGAGTATTCCATTTCAAACTGGAAAACACCCGGAAATCAAGCGATATACTTGGGATAATGAGCAATGGTGTCAAGATATTTTTCATATATGTTTCATTGCTGACGAAGAGGTGAAAATTGGAGACAAGAGGCAGATTGAACTCAACGATACTTTTGAAACCGACAATTCCCAACGTAGAAGAATTCAACCGTCGAAAGTCCAAATATATATTTCTGACAAATAATACCCTACATATGTTACTGATGATGGATGTCAGAAGCATGCAGTGATTCAAGTTGACCCTCCCGGTGGTACGTGGCCTCAACAGATATTTGGTTTGGTAGAACTGGAGGTATCTGGAACAGAAATGACAGGAACGTATGTAAACGCAACAACAAAGGAAAGGACAACAACAAAGTTTGAATTTTTGCCGTCGGGATATAGAGTCACTAAAGGAGAAAAAAGACGATTATATGACCCTGAACTTTTCGAATAATGTTGTCGCTTGCTCTGTCATTCATTATCTGGGAATAATTAAAGATAAATCGATTAAAATACAATCTTTGCTGTCTATCTGTCATCCAATTTCGTACATATTTCTCGAGAATGAAGTTAGGTATTTTTTATGATCACTGAAATGCTACAAACCACAATGGTAGGGATTCAAACACTCTGAATGTTGACAACATCGATCAAATTGTGTGACAGCGTCTGCTGAAATACACAAATATATTTAAAGGAGAGAAAAACATTATGAATTACAGATGTTTTTAATGAGCAGTTTGAAGATACCAGAATCACAGAAAGACAGACAATACAATGAACAAAAATTAAAAAAAGACAAAATAATACACAATGGTCGATAAAATACTAAACAGAAACTAAAGATTCAGCTACTATGACAATATTAACACCGGGGTGTTACTGTTGGAAGACACAAACATCATCCAATCGTATTCCATATCAGTATACATAAATATGAATAAAACTTAAACAACCTACATAATAAATGGAAGAAGAAGAATTCAACCGTTGAAAGTCCAAATATATATTTCTGACAAATAATACCCTACATATGTTACTGATGATGGATGTCAGAAGCATGCAGTGATTCAAGTTGACCCTCCCGGTGGTACGTGGCCTCAACAGATATTTGGTTGGGTAGAACTGGAGGTATCTGGAACAGAAATGACTACAACAAGGTTTGAGTTTTTGCCGTCGGGATATAGATTTACTAAAGGAGAAAATAGACGATTATATGACACTGAACTTTTCGAATAATTTTGTAGCTTACTCTTTTATTCTATATCTGGAAATATTTATTTAAAGATGCATCGATTATTAAAGACGTAACACTTTAAGTATGAAAATTTAGAAATCTATTTTTATGTGTTTGATGTTGTGTATCTATTCACGTAAGAGTCCTCATCCATGTCATTGTGTTTCTGTTTACCATTATCAGCTGTTGTTTACCAGTCCACTTTACTATAAATAATGACATTTTAATGCGCATGTCTCCGGGTCAGGCTGATCGGATGTTTCTGGTTTTAAAGTTGAATAAACTCTTTGCTGTCTGTTTGTGGTCCAAATTGCTACATATTCCCGATAATGGAGTTAAGTACTTTTTATGATCACTCAAATGCTAAAACCCAAAGTTGTAGGAATGCCAAAACATTGAATTTTGACAACAGCAAACTGTATGACAGAGTGGCTGAAGTTCCGAAATTCATTAAATGAAAAACAAAATCTTTATGAATTACAGATGTCTTTAAAGAACAGTTTGCAGATACCAAAGGAGTAATCAGAAGCTGTAAATCACAGAAGTACAGACAATACAACTACATAAGGTGTTGGAAGGGAACCCCCCATCATAACATATGGTATCCTATTTATAGAACAGCTAAGGGATACCCAATATGGTATCCTATATAAAAGGGATACCCATCTATTTATAGTATGGTACCCCCTATATAAGAAGTTGCTAAAGCTAAGGGATACCAATATGGTATCCTATATAAAGAGATACCCCATCTATTTATAGTATGGTACCCCTGGTTGATAGGGAAACTGATACCCCTGAACATTAAAGATGATTTAGATCATGTTTAAAGATTAAGAGTGCTATGGAACCTTTGTTTACACTATAATTGAAACATACTTCACAGTTTATAGACTAACCCCGCAATCGGAACGTTGGCTATCAAACAAATCTATTGTCAAATTTAAATTAAATACAAGATATTAATCACTGAAATAACATACAAAAGAAAGATATTTATCATCAGACTTTTATTACACGTTTTAATATCATAAGGTAAACATGCCTTTTCAAAGGAATAACCCTGATGAACTAAGTGAAGACATAGATATAGAGTTTAATAGTTCCTTACCCACACTTTCCAACACAAATACATTTTATTCTTTAAAAAGGAAAAAAAATAACAAAAATATATAACATCAACTGATAAACTATAACAAAAATTATGCTATCTTATTTCAAATGTCAGATTATGGGAATGCTAATATTAATAATATAAAAGGTAAAAGGTGTGCAACAAAAACCAATTTTTATTATAATTACAAAAACGTGTATAAAAAGTAGAGATTTTTATATTAAGAGACTGCAGAATTTTAATTTGAGAAAAGTTTTTAAAGACCATTCTGTAAATTTATAAAACAAAACTAATGTGTAAAAACTAACTACAAATAGAAATGTATGCAACATTCTAAAAAACTTTCCTCCTAAATGAAAAACAAATTCTACTAACAATAAACTACTTATAAAGGGACTATCATCATAAAATTATAAAATCAACTGGTAAACAGATACAAATATGGAAACATCAAAGACCTTTGTGTAAATTTATAAACAAAACTAATGTGTAAAAAACTAACTACAAAGAAAAATGTATGCAACATTCTAAAAAACTTTCCCACTAAATGAACAAAAAAAAATCTACTAAAAACTTTTTATACAGGGACTAGCATCATAAATTTATAATATCAACAGGTATGGCAACAATCATAACAAAATGTATGGTCAATTATAAATATTAAACTATTATTTTTCAAATGTCAGATTACTGGAATGTCAATATTAATTCTAAAGCATTTAAGATGTTACAGGGGGCAATAAAAGCCAATTTATACAATAACAATACAAGGGTTATCAAGAACACGGAAATCTTGCATTATGAGGTAGCAGAGCTAAGTCATGAGAGATTTTATGAAACATCAGTGACCATAGATTCAGTTTGTAAACAAAAATAATGTATAAAAAAATCTAACTATACATAAAAAGATATGAATTAACATTGTAAAAAAACAAACTATGGCATCTAAGGGACTAGCACCACTGATTATTTACATTACATATAAGGTGATTTTCTTAATTCAAGTTAGAACTGAACAATATATTACCTTACATAATTAAATCAATCAGTATGTAATATGCATAATAAAATACTTGAAATAGTTAAATTCACTTAATCTGTATGTTTACTTGCTCCTTGCATAAATGTTATCATAAAATCAAATAAAAAACAATATTGGAACATGCATGAATGTTCTGAATAAGAAAAAGAAAAAATGGCAACTTATATGAAACATTTATGAATAAATCATTAAAAAAATAATATTGGTACATTTTAATCAAATACCCATATGAAAAGTTTGGCACATTAAATTAATTAAAATATCATCTACATACAAACTAACTGACATCACAATTGACAAAGACTGATAAACCCATCAAAATTATAATCTATATGAAAAATTTGACACAATTGAAATCATTAAAAATATTATCCACATACAAACTAACAAACTTTATGATGATAATTTTTTTTCATCAAATTGAAATCGAACTCCATATAAATTTTGAGTAAAATAAATACTGTAGATATATAACAGTTAATTTTTAAAATGTTACAGTAAAATTGGTAATGATGATTTATAAACTAAATTTTGGAAGGAGTATTTTGCACAATGTTCTGCTTAAAATCTTTTGGAAAAACACATGTCTATAAACATGTAGGTTACACAATAGTTGTTTATCAACAACATCTGTATAAAATCTCCACAAACAAAATGCATATAAAATAAATGAATAAAAACAGTTCTAATTTCAATGAAAATAATACATATACCTTTTTGTTAGAACTAAGTCACTATCCCAGTGAACTAATACATATACCTTACTGCTAAAACTAAGTCAATGACATATCAAAAACAATGAATAAAAACTGAAAATTATACATATACCTTTTTGCTAGAACTAAGTCACTATCCCAGTGAATTAATACATATACCTTACTGCTAAAACTAAGTCAATGAACCACTGTGAAAATCAAACATCTACCTTACCACCAGAACTAAGTTGACTAACCACAGTGAAAAGTATACATCTTTAATACTGCTAGAACTAAGTCAATAACTAGCCATAGTGAAAATTATACATCTACCTATAATACTGAACTAAGTTAACTTTCCATAGTCACTAACCACAAAGAAAATCTACTCTTAATACTTTTACGGCTACCTAAATAACTTCAGTGAAAATTAATCGACCTTAACAAAGAAACTCAGTGGAAATATTAATTCACCATTTCTTTTTTTGTTTGTTGAGAAATAGTAATCATAAAGAAAACCCTTACTTAATACTACTAGAACTAATTCTACTAACCACAGTGAACAATATACCACTTTAATACTGCTTGAACCAAGTCAACTGACCACAGTGAAAATTATACAAGTATCCATAGTCACTAACACCAGTGAAAATTAATTTACCATATCAAAGAACCTCATTTGAAATATTAATTCACAATGAAGAACTGTATCATGTTTGTGTTGAACATACTCTGTTATGTAAACTTTGATGAAAAACATGTTTGTGTTGAACATTATTATGAAATAAAATATTATTTTCTCAAAATTCAAATAACAAACTTTTTTTTTATTTAGAAATGGATGAAAAAATACAATTGATGAATGATTAATGGAAATTTTAATTTAAAATGGAATTATTTCAACCAAAATAATTATGGACAAATGCAACTTTTATTGACGATAAAAATTAAACTATCTGTTTAATATCTTGAATTATATAAATATGCACACACAAAAAATTAGTATTTGTAAACATTACAAAAAAAAAACAATTTGTAAAATATATTGACAACCATTTTCATCACAATAATATTTGCATCTTACACAACCGAAAATGAAATTGAACTTTGTTTTTGACTACAAAGCAGAAAGTTTAGGAAATTATCAAATATTTGGTAAAAAAAAAGAACATTTTT
>MJUT01049277.1:698080-719204 GCA_002080005.1 Gigantidas platifrons | reverse complement strand
TACTAAATTCAGTTAGGAAGGTATCTAATATATCTCGTGAACCATCACCATCAATAACTATGAGTCCTTTGAAGTATTTTAATTACGACAGTAATTGACAAAAACATTCTTACGTCACATATTCACCGAAAATATTTTTGACATTGTAACCACGTATACCAAATCCTTATCTTTATACATTTTCACTATATGAAAATGTATCCTTTACCATTGTATCTGCAGAGACAGAATATATTCCGACAAGATTTTGATATCGGAATATAACCTTTTTAAGAGATCGAATAAGGCGAATCTTTTTATAGACCTGGTCCAGTAGCCTGTTTTTCAGACAAAGATGACGCTTCAAGAAATCCTAAATATTTATATTGTCATGGTTTCATTTTCATTTATATTTCCATGTTTATTACACCATCCACTTTTCAGACCGGAAGTAACATTTTTATGAACATAGAAATGCAGCCATATATTTTTGGAACCGGGAGATCAACTACTGTCAAGTTCAAGGTCAAATCTAGGGAAAGAGGTGACAATTGTTCAATTGACTTTTTAATTATCTTTTATATTTCTATGTGTCTGCACTGATTTAGGTAGTTACGATTGTCTATATTTAGAGGAGGTACCATTAACTATAATTTGAGGAGGTACACTGCCCTAACATTACAGAGTAATATCACACCCAATGAGGTATTGCATCACACCAAGGTCAATAAAGGGTATGTTATTTATCGTGTACTTATGGCTTACTCTACCACTAAATTAGTGACCATGACATATCGGTATCTGAAAAATTGCATATTGTAACTCAAACAAATTCAATCTATTATTAGAATAAAATCAATAATTATAATACCAATGACGAAAGATATATTTATTTTTTATCTAACGTTGATTGTCTTTCCTTTTCAAGAAAAACCTGCAAAAGGAAGAATAATGTTATCTATGATAATTAAACCAAAGAAACAAAGAAAAAAAAGCATACAATACATATTTTATTAAAAAATGCCAACCAAAAATGGGAGGTCTATTTAATTGAACAATGATTTAAAACAACAGCAGTAAAACTTACAGTCAGTGCCAGATTTAGACGAAGAGAGGCACTAGGCTATTACTATAGGCTCCTCCCAATCTACCATCTTCACGACGAGAGCCACATGAACGAGTGGTTAATCAATCTGAATACAGGCGAGAACGATGGGGGGTGTTTAAAATTCTGCAATATTTTGAAATTAAGTGCAACTGTACCAAGAGAATTACTGAAAGGTGTTCAGAGAGTAGAGTACGTTATGACAGCATATCTATGAAAGTCCAAAGACAGAGTCAACATTAATATACACCTTGGCCGAAGGTCCCTTAAATTATGAGGCCCTAGTCTTCAGCTTGCCAAACATTTAGGGAAATCCGGCACTGCTTACACTGCTTTACACATTTTATTTATTATTTTGCTTTAATTCAAGTAATTGTGAAAATTTAAATTAAATAAAAAACTAAGAAATAATTATTCGGATATTTAATTATATTGTTAGAGATAAATAACAAAACATTGTGTGTCATTTGTATGCTTAACATTCATAAATATTGTAGTTTGTCTTGGTTTTTGCCTATAAAACTAATTTAATTCCACCACTTTTTATTGCAGTGCCTGTTCAAAGCTCGGAGAGTGAACGGTCATGTATTTGTCTGTGAAGGTATATATTTTGCTTCTTTCTGTGATATTTCGAGTGAATTATGGAACTGTTGTAACTGTGTGGTTTTATTTGTTGTTGTTGTTTTTTCATTTTATTTCTTAAATCTATTATATATGTTATCTACGAAATAAAATTAAAAAAACTTACAAAAATTACTTTCACATATATACGGCAGGGTACTGCTACATGGATAGTCATGCCATTTTCCACTGCTGTAACTGAGCATAATACCACAATTATAATTTTTGGAATTTGCATTATTCGCTGGAAATGGATGTCCAGGATACCAGAACTTATACTTAGGTGCAGTCTGATCATATATCCACCGCCAGTCACCATTAACTACATCAGTAATACCCATCCAGTAGTACTTTTCTAGATAATAAAAAAGTGAAGTCATCGCCTATAGTTCTGGTTTAATAAATTATATAGATTGTAAAAAACATGTATTTACGCAATATATAATTCAAAATGATCAATTATATTGCTGTCAAATTCCTAAATATATCATATTCTCAGTCTTAAGGTATAATGTATCCCTTCAGTCCCACATAGCACGACCACATGTGCTCGTGACACGGAATTACCACAAATTTCTCGCAAATCAAAGTGCACAATTCCAGAATGAAAATAGTGTTCAATTTCAAAATCGAACTTGGTCTGTCTTTTATGGCCTTTGATATTGCATACAAAGTTCAAATGCGGGGTCTAAGGACGGGTGGAAATGAATAACATCTAATGCCTTCCACGACAAGGTCATAAACATGTGTAGTATAAGTTGATATAATTACTCTTGGTTTGCATTGCTTCCTTGTATACCCAACCCTGTTCGGATGAATCTTCTATCTTCACCAGATACCCACCAATCTCTCTACATCGTCTCTGATAAAACAATTTACATGATATTACTACATCATTTACTGTAATATGTTCGCAAAGAATAATAATAAAAAGAGTACTTTTTACTTGTTGAAATTGTTACATCTTAAAATCCAGAGTTAACACAGAAACCAGACTATTTGACGCTCCGATACTTTCCACTCATGACCAGTGGCAAAATGCATATGATTTGATTAATCAATAAAATGTATCAACAATTGCTTTTCTTTAATCATCTAAGCATCTAGAGTTGGGGGTTGGCGTCATGATGCTTAACGCCACTTTCAGCAATATTTCAGTTACGGGTATATCGCAACTGTCAGTTGTATTGGTGGAGGAAACCGGAAAACCCTGCAATAACTACCGACCTGCCGCAAATCACTGTCAAACGTTTATTAAGAATATACGAAAATATATCAAGGTGATTGCTTCTACCGTCAATTTAATGCGTCCTCCATGTCTATTTGAAATTTTGACGTAGTTTGCACTCTATCAGAAATGACCAACAGAAAACAAATGTCTCAAACACAGAAGGGACAAATCAGTCAAAGTGTGAAACGGTGCTACATGTATGATGACACTGCAGGTGTCTGGCTAACAGTCACTCGTGCTTTCCAGTTGTTATATGTATATTGTCAATTGCTCGGTTACGTTCGGAATGAGCGATTTCGAAAGACTGAGTGTAAAGTTGTCTGAAACAGACATTCTTGTTCTTCTGATTTTATATGTGCTAGACTGGAACATTACCTAAATGTCGGATGGTGCGTCATTAGTCTTCATGTGTTTTATATTATGTTTTTGCTAATTAATAATAATAATAAAAAGTCATTTTTCGGGTGGTTTTAAAACTGCAGCTTAGATACATTTGACAATGCCTATATAGCAAACAGCTGAAAACAGAGAACTTTGGCATGCTTTCAATATTGCACATATTTAAAATAATATAATTCAGGCTTTTACAAACCTCAGCTGTAGTCCATTTCACCACATCAGTCCCAAAATAATAGCAATGGTCTTTGTACTTTCTCCACTGTCTCCCTATAATTAGCGACATATTATATTTTAAAGTTGCATGAATCGGTGACCAAATGCTTATCTTTAAAGCCAGTAAAAGGACTGCATATGTACGCCATATTGGACTTTCACATACATACGATACAAAGACTCAAGAAAGATGTCATGAGAAACGTGTACACAACATAGCAATTCTAACTCCATGACATACATGTAATTAAGACCTAGCATAAGTTCAATATTGAAGATGATGATTTAGGTTCATTTTCCCTGTAGTCAGAGTTTAGGTACTGGCATTGCCTATTATATAGAGTTATTGCCATTTACAGTTCCTAGACAATACAATTGTTATTAAAGGCAAAGTTTTCCTTCCTGAGATATAGGTGTTCTTGTCCGATTTTGGCTTTCCAGTTTAGAGGAGACGTTTAAATTATTTCTCTTTTCTATCTGTTGATTATAAGCGTACCTGATTAAGGTTATTCCAGATACATATCTTGTGCACTAAATAAATATTAGAGAATACCGAAGGGGCAATCAAAAATGGACAATCCAGAGAAACTGGCAACATAGGATACACAAGACGAAGAAAAACAAAGCAAAAACAATCCAGAGAAACTGGCAACATAGGATACACAAGACGAAGAAAAACAAAGCAAAAACACAACACAACATGTGATGGACACCACTATGCGCAAACAAACACAAATAACGTAAAAAGACATGCACCCTCCTACAAACAACAGGAGGTAAGGAAGAACCGAACAAATTAGATGTCCGTTTTTATCATTAATCAACAATTGTCACACGAGGCACGTACCAGCTTTTATTTTTCCACATGTCTTATCGCTTAAAAACTAGTTGTTAATAAGGAAAAACTGCTATGTGTGTGGTGTCCATATTTAACGAACTGCTTGCAATACGTGTATACAAAGTATCATGCGTGTGTGTTTTATATCAGTTTTACAGTGCATCGTAACCTAATACTATTGCAAATTTTAAAAATTCTAAAGATAATATGTTTCTTTTTCCAAATTCAAATTTTAAAATTAAATTAAGAAAATCTACCTTTGAAATCCTCTTCAATGGCAAGCAGATCTTTATCTAAGGCCTTCACTTTTCCATTGATAGTAGTTATCTGACTCTGCAGTGTACTGACTAGACTCTTCAAAGCATTCCTTGTATTTGCAAAATCTTTTTTTGACGCCATAGTCAGACATGACATAGTAGCCCCATAATCAAACAGAATTGAAACAACAAAAAGGAAAGTAACCAATCTCATTTCTGAAACATAAAATAAAGTAACCCATCTCATTTCTGAAACATAACGTAAAGTAATCAATCTCATTGCTGAGACATAACGTAAAGTAACAAATCTCATTTCTGAAACATAAAATAAAGTAACCAATCTCATTTCTGAAACATTAAGTAAAGTAACCAATCTCATTTCTGAAACATAAAGTAAAGTAACCAATCTCATTTCTGAAACAATAAAGTAAAGTAACCAATTTCATTTCTGAAACATAAAGTAAAGTAACCAATGTCATTTCTGGAACATAAAGTAAAGTAACCAATATAATTTTTGAAGCATAAAGTAAAGTAACCAATTTCATTCCTGAAACATAAAATAAAGTAACCAATGTTTACTTTAAAGAAGAACATTGATTATGCATTTTGTGAACTACAACACTCCGCTTATGGGCCCAATAGAAAGTGTTGTGCCATACAAGGGGGATAATTTATGTCATATTCTCATACAACGGGTTCCCTGTATTTTCTATTACTTTTTTCCTTCCAACTGCTTAAATGAATATAAAATACTAGGAAGAACTGTTTTAGATACCTAAAACTTATGTCTCCCCTTAATGCGGCCATCTGTACAACAACCTCGAAAGACAAAAATGTTATGGCCCTGGTCAAGAAAATACTATTTAACAAACCATTATTTGACTTTGAGGTCAAAGGTCAAGGTGCCACGAAGGTCATTATGGTACGCGACACACCGCCTTATGGTCGTGCACCCACCATTCCAAATATCATTGACCTATCTCGAAAGACAAAAATGCTATGGCCTGGACAAAAAAATACTATTTAAAAAACAATTATTTGACCTTGAGGTGAAAAGTCAAGATCCTACGAAGGTAATTTTGGTGAACGACACACCGCCTGAGTCATGCACCCACATACCAAATATCATTAACCTATCTCAAAAGACAAAAATGTTATTGCCCGGACAATAAAATGCTCTTTAAAAAACAATTATTTGACCTTGAGGTCAAAGATCAAGGTCCCACGAAGGTCATTATGGCACGCGACACATTGTCTTATGGCTATGCACGCACATACCAAATATGATTCACCTATCTTAAAAGACAAAAATGTTATGGCCCGAAAAAAAAAACGATTTAAAAAACAATTATTTGACCTTGAGGTCAAAGGTCAAGGTTCAACGAATGTCATTACGGAACGCGACATACCGCCTTATGGTCATGCACCAAGATACCAAATATCACTGACCTATCTGGAAAGACAAAAAAGTTATGGTCAGGACAAGCTTCGCCGAGAAGAAGCGGAAGAAGAACAAATCAGACTAAAACAATATGTCTCCCTTCGGGAAGACATAATGATACGATACCAGTTTTAAGTTTGTACTTACTTTTCCTGACATCTACTTTCAAGTGACTTTATGATTAAGCTCGGGATTGGAGAATTATTTATATATAAATAAAGTCAAGTAATTTAATACATATTACAATGATACAATATACATATAATGACAGCTTGTCACGCAATACATATTTCCAAGAATAAAGAATTCGTATTACTATTTATATGCTTCAATCACTGTATTTTGCTTGCATATTCAAAAACTATTGAAAGAAAGAGGAGTAGTACTTGAACAGCAATCTGAACAACATTAACAAAAAAGAACCGCTCCCGTGGTTCAGATTAAGCTTAGAAGAGCTTGATGATACCAAAGGGGTAATCAGAATCAGTAAATCGAAGAAGAACAGACAACATATACCTTAAATATGCCTTCCCAAAGGAAGAGGGGGTGAGCTCCTTTAGGAGGCAGGGATATTTTTTTTCCTGAAAACAATTGTCTCTCCAGTTTTTATAGAAACAAATACTAAATACTATATCTATATAAAATATATATCTAGTATATTGATCTGAAATATGTTATGTAGCATAAATAATCGTACATTGCAGTTCACAGCGAAATTATTGTGCTAAAATTTGAAGAAAAATTACCAATTTTGTATGTGTAAAAAATTATCTGCCTCTTGGTAAACTCCTACCTTTAATTTTAAAGTTAAATGATCAGAGTTTCAACATGGGTTGGCAGGATATGAATAAGTTTTAGCCTTCGCTAATATCCTTCCAACCCATGTTAAAACTCACAACACAGTATGACTTCCATGAGTTATTTCTTAATTAAAGGAAACTGCCAATTATGGGAGATGGCTTACTTTCCACAAAGAAAGGAAGGAGAGACAATCGATAGGGAAATGGTTGCCAAACACATTCACACCTAATAAACTGAAATCAGGGGTAGTTGTTACTTGTCTTGACAAAATTACGAGCAAAGGGTGTAGCATTCTCAAAACAGGAAGTACTCGTTTACGTTCATCCTAAACACGAGTTGTCTGTTTGATTTTTTTCCGTACAACTAGTGGGAAGACTATGCTATATGTCCAAGCCAATAGCCACAGACATGTCAACAGTCCACATGGTCTGGTCAGCATCTGTAATTGATTTTCTGATGAGTAATTGTGTTCATTTTGGAACATATATTCCTGATATTAGTAGAGATATAAAATTTTCAAGTGAGCAGGATAATGTTTCATTGCTAACCTTCATGGTATACTAGTATATATATATATAGCGATTTCAGTTATTGTGTGCAATGGTTGTTGCCGGTTCCTGTGATTGAAAACATTCGACCACTCTGTAAGTGTTCGGGGAAAGACATTTATGTTTATGACTTTTTACTCATTAATTGTACATACCTATGGTTTTCAGCATTATATGACCTTAACATGACTTCAATGGCAAAGGTCGTATAACCGGATGTTGTATTTTGAAGCAAACAAAGTACCCTGCAATTTCGATCCAGGAGACCAAGAACTATCAAATAGCACTGTCCTTCCCAACCATATATATTTTTGGAATCAGGAAAACATAGGCTATCGTTTCTATCCCATTGAACTGGAAATAAAGAATACCGCAGCTCTAGATCTGATTCATAACTTGATGTACGCCTAGAAATTGACAATGGACCCATTTTGATTGAAACTTTACGACAAAAGAGATGATTTGAAAATTGTCTTCGTGAACTTTCCATTAATATGTACCAACATTCCAGTAGGAGTTTATATCTCTTAAGTTGATTCGATATTCCAGAGCGTGTGGTTCCTATCATGATTTCCCGACATTTAGGGCTCCTAGTGGTTAAGTTGAAGTTATCACTTCGAAAGTTTTACTGTCGCCAACCGTTACGGAATATCTGTGTCACAAATGACTACAGATATGTTTCATTTGTCATAATTACAAAACGATTCTTTCCTCACCAGGTTTGTAACACAGTGAGTGAGTGAGTGAGTGAGTGAGTGAGTGAGTGAGTGAGTGAGTGAGTGAGTGAGTGAGTGAGTGAGTGAGTGAGTGAGTGAGTGAGTGTTGTTTAACGCCAATTCAGCAATTTCTCAGCTATATTATGGCGAGAACAAGTTAATTTTCAATGAGATGATGATGAGGTCCGCTTTGTTCTTGACCAACACCCTGAGTTGGGTTTTTATAGTGCTAGTTTACTGAAACAACAGTCCGCGGATAGACATGTCGCTCCACTCGGACACATTATTCTGATTCTGAGCCGACCAATCTTTGCTCTTACTCCTTAATGATACGTGCTTAGCGGAGAAGCAACACATGCCAATTTTATAGTCTTTGGTTAGACCCGATCGAGGCTCGTACCCACGATCTACCACACTCGAGGCGAACACGCTAACCATTACACCACCGATGCGGTGTTTGTAACAAGAGTAACACGACGAGTACCACCTGTGGAGCAAGAACTGAATACCCTTCCGGAACACCTCCAGGTTCACCCCCGTGTGTTAGTGGCGTTCATTTTTCCCAGTCTTTAGTTTTTTGTGTAGTTGTGTTTGTAGATCATAGTCAGTTACGTTTGTCCTTTTCCTTTGGCCATTGTGTTGTCTGTCCTTTTGCGATTTTTTGCTTCCATTTACCCTTTTGATATTTTCAACCTTTTCCTATCACCGGATTTTTAAATAGTGTAACACGATGGGTGGTACTAGTTGTACAGGAACTGCCTACCCTTGCGGAGCATCTGAGTTCACTCCTCTTTTAGTGAGGTTCGTGTTGCTCAGTATATAGTATTCTGTGTAGTATTTTCTCGAACCTTTATTTGTCTATCCCTTATTTTTCTCTCAATATCTTTAAACTTTTCTTTTTATCACATGCAGTTCCGTATTAAGGTATGAGCACCATGGACAGTTTCCCTGGGGCCACACTAGCATATGGGTCCCATGCTAATCTATGCATGTTGTGAACAGCATGTTTTTTTAATGTGTCAACCCTGATTTTATACAAATACAATAAATGTATGTTTAATTTTATCGACATTTATAGTTTTATCTCTGTGAGTGTTTGTGTAGGTATGGGTCCCAGTGCACTGCTTTTTCCGGGGTCTATGATGCTATTTAGACGGCCGTGATCACATGGTGCAAATTTCAGATCGGAAGTGACATTTTTATGAAACTGGTAGTGCAAAAATTCACTAGCAACCACACGCTGGTACATCAAAGCGCAGTGGCACATGCGCGTAGTTTGGGTTGGAATCTTAACGAGACAGGGTTTCTGGGGTGCGCAACCCCCGTAAGCTATTGACTTTTTTCCTTTTCTTGTTAACATTTTGACGTCTTGATAGTAGTTATTACCCTAATTTGGTAAATTAGCAACAAGTAGGTTTTTCTTATTTTTGACATTAGAATACATGCAGCTGTGCGTTCATCCCTCTAAAATGTCAATTTCGCTCCTTACACTGCTACATGAGTTCCTCAGTCTTATATGGCTCAAACATAACCCTAATTCAGACAGATTGATAGGAGAGAGAGATTACCGCCTTTCTCATCAAAGTACTATCGTATTAGTACTGTTAGACATATCAAAATCGAAATCATTCATGGAGGCGATAATGTGTTGTGAGCTTCAACATGGGTTGGCAGGATATTAATAAGTTTTAGCCTTCGCTTCCACTCAGAATAAAATATCAATATACTGCCAACCCATGTTAAAACTCACAACACAGTATGACTTCCATGGGTTATTTCTTAATTAAAAGAAACTGCCAATTATGGGAGATGTTTTAATTTCCACAAGAAAGGAAGGAGAGACAATCGATAGAGAAATGGTTGCCACAAACATCCACACCTAATAAACTGAGATGAGGGGTAGTTGTTACTTGTCTTGAAATTTACGTGCAAAGAGTGTAGCATTCTCAAAACACGAAGTACTTGTTTACGTTCATCCTAAGAACGAGTTGTTTGATTGATTCTTTCAGTACAACTAGTCGGAAGACTAGGTTATATGTCCAAGCCCATAGCCGCAGACATGTCGCGGGTCTGATCGGCATCTGTAATTAATTTTCTGATGAACAATTGTGTGCATTTTGGAACATATATGCCCGATATTAGTAGATATATTAATGTTCAAGTGCGCATGATAAAGTTTCATTGCTAACCTTCATGGTATACTAGTATATATAGCGATTTCAGTCATTTTGTGCAATGGTTGTTATCGGACCCTGTGATCGTAAGAATCCAACCACTCCAAATTATTGGTTCGGGGAAAGCCATTCATGTCTATGACGTTTTAATCATAATTATCCAGGGGTGAAATGAGAACCACTTAGGTATAACTTGTATTGCCAGCAATAATAAACTCCATAAAAACATATACATATATAAAGCAATATCAATATTTTCAGAAATTTTATAAATAATATAAAAATAACAATTTTTTTGGCAACAAAGTCCGCCTATTGTTTAATCATTTAAGCATATATATAAACATAAATTAAGGGATGGGAAGGGTGTTTTTTAAGCAAGTCCCCACCAAACTTTCAATATAATACTAACAGCCAAATAATCACATCTAATATAACAAACTTTAACAAAGAAATTTACATATCCAATGAAAAGAAAAACACACTGATTAGTGAGTTGATTTTTTCAAATACATTGTATTACCAAATAAGGAAATTTACTTATCCAATGAAAAGGAAATATAATAATTAGTGAGCAGAATTCTGAAGTAGGACCTCCCTAAACAAAACCGGATAAAACTGGTGTGCCAAATCGAGTGGAAAGTAGAAATTTCACTGTCCTGCTAATTAAATAATTTTATATTTTAAATTTTAAATTAACCCTAATTGTACATACCTGTAACGGCGGTAGTTGACGAATTCCGTTAATTTTAATGTTCCGGTGAAAGCTCACAAACTTAAACAAAATAAAATGCAACCAGGTCAGTAGGAAAGATCTATTTGATAGTCCTTCCCAGTTAGCACATTACATATTCACAACGCTTAACTTTTCTCTTCCTATTACCAGAATTGTAACTGGAGTAAAATGGCGAGTGTTACTAACTGAGTAGGAACTGTCTACCCTTTCGGAACACCTCGTTTTGTGAGGTTCGCGTTGCTCAGTCTTTAGTTTTTATTCTGTGCAGAAATGTGGTGACCCTTGATTGTCTTTCTATTCTATTTATGTAGTTAATATATTGTTTGTCCTTCAAATGACGGATTCTGATTATGATACCCCTTGATATCTTTATTAAACATTCTTTGTCTATCACGTGGTACATTTTTCAAACCGAAAGTAAGATTTTTTTTCTGAAACTGGTAGTACAAAAAATCCCTAGTAATCATCAATCGTTTTACTCAGGAGATCATGTATTACGAAATTAAAGGTCCATTACTGGCAAAAGATTGTTGATCTTATTTGATATGTATTATAATATTTACCTTGACAAACAAAAGCCATTTTTTATCGTCTTATCTGTGTACCATGTATGTATATTATTCCTCTATAAATAATAAAGAAATAAATATCTATATACTGATGTTTAAAATCTTGTTAATGTACAAACCACTTTGGAATAAAAAAAAAATATTCAATTGGTGTAAAATATTTACTGTTTTACATTTATAACTGTATTTTACCACTTTAAAATAAAACTTTACATGGTCTATAGAAACTTTTCTAGTGTAGCATGAAATGCTAACCTTACGGAGTACTTGAGACTGGGTACCTCCCAGGTGTTTTGGTGGGTTCGTGTTGGTCGATCGCTAATGTTCTCTGCAGTGATTTGTAGATCATCGTTTGTCTGATTGCTCTTTTCATTTGTATTGTCTGTTCTTTGGTTTACGAGTTTTGATTACGTCTTTATTATTTCCAATTTTTTTTTAATCAATTTACAATCCTATTGAATTCATTGGTTGTATACCTGTTCAAGTAATAAAATAATATTGATCAAATTTGACTAAAAATAATTAAAGTTTATGCCAATAAAACTACTTTAAACCCGCCATTTTTTTATTGACGTGCCTGTATCAAGCCTGGAAAGTGAGCGGTCGTGTATCTGTGTGTTAGGTGTATTGAAGTGTCTGTATGTACGTACCAAGCCAGGGAAGTGAACGGTCGTGTATTTGTGTGTTAGGTGTATCGATTTTGTCTGTATGTACGTACCAAGCCAGGGAAGTGAGCGGTCGTGTATTTGTGTGTTAGGTGTATCGATTTTGTCTGTATGTACGTACCAAGCCAGGGAAGTGAGCGGTCCTGTATTTGTGTGTTAGGTGTATCGATTTTGTCTGCATGTACGTACCAAGCCAGGGAAGTGAGTGGTCCTGTATTTGTGTGTTAGGTGTATTGATTTTGTCTGTATGTACGTACCAAGCCAGGGAAGTGAGTGGTCCTGTATTTGTGTGTTAGGTGTATCGATTTTGTCTGTATGTACGTACCAAGTCAGGGAAGTGAGTGGTCGTGTATTTGTGTGTTAGGTGTATCGATTTTGTCTGTATGTACGTACCAAGCCATGGAAGTGAGCGGTCGTGTATTTGTGTGTTAGGTGTATCGATTTTGTCTGTATGTACGTACCAAGCCAGGGAAGTGAGTGGTCCTGTATTTGTGTGTTAGGTGTATCGATTTTGTCTGTATGTACGTACCATGCCAGGGAAGTGAGTTGTCCTGTATTTGTGTGTTAGGTGTATCGATTTTGTCTGTATGTACGTACCAAGCCAGGGAAGTGAGTGGTCCTGTATGTGTGTGTTAGGTGTATCGATTTTGTCTGTATGTACGTACCAAGCCAGGGAAGTGAGTGGTCCTGTATTTGTGTGTTAGGTGTATCGATTTTGTCTGTATGTACGTACCAAGCCAGGGAAGTGAGTGGTCCTGTATTTGTGTGTTAGGTGTATCGATGTTATCTGTATGTACGTACCAAGCCAGGGAAGTGAGTGGTCGTGTATTTGTGTGTTAGGTGTATCGATTTTGTCTCTTTCTTTATGATCGTATTGAG
Source organism: Gigantidas platifrons (assembly GCA_002080005.1). NCBI lineage: Eukaryota > Metazoa > Mollusca > Bivalvia > Mytilida > Modiolidae > Gigantidas > Gigantidas platifrons. The sequence goes on along the minus strand of MJUT01049277.1, from coordinate 706,032 downwards.
AGACTTGAATTGGTACTCCAAAGAATCTCAGATGCTGGTCTCAAATTGAAACCAGAAAAATCACAGATTTTGAAACCAGAAGTAACCTTCTGGGTTATGTTGTGTCAAAAAAGGACATACACCCCAACCCAGATCACAAATCAAAGATATTATTTTGTCCTACACCCTAAACTGTCTCAGAGGTCAGACAAATATTAGGAATGAGTAGTTATCATCCACTTTTTATGAAAGGCATTTCCATCTTGGTTAAAATATTAACTGCATTAGTAAAGAAAACCAATTCATTTATTTGGTTATATATTTGTCAAGAAGCTTTTCGGGATTCTGGTTACCCTTTTGGTATCTTCAAACTCTTCTTTTGAAAGATTAATACAGTCTTTTTTAGCACTGACATTTTAAAGATAGACCGCAATTTTGTTCCGTTCATGAAGAAATAACCTCAATCAGATTGTACACATCGTGAAACTCGCGTAGCGGATTACGCAAGGGTGTGTAAAACCTGATTGAGGTTATTCCGAATGAACAGAATAAATAATTTCTATCAATCCTTATAAATTAATTCAAACTTTTTTTGATATGATATTGAAAAATATATTGATTTTTTCGAAATAAGGCAAATAATCGGAAATTAATTTAAATAACCCCAAAGTTGCCTCATTTAAAGAAAATCGCCAGAGGAAAACGGCAAGCGACGCCTTGAGAACGACGTATATTTTCAGATTCAGTACATATGAAAATAACCTCAACTTTTTAGACCAATCAAAACACGTATAAAATGACATCTGACTCTAATATTAATTCATAATCGTATATCCTAAAGATAGTGGTCAATCAATTTGCATTAGATACAAGCGCGTATGAGAAGAGTTTGAAGATACAAAAGGGGTAATCAGATTCCGTATATCGGAGAAGGATAGACAACACATTGGCCAAAAAGAAATGGCACAAAAGAACAAAACATACAAAATAATACCCTGAAGGGTAAGCAGTTCCTGACAACCGTCGTGTTAATATAGTTACAAACCCGGTGATAAGTCGGGTATGAGGAAAGGACTGGGAAGTGCTTAAGACAAGTGGAACATATCCGTGATAATATATGACACAGATATGTCATAGCGGTCAACCAAGTCATCGTGGCGACCGTAAAATTTTCGAGGTGATGACTTCAACTGACTCTGCCATTGGTGATGTACAGTAAGTCAAGTCCAAGATGGTCATACCAGAGTCTTAACCTATGGTAGTCGTACACTCAACAAAGCAGAATGCAACTATTGCATTACTGACGAAGAATTATTAGCAGTCCGCTACTTTATTGAATGCTATAGACATCAATATTTATTAGGAAGATCTTTTACTGTCAGAACCCACCATCAAACTTTAATATAGCTTTTCTTAGTCTTAAAGAACCAAAAAGGCAGGATAACCCTGTAGACTGAAATTTATACTCGTTTGATCGTAGCCTATAGACCTGACCCTAACCATGGCAATACAGATGCGATGTCCAGATGTGTAATCAATGAAAATGCGTCCATATATTGTAGAAGGTTCTAAGTCCCATGAAAACCCTAAATTAATAAATATTGTTTCATCCTACTTAGTGATTTCTCTCCGGAAATAACTCACTCATTTACCTATAATTGATTTGCATATTATTTTGGGTCCGTATTATTTGTTCTTTATTGGATTACCTTCCTTTAAACTTGCGCGTAACACACGTGTATCAGTTATTTACAAAATGTAAGAATTGTTAAACAAAGATTATGTGATCAGCTTAAACAGTCTTGGTCTGAAAGTGTATTTACATCTGCAAAATGTTTAAATTATAGGATCTTTTAATGCCTTCATCAGTTTGAAAGTTGTCTTGTACAACTACCATATGATTTAAGAAAAGCTTGTTGTAATTACAGGCGTTTAAATCATAGATTGCCAATAGAGACAGGTCATTTTTGGGGTGTGAAAATGGATGACCGTAGTTGTGATTTATGTGATCTCGAAATTATAGGTGATGAATTCCATTATCTTTTTGAGTGCAAGTATTTTGAAAGAGAGAGGAAACAATTATTACCTAATATACAAAAACCAAATGTTCTAATATATCATGATTTGTTTAAAGATAATTATATAAATATTTTTTTTATAATTGCTAAATTCTGTAAAACAATCTTAATAGCAATCACTTAAAACTTTGCAACTTGGTATAATGAATTTGCCTTCCACCAATAAAATGTAATGGTTATATGTCATTTCCATGCCACTGTATTGTGTTTACATTGTTGTATTGTTTGTATTCACATACCCTAGTTGGGTTCTTTGAGAAATAAAAGTTTCAAGTTTCAAGGAGTAAAAGTAACATCTCTTTACATTGCATGCATAGTCCACATACCTTCTCAACAAGTGCATGTGGCCAAATCACAGACCCACTGTTAAAGGTCCCAGGTAAGAATATTTTACAAATGCACTGATTTTTTTCATTTTAACTTCCAACACCAAAAAAATCATGTTTCAACCAATTACAATGGGAAGGTCAATCGCGACCACCCATACAGACCTTTGAATAATGGGTTGTACCAGGCACTTTTACCCGCCTAAATTGTTCTTTGGTACCTCCTAGTCCTGATTTTAAAGAGTGATGTATAAGATATTCATGAAAATTGTTCAAATTTGAATAAAAAGTACCGCATATAAATAGTGAAGTAGTGGTAGACTTGAAAAAATATTGAAAGCGCAGTCCATGTAATATAAAACTTTTTTTATTACATGGATAGTCGACCAACCCATTGATTGAAATAAATACATGTGCTACAACTATATTTTTTAGCCAAAACTAATGAAAATACAAAGCCATCCAGTGTTATCACACACCTAAGGGTTCACTGGTTAATTTCACTGCATACCAAAATTTTATTGAATTAATTTAAATCATCCTCAAATACATTGAAGTATTATCTTTATGGTCCTTATCCGTCTTCCTCTTCAATAATTAACATTTCAGTGAAAATAATGTGTAAACAAACCAACCCTCGATTTTTGACAAATATTACAACGTAGCAAAGATTTTATTTTGAAAGCTTTCAAAATGAGCTCAAATTTGAAAACATTTAATATTTTTTAATATAAATCAAGTCTCTTAGATTATTTTACAAATACAAACTATTATTCCATATTCCATACGTTTCTGCAGTTTAAATAGCTTTCCTCAGTGGAAATTTATTACAGAATAAAAACAATGCATACGCACATAGTAAAGGGACGTTATAATATAACAATGATTTATTTCAGTTAAATTGCTGCGGTTAGCTTTATTGGTGGAGGAAACCAGTGTACCAGGCAAAAACTATCAACCTGCAACAAGTCATTGACAAACTCTATCACATAATGATGTATCGAGGGTACCTCACCATGAGCGGTATACGAACTCACAACGTTAGTGGTGATATGCACTGATTACACAGATAGTTGTAAATCCAGCTACCATATGATCACACCGTGGTGGCGTCTCTTGAAGGGACCAATGATTTTACTTTGAAATGCATAGGTACATGTATTCCTCCTGTATATTAAATATTTTGACGAGATATGCCCAGTCTAGTTTAGAATAGTGAAAGAAGGAAGGGGGTGGGTTGAGTGCGGGGTTCTCATCCATAATTCATGTCAAGATGAAATGTTGTTTCCTGTATCCCAAATAACACCTCTAATGATGATGACTTTTTATCCCGGTGTCATACAGTAAACCTTCCCCCATAGTAGATTAACCCCCCGGAAAATTTACTATATATTAAACCTTCCCCCATGGGGGAAAGTTTACTATTAGTATTTTTTCCGCATAGTAAACCTTCCTACCTAACCGATTAACAACAAGACACTATAGATTTGTGCTTTTTTACCTTTTAATCATAATCGGATATAATTAATGGTATATAAGAATTAAAATTAACACGATTAAGGTGCTAAATTCCGAATCAATAGTAATTATCCGGATTAAGGGGGAACATTTACTATATAGCAAAATATCCGGGGGGATGATCGGATATGGATGAGGGAATGTTTGCTATATAGTAAATTTTCCCGCGGGGGAATATTTACTATATAGTAAAGTATCCGGGGAAAGGTTTACTATATAGCAAATATTCCGAGGGGGAATGTTTACTATATAGTAAACATTCCGGGGGAAAGTTTGCTATGCGGAAGGTTTACTATACGACACCGGCATTAAAATAGAAAATTTTTGAATTCAAGTAAAATAAAAGGCTCATCCAGACATCTTAAGAAAGGTCCTTCCATCCCCTTTACATGATTGATAGGAACAAAGTATTGAAACTGGTTGACTAGCTGTGACCAAGTAAAGTTTGGTTCAGACGTAAAGTTTTAAACCGATTGAAACTGTCCACCTCTGCTTAACTAGCTGTGGCCAGGTCATGTTTGGTTAAAACGTAAACTTTTAAGCCTATTGAAATTGTCCACCACTGATTAACTGTAACCAAGTCAAGTTTGATTTATACATACACTTTTAAACCTGTTGAACCTGTCTACTACTGGTTAACTAGCTGTGGCTAAGTCTAGTTTGGGTCAGAATCAGGGACGAATTATGACCCTAGGCTAAAGCCTATTCCAGCCGATAGGATAATCCTGACCTGATCAGAATGTAACTTATGCTGATGTCAATTAAAAATAAAGACATTTTAAGGAAGTTCAAGCTTTGGAAGCAAATTTTGAAAAACAATTGATTTTTCTCTTTTCTCTTAACATATGTTGATATGACCTTACAAAAATATTATGTTATGTTGTGTTAAACATGCAATTATTGATGTTATTATTAATACAGAGAAATATTGTCACATTACAGGATATTATGTCAAGGTTAAAATTAAAACGTATGCATGAAATCACCGGATGCTCAAACACCGGTGCCAAGGCTGTAAATTGCCTTAAATTACCATTTAAAAGATCTGATATTTATTCTGAGTAGAGCAAAGACTATATGAAATTCATGATTTTAAGTGACTGCAGCACATTATTAGATATATATATATATTTGTTATTTATTCCCGGGTATATTACAATAATTATTGCTAAGAAAACTTACCTTGTTTTTGCTATCCAATTTAATTCTATTTTCCAAAACCATGTGAAATAAGCACCCAAGTTCATGATTTAGCAATAAGTGCATTAATGCTCCCCACTACATATGTACAGGTATACTTGAATTGTTACTTTGTTTGTATCAGAGCTATTGATCTCATCATAATCAATAACACAATGAATTGTTACATATATGGACCATCTAAAAAATATGAATTTACATGAAATAGGCAATTTCACTTGGCTTAGGAAAAGGAAAAAAATGAGCAGCAAATATCAGGCCAGTTTTCATTGCAAATGTTAATGAAGTATATTTAAGATACATATGTATGCAGTGTTTTTCAAGATAATTTGAAGTTTAATGGACATTCGTTCCAGGAAAGAAGTACAAATTACTGGACCCAGCATCAAGCTTACAAGACATTCACATACTCAGCAGAGGAGGTGCTCAGATTCCTACTGATCATTTTGTCCAGTAATAAATAACCTTTCTCTATCTGTTATAGATTTCAAGTTAAACCTGATTGCAGTAAAACTGATGCAGAAGGAGCCTTTTGCCGACTTGCTATGATCATATCATGCTGAGCATGGCATAGTGCTTTATTTAGCATAGGGTTTTGTTTGTGCAGTTAACCCATGCGTCCCCTCTGTGGTAAATACTTTGCATGATGTTTTTCTATAAACCTAATATAAGCATATGATGGTGGATAGCTAAAGGAATTTCATAAATATTCAACCGAAGTGGTAAGTTTGATTCTGGCACATGCCATGGTGAGATGTACTTGTGACTGCATTGATGGTTTTCTCCGGGTTCTACAATTACCTCAATCTATAGAACTGACTACCACGATATAACCGAAATATGAAACTGAAAGTAGCGTTAAACCCTGATACTTCCTGTTACGTTATACATCGATTTTCAACATAATACATTTTTAGCTCGTCTGGCCTAAGACCATAGTTGTGAGTGTTTGCCATCATTTAACATCTGTCCTACGTCGTACACTTTCACATTTAAATCTCCTCTGAAACCACTGAGCTAAATTAAACTAAATTTAACTGGGATGGTCCCCCTACAAAATTGTCTTTGACACCCCTTGATTCAAGGTTGCAGCTGTTATCAAACAATATAAATTTATATTGCTGCATTATTATGAGTCATATGGACGAGTAGTGTTACATTTATTCGGGTATTTGTTCTTGCTTGATCAAATATTTCCAGTGAGTACTAATTTCATTTGAAACCGGGCACCGGAGCATTTCACCAGCGATAGCAATAAAATTACTGACTATTAACTTTCCAAGCATGGTTTTGATGTTAGAAAATAAATCTAGTTTTATTTTCTATTTTAATTCTATATGTTTGTTATTTGCAGGCATGTACTCTCGGAGTGAATGCAAATACATCTTAGTTTTTGAACCTGGTTATGATTTGATCTTTATTTCGTGTATAAAAAAGCGCTGCAGTGACAAAGAATTGAGGCGATTGTAAATTTTCCTTTTTTTGGCGCAAGTTATTGTCCCATTTATGACATTTCAACTACTTCCGGTTTTTATCTAAAGCTTTCGTTTTCTTCAGTTTGTCGATCAAGCGAAATAAATATATTTAAAAAATGTTTTATTTCATTTTTCTCATGGTTAACAGTCCTCGAAATGAACATGTTAACCTACTTGTCTTAGTCGAATTCTTGAATTTATTTTTATATAGTTCTAAATAAAAACTGCAAAATTTACTGGTCCAAACAAAGTTTTTCTGGCAGGATTTATGTCAGAAGAACGGTGCTCATCGTGATGACTGGGTTAGTCAGTGTAAATTAAAAGCAAAAAGAAACAATTTTAAAGCTGGAATACCTCTTCAAAACGAAGTCAAATTTCACCCCATCCATTTTCGGCAGGTTGGCTTTGTCCCCCGGACCCACTATTTATCGTATACAGTACACTTAGTTGATAATAAATCCCTGAGATGGACGTAGAATTCTTCTTGGTGATATGGACATATATCCTATGTTCTTTTTCATATATTTTTAGGTTTAGGGCTATGGTGTTTAACGCCATTTTCAGCATTATTTCAGTTAATTATGGCGGTTAGTTTTATTGGTGGAGGAAACAAAAGTACCAGACAAAACCATCAACCTGCCACAAGTCATTGACCAACTATATCACATAATGATGTATCGAGTGTACCTCACCATGAGCGGTATACGAACTAACAACGTTAACGGTGATTTGCACTGATTGCACATATAGTTGTAAATCCAACTACCTTACGATCACAACCGTGATGGCGTCTTGATTTTAGAGAGCTACTTTGCTATGACTCAAAATGCAAACGAAAATAAGTAGATTAAGCAGAGCAACAATCATATCAGCATCACTTATGAAGAGATAATATCACAGTGGTGTATCACGCTACATGTACAATGTATATACATTTTTTATATGTGTTTCTCAGTGTCTTGTACAGTCAGATTCAGAACAAATGCAATCGAAGGGGCCAGTCATTTTACTTCGAAATGAATGTATTCCTGCTATATAAATATTTTGACGAGAGATTCCCAGTCTAATTTACAATAGTGAAAGAAGGAGGGGGTGAGGGGTGCATGCGGGGTTCTCATCCCGAATTCCTGTCAAAATGAAATGTTCTTTCCTGTATCTCAAATAACACCTCTACTCCAGATGACTTTTTATCTCGGTATTTAAATGCCAAATTTTTGAATTCAAGTAAAATAAAAGACATCTTATGAAAGGTCCTTCCATCCCTTTACATGATTAATAGGAACAAAGTATTGAATCCGGTTGACTAGCTGTGACCAAGTCAAGTTTGGGTAAAACGTAAACTTTTAAACCTATTGAAACTGTCCACTACTGGTTAA
>MJUT01049277.1:686113-696935 GCA_002080005.1 Gigantidas platifrons | reverse complement strand
TAGTTAACTAGCTGTGGCCAAGTCAAGTTTTGTTGAGACATACACTTGTACATCTATTGAAACTGTCTACTACTGGTTGACTAGCTGTGGCCAAGTCAAGCTTTGGTCAGAGTGAGGGATGGATTATGACCCTAGGCTGCGGCCTATTCTAGCTTATATGATAATTCTGCCCTGATCAGAATGTATTTTATGATAATGTCAATAAAAAAGACATTTTAAGGATGTTCAAGCGTTGGAAGCAAATTTTTAAAAACAATTGATTTTTCTCTTTTCTCTTAACATATGTTTATATGACCTTACACAAATATTATGCATGTTGTTTTAAACATGCAATTATTGATGTTATTATTAATACAGCGAAAAATTGTCACATTACAGGATATTATGTCAAGGTTAACATTAAAACGTATGCACGAAATCACCGAATGCTCGAACATCGGTGCCAAGACTGTAAATTGCTTCAAAAGTCCAATTAAAAGACCTGATATTTATTCTGAGTAGAGCAAAGACTATATGAATTTCATGATTTTAAGTGACTGCAGAACATTCATATATATATATGATATTAATATATTCCCGGATATATTACAATAACAATTGCTAAGAATACCGACCTTGTTTTTGCTATCCAATTTAATTCCATTTTCCAAAACCATGTGAAATACGCACCCAAGTTCATGCTTTAATAATAAATGCTTTGATGCTCCCCACTACATATGTACAGGTATACTTGAGTTGTTACTTTGGTTGTATCAGAGCTATTGATCTCATGATAATCAATAGTACAACGAATTGTTGCATATATGGACCATCTAAAAAATGTGGATATACATGAAATAGGCAATTTTACTTGGTTTTAGAAATGGTGAAAAATGAACAGCAAATAGCAGGCCAGTTTTCATTTCAAATGTTATTGAAGTATATTTAAGGTACATATTTATGCAGTGTTTTTCAAGGTAAATTGAAGTTGATTGGACATTCGTTCCAGTAAAGAAGTACAAATTACTGGACCCAGCATCAAAGTAAACAAGACATTCACATACACAGCAGAGGAGGTGCTCAGATTCCTACAGGTCATGTTGTCCAGTAATGAATATCCTTTTACTGGGCCACACCAATTTTTACTGGACAGTGCTAAATGTCCAACATACCATGGAAATGACTATTTATGTACCCCTACACCTTAAAATCATGATCTTTTCTTAGTTTTTGCTCTACTCAGTATAACTATCAGGCATTTTGCCTGGTCATTTTCGGCAGTTGGTTATGATGAACCTTATCAAAAAAAGGTTTGGATGTCAATTCCTACCAAACTATATAAATTATCGATGTAGACATTTACTGGGACATAGTCGCATCATCTGTCAAGAAGAACATGTAAATACAGAATGTATACTAAATTGATTCCTTGCTATACATTAAATTTCCCAACCTGCAGAGCACATATACGTTTTAAGGCTATGCTAATGATCAATTGCATGATGACTTTTACACTCCCCCACCACACTGTCCCCCGCAAGAACCTATGTCTGGCTATACATATTGTTTACAAAATAAATGTATGAGATGAAGTTGTTTATCGAATCAATCCAATATGTAGGTTTGACCAATCAGATAGTTTGTTTTATCTAATTGATTGTGGAAAGATCTTCAGGATCAAATATATAGAATTCAGGCATATTTTCTCTATCTGTTATAGTTTTCATGCTAAACTTGATTGCAGTAAAACTGATGCAGAATGAGCCTTTTGCCGACTTGCTATGATCATATCATGCTGAGCATGGCATAGTTCTTTATTTAGCATATGGTTTTGTTTTGTGCAGTTAACCCATGCGTCCCCTTTGAGGTAAATACTTTGCATGATGTTTTTATAAACCTAATATAAGCCTATGATGGCGGATAGCTATAGGAATTTCATAAATATTCAACTGAAGTAGTAAGTTTGATTTCTGACACATGCCATGGTGAGATGTACTTGTGACTGCATTGATGGTTTTCTCCAGGTACTACAATTACCTCAATCTATAGAACTGACTGTCATGATATAACCGAAATATGAAACTGAAAGTAGCGTTGAACCCTGACACTTCCTGTTACCTTATATATCGATTTTCAACCTAATGCATTTTAGCTAGTCTGGCCTAAGACCATAGGTGAGAATTTTTGCCATCACTTTACATCTGTCCTACGTCGTAAACTTTCACATTTAAATCTCCCCTGATGCCACTGAGCTAAATTAAACTAAACTTAGCTGGGATGGTTCTCCTTCAAAATTGTCTTTGACACTCCTGTCCATTCAAGATTGCTGCTGTTTCCAAACAATGGAAATTTATATTGCTGCACTATTATGAGTCATGCACTTTTAAACCTATTGAAACTGTCTACTACTGGTTAACTGGATGTGGCCAAGTCAAGTTTGGCTCAGACCTAAACTATTAAACCTATTGAAACTGTCCACTACTGGTTAACTAGCATAAACTGTGACCAAGTCAAGTTTGGCTAAGACCTAAACTTTTAAATCTATTGAAACTGTTTACTACTGGTTAACTAGCTGTGACCGAGTCAAGTTTGGCTAAGACCTAAACTTCGAAGCCTATTGAAACTGTCCATTACTGGGAACCTGCTGTGACCAAGTCAAGTTTGGTTAAGACCTAAACGTTTATGCCTATTGAAACTGTCCACTACTGGTTAACATGATGTTGCCAAGTCAAGTTTGGTTAAGACAAACATTTTTAAACCTATTGAAACTGTTCACTACTGGTTAGATACCTGTGGCCAAGTAAAGTTTGGTTCAGAATCAGAGCCGGATTATGACCCTTTGGTGCCATCTTTGGTAATGAAAGTATGGTTCAACTGATACGGAGACACACTCTGACTCGCCTGCATCCGTCTTGAATTATTTTTTACTTGTGATATATTTTAGTGACATTTATATAGGATAGAGTAACATTGAGGGGCCTTATGCCGCAGCCTATAGTTAGCCTATAGGATAATCCGCCCTGTTCAGAATGTATTAAACTAAACATTGAAAAAAAAAATCGATAGCACTTTCTTCTTAACATATGTTTATATTTCCTTATACAAATGTTAGTACATGTATATGTTGTTTTAAACATGAAAGTATTGATGTTATAGTTAATACAGAAAAAAAAATTGTTACATTACAGTATATTATGTCAAGGTATTACGATATTAATTTTAATAATCAATACAAATATGAAATATACATGTATTTGTATTTAATGCATAAATATATTTTATTAAAAATGTTCTGAGTTTCCAATGAATATAGAAAAAAAGATACACAAGTGTTTTATTCTTGAAGAAACAAGTTCACACTCATTAAATCATGTAAATGAAAACGTGACACTGAGAATGAGATGAGCCTATCAATGGATGGTCATATTTTTTTTGACGACTATTTCAGACTTCTAATGGTTTTAAGTGTTTAATGCAGACTTTGGGGACCACATTTTAGTGGAGGTCTTTTCATGCAACCGAAAAACTGCTCAATTCTTGAACACCTGGTTCATGCCCATATCTTTGGTGGTGTCTGTGTTGAATACCTAGGTTCACTCCCATATTTTTGGTGGTGTCTGTGTTGAATACCTGGGTTCACTCCCATATTTTTGGTAGTGTCTGCGTTGCTAATCTGTTTAGTTTTCTGTTGCATTTTTGCTTTGTTTGTCTTCGTTCTGTGTCTTGTGCCGACTGTTGCCTGTGTCTCTAGATTGTCCATTCTTGATTACCCCATCAGTTTTCTCTAACGTTTATTTGTTCTGTGTCTTGTACCGACTGTTGTATGTGTCTCTAGATTGTCCATTCTTGATTACCCCATCAGTTTTCTCTAACATTTATTTAACATTCAGTAAGCAGTATTTCATTTATATTCATGACGAGAACAAATTGACAGCTTACAAGCAATACATCGTGCAGGTACATTGGTGGCTTTATATCTATTATAGCCTTTCTTGTGTCCAATGGTCCATGTGTCTCTGGATTGTCCACTTTTGATTTACCGCTTTAGGGTTGGTTTTATTAAACATTTATGTTATTTTAATTGGTATGCATGTATATGTGATGCCATGATATAGCTGAAATATTGCTAAGGTTGGCGTTAAATATCAATCAATCAATATATATGTGTCTGTTATCATCTTCATTATCATCGGCTCAAACTAAAGACTATGAAATATATATTTGTTGCTTCTCCGCTATGCATGCAGCATTAAGGAGAAAGAGCAAATACTGGTTGACACGGAATCAGAATGATGTGTCCGAGTAGAACGAAATGTTTACCCGCGAACTGTACTGCAAATGGCTATCCCCTCTCAACTTTTCAAAGTGAAGAGGGCACCTAGCTCTTTCGCCCATGAAGTGGTATTAGTGAAGTTCGAACTGCAGACTCATATGGAATCTGAGTTCATGTCGATCCAAATTTTTTAGTTATGTTTGTGTTGCTCAATCTTCAGTTATCGGGTCATTCATATTGTTTGTCAACCATTAAAATATTTGTCTTTTTGTCATGTCATACCTGCATACTTGTATCATATATTGTTGTTGAATTAATATATTGACCCTTTAAGACTACTTAAACCGAGAGGTCAGTACCTCGTAAAAAAGGTTTCATGAATCACGAAAACATTAACAACTGTTTAATGAATAGTATTACCTGATATAATCAGTGTCAATAAATACACAATTTAAACATTTAACCATCCTATGTTGAAGTACTTGTTGGAGTGTTTTACTATAGTGTTTATTTGTATGTGTATTTTTTGTAACATTACAATCACTATGGCTTCTATAGTACAAGGTAGTACATTTCAATAAAGTTGAAAATATGTCAGAAGCTAATCTATCAGTGTTTTTAATGTGTGTTTGATCATATTGACTGCATTAACTAACTTCAACTAACTTGTAAGCAAAATGGGCACAAATCCCTAGCTTAATGAAAGTTTTGAAGGAATGCTCCTTTCTCAGTGTGATTTTTATATGTTGTTGTGATTGTATTATGTTGTGGGTTGTCCTCACCAGTCTGTAGACAACATGGTTTCCTATCTCATCGGTGGTGCACTTGTTAGTATGCTCGCCTTGAGTGGTAGACCCATGGGTTCGAGCCCCAGTCTGGTCAAACCAAAGACTAATAAATTGGTATTGGTTGCTTCTTTGCTAAGCATGCAGCATTAAGCAGTGAAAACAAAGACTAGGCTAGGAATGAGTCATTAATGTGCCCGAGTGAAGCGATATGTCTTCCCACAGACTGTTGTTTTCTTTATCAGACACCAATCATTTTATTAGTGAAAAGTGGGAAGGTGGCTTTGAATTTTTCATGTCAGTTGAGAATCCAAATGTTTTCACACATCAGGTAGATCAAAAATATTATTATACATGCATGAGGTAGAAGATACATTCATATGAGACCTAAGCAAATAATTGTGTGATTAGGGTTACCTGTAACCCTGTGCAAAGGGTTAGGTAGGGTGACAAGAAATGTTTTGGTATTTTCTAAGAAAAATTTAGGGAGGGTCGATTTGGCCTAAGCAGAGGGCTGCAAGATATGTCACCAGCAGACAGGGTAATACATCTAGTGTTGGTGACATGCTACACCATCTTAAATGGTACAGTCTCGAAGTTTGACGTAGAGATGCACGTGTATCATAAAATATTGTCCTCCGAAATAGTGTCCACGAGACAAAATGTCATAGGAAATATCGTCCACGGACAAAATTTCATTAAATTTTATTATGAAATTTTGTCCGGGACAAAATTTCACTATGAAATTGTCAGCTGCACTAATATTTTGTCCTTTCAATGGACAATATTTCATGTAAAATGATGTCTACAAATGGAAAACTTACACATTCGGAAAATGTACTAAAGAAATCTTTTATATAAATTCCATCTGAGAAATTATGAATATTAAATATTACCAAACTTAAACGGCACAATACATGTATAGAAATAAATACAACAAAATATGGAATGAGAAAAGTATTTAGTAATGAAATGTGAATATATCATACAAATTAATCAACATTTTGTATCGCTATGTCTAGTAATATTCAAAAATGCTGTTCTTCCTGTCCTTTTTTCTACAGCGTTTTGTAGGCGGAGTTACATGAATATCATTCTCTAGGACCTCAATTGTGTTGTCATCGACGGTATGTTGGACAAAAACATTTCTCGTAAAGATACATCAAATAAATCTAAGGATGAAACATCAACATCTTAATGACTTGATTATAATTTCCTTTGAACGAACAACATTTCATGATAATCATACATGAAATTTTGTCTATAAATTATCTCCCCTTTAAAGACTAAATTTCATAGTGTCGTCCAAACAGGGACAAAATATCATGTGGAATATTATCTCAAAAGGGGCAATTTTTCATAAACTAGGACAACATTTCATATCAACAATCTATGAAATGTTGTCCTAATGGACATGATTTCATAGGACATTATATTGCTTTACTTATGTATTATCATGATGTTTAAAATCTCCCATGACAAGGTGTGTGGCGTTCAATAAAAGTGACAGACTTTCACCACCCCTGAGACACTCCAGAAATATGTACTCACAGTCATATCAGGTCCCACTAAATACACAACAGAGAAAGGCATAATTTTTCCCTCGAACCATTGTATACTGGAACCGCCTACCTCAGACAGCAGTGCTGAGTGACTAAGCCGAGTCATTCATTGCTGCCATTACCACATTTTGTTTTTTAATTCACTCCCTTGTTTTGTACATATTGTTAAGCTTATTTTCTTACTATTACTTGTTTTCCTTTTTCTCTCCTTTTTCGCAACACAATTCCTTTGACATAATCTTCAAACTGTTGAAGTAGGTCAATAATTGATAGAAGTAGAAGTAGTAGAAACAAACAATATTTTTTAGCACTTAGGTGTATTCAGGTCTACTTAAAAAATGTGGACATAGTGGAAAAGAACATATTTTTATTCACAAAAAAATCCTCCTTCAGTAGTAAAATGGTTAGTGCTTTATGTCTTATTAATTATATTGAACACTATGCTTAGATGAACCATTCCTTAAGAACATGTAATATAAACTTGATATGCAATCTACCCAGAAAGACATCTAACAATAATCCAGACACTCGATGTCCTTGAAATGTCCCGCGCAAACCTAGTCGAATTTCCCTGGCTTTTACGGACCTCTCGTCACATGGGCAGTCTTCTGAATAACTATCCCCATCTGCGCTAGCCAAGGGTTACGATCCGCTCCTTTCCTCTCTGGAGAGGAGAGGAGCGGATCATAACCCTTGGCTAGCGAAGATGAGCTATCCCCCACTTGTTAAACACAGCAATATTATGGCATTTTAAACGAATACATGTATATATAAATCAATATCGTAGTTTACATTTTGTTATGTTATTGATACTAGCCGAGAAGTTCCGTAAGTAATAACTGATAGAACACATATGCCACCTATTAGCGAAAAATCGTAGTCGGATCCCATTTCTCCATGAGGATAATCTCCCAATTTTTTTTTCGATAGAAATTAACAAATTCAAAATATTTTTAACATTCTTGTCATAGGAGAAACAAATTCCCCTGCTTTCAGTGGATCTCAATATTTCTCCACTCACGATAGCTATATTTTCAAATTTAAAGCTCTCATTAAAGCTTGAGCTTTACAGTTTGAAAATTTAACTATCTCGAGTGGAGAAACATCGTAATCCAGAAACCTCGAGCTATTAAAATTTGAAAATTTGACTATCGAGAAAGGAAAAATAGCATAATCTAAAAAGTTTGAACATTAAAATGAGATCATTTAACTCTCGAGAATGGAGAACAATCGTAATTCAGAAAGATTAAGCTTGAAAATTAGAAATTTGAAGACTTAGCTATCGAGAGTGGAGAAATATCGTAATCCAGGAAGTTTAAGCTTAAAAATTAGAAATTTGAAGATATAACCGTCGAGAGTGGAGAAATATCGTAATCCAGAAACCTTGAGCATTTATAATTCGAAAATTTAGCTATCACAATGACAAACCTGGTATCGGGGTCTATAAGAACAGCATTGTAGCCTAACACTCTTGAAAATATTTTCAGTTCTCTAGTGCGAATGCAATTCATTTTTGGATCATCCGAGAGCAGAATCGGGGTCTATGAGAACACATACATACATACATACATACATACATACATACATACATACATACATACATACATGTATACAGTTTTGAAATATTCTCAGTTCCTTAGCTCAAATGTGATTCATTTGCTGTTCCTCTGAGAGGAGAATTGGGGTTTGAGAGAACAGCATTGTAGCTTAATGGTTTTTAAATATTTTCAGTTCCCTAGTGCCAGTGTAATTCATTTGTAATAATTACGAGCCCTGGTGATAAACGGGTACTTACCATATTAGTAATACTAGTTTGCATATTTTGTTTATGACCTTTGGTTTACTTGCTCGCAGACATTTGAACTATTTGGAAATCCAATTATCTTTTGAAAATCATTCCATGAACGCGTGGTGGGTACTAAATTTTATATCTTCTTCTTTTTTTCGTGACATATTTTACTCATTAGATACAGCTTGTTTCTTGGTATGTGTGTGTGTGAACCCTCAAACAAGTTATTGTTTGTCCTTTTGTATTTTGTAGACACAGAAAACAAATGCCAGAGACGACTAAGCAATATGGTGGATATGTTTTGAAGCGCTAAAGAAGTTTCTCTAATCCTGCTTTTATGGAGCAAAATAAAAATGCGTTAGCTTACTAGCTAAATTCCCGAAATTCCATGGTACCATCTGTACTCCGATCCAAGTTTAAATATTATGGAAATAGTTTTGAACGAGGAAGACGAAAAAAATATTAATATCTTATTTGGGGTATATTTTACAAAATAAGTTAATTTTAATTGGAAAAAATTCATATTAAATGAACAAGAAATAAATGGTAGTGTTTCGAAATAAATTTGTCATTAGTATCAAAGGAAAATGAGAAATCTAAATATGTTCCACCGATACCGTGAAAACGTAAGAAAATCTCGATTTCCCGAAGTGAAGATTCTCCTTCCCACTATGATATATATTCCTCAAAGAGAAAGTATTCCTATTAAGCAAAGACATAACAGGGGTAAAGGAATAGCCAATATTCAATCGAAAGAAGCCAAAAATCCAGAATATGATGTTTTGCCACTGCGAACGTTTCTTTTGTTTTTCTTCCAAGAAAACCATCCTGGTCTATGAGAACAGCATTGTAGTTTTGAAATACGTTCAGTTCATTAGTGCTAATGTTATTAATTTCCTGCTCTTCCGAGAGCAACATCGGGGTCTATGAGCACAGCATTGTAGCTGAACTGGTTTGAAATACTGTCATTTCCCTATTGCAAATGGGATTCATTTGCTGTTCTACCGAGATCAGCATTTAGGGCCTATGAGAACAGCATTGTAGCTATGCAGTCTGGAAATAATATTAGTTCCCAAGTGCACGTGTAATTCATTTGCTGTTCTTCCGAGAGCAACGGCGAGAACTATTAAAACAGCATTGTAGCTTAACAGTTTTGAAAAATTTTCAGTTCCCTAGAGCAAATGTGAATAGTATAGATTACATTTGTAAATTGTCTTTCATTAATAGAAATAATACTTCAACTTGTTTGTATGTATATATATGTGTGTATGGTGTATGTGGTTGTTCCCATCTTTTAAATACGCGCTTCTGTATTTGTATTGTTTTCTTTTGGAATTAGCTTTAATCGACGAGTGTCATTTAGAGCTGTTTGCTTACCTTTCTGAATCAGTTCGTTTCACTTTCCGGATTTTTGTGAGTTATTGATTTTAGTTTTTATCATTGTTTTCCACGGCTGATATTCTCGTTTTAATCTCATGGTAACGACGAGGCATATTTGACATCAGTTCCATCTTAACGCATGGGCACAGCGGGAAGTTTCCCGGGGGTCCCACTACCATACGTGCCCCATGATAATCTATGTATGTTGTGTATAATATGTGTGTCAATGTTTAAACACTGAATTTGTTGGTAGTACCAATACAATAAATAAATGATTAATGTTACCGACATTTACATTATTATTCCCGTGAGTGGTTGTCTAGGTAAGGTCCAAGTGCACTGCATTTCCCGCGGGCCTATGATGTTGTTAAAACAGCCCTGCTTGACATTACATTGAACTTATTTTCACATACATGTATTATAAACTAATGTTATAAATAGTCCAATGTGCAATACGAATATAAGTCAGATCTTTCTAAGCTGCCACTGGAAGCATAGCCAGATCCTATTTTACCACAGGTAATATGGTATCATCTATTCACATGCAATTTTAGCCAATGTTCACCACCACATTGTTAATTGAACTATCACCGTGCCATTATGATCCTGATATATATGTGCAGTGATCGATTTTCCTATAGTTGCATGTTTTTTTTAGATAACAAAAACATTGTCGACTATATAAGGCGTATTTGTGCAGATTGTACTTATCCTGTGTAATTTATACTTTTTGGTTCATCTCTTCCCAACGACTTTTAGATTATTTACATTTCCAATCTGTTTTCCACCATTTGCAATAAATTAGATATCTACGTAGCTTTCTTCCTCTGTTGTCCAGTTTGTGTAGTGTTGTGTTATTTAATTGTTTACTGTAGTGTTATGTTATTTAATTGTTCACTGTAGTGTTATGTTATTTTATTGTTCACTGTAGTGTTATGTTATTTTATTGTTCACTGTAGTGTTATGTTATTTTATTGTTCAGTGTAGTGTTATGTTATTTTATTGTTCACTGTAGTGTTATGTTATTTTATTGTTCACTGTAGTGTTATGTTAT
>MJUT01049277.1:662639-685924 GCA_002080005.1 Gigantidas platifrons | reverse complement strand
TTGTTCACTGTAGTGTTATGTTATTTTATTGTTCACTGTAGTGTTATGTTATTTTATTTTTCACTGTAGTGTAATGCTATTTTATTTTTCACTGTAGTTTTATGTTATTTTATTGTTCACTGTAGTGTTATGTTATTTTATTGTTCACTGTAGTGTTATGTTATTTTATTGTTCACTGTAGTGCTATGTTATCTTATTGTTCATCTCCGGTTTTTAGTGGGGTTCGTGTTACTCGATCCTTTGTTTTATGTGTATGTTTTGTAGATCGTTGTTTGTCATTTTGTCCTTTTTTCTTTTGGCCATTGTGTTCTCTGTTCTTCTTTGAACTACGGATTATGATTATCCCTCTGGTATCTTTAAGCTCTTCTTATTTTTGTTTAGTACAAATGATTGTTGTCAAAATGTTTCTATTTATTTTCTTTAGACATTTTGTTTTCCATCATGACTGTGAAGTCGATGAACTTTTTCAGTCAATACATAATATTAAGCTGCTTTAGATAAAACCGTTGGGACAATCAAGAATTGACAATCCAGGAATATTGGCAACGTTGTCCACACAATACACAGGACAAACAAATGCTAGGGAAAACCGATGGGACAACCAAGAATTGATAATCCCGAGATATTGGTAACGTTGGCCACACAATACACAGGAGAAACAAATGTTAGAGAAAACCGATGGGACAATCAAGAATGGGCAATCTCGAGATATTGGCAACGTTGGGCACAAAATACACAGGACTAATATATGTTACAGAAAACCGATGGGACAATCAAGAATGGACAATCCAGAGATATTGGCAACGTTGGACAAACAATACACAAGACAAACAAATGTTACAGAAAACCGATGGGACAATCAAGAATGGACAATCCAGAGATATTAGCAACGTTGGCCACACAATACACAGGACAAATAAATGTTAGAAAAAAAAAACCGATGGGACAATCAAGAATGGATACTCCACAGATATTGCCAACTTTGACCACACAATACACAGGAAGTAGACGTTAAAACAGCAAAGGGTATTTCATAAAACTTCAGAGATGGGCAAAACGGACACCACCAACATAAATCCAGAGATATACCCAGATACCCAAATTTAACAAATTTGTTCCACCACATTGTTAATTTTTATTGTTAATTATTTATGTTTTCTAGAAGAAAAAATCATTGTCGACTATACTAGACGTATTTGTACAGCTTGTACCTATCCTGTGTAATGTATGCTCTTTGTTTTATCTCTTCCCAACGACTTTCATGTTATTTACATTTCCAATCTGTTTTCCACCATTTGGACTAAATTAAATATCTACATAATTTTCTTCCTCTGTTGTCAAATTTGTGTAGTTGTTATGTTATTTTATTGTTCACTGTAGTGTTATGTTATTTTATTGTTCACTGTAGCGTAATGTCATTTTATTGTTCACTGTAGTGTTATGTTATTTTATTGTTCACTGTAGTGGTATGTTATTGTATTGTTCATTGTAGTGTTATGTTATTTTATTGTTCATTGTAGTGTTATGTTATTTTATTGTTGACTGTAGTGTTATGTTATTTTATTGTTCACTGTAGTGTTATGTTATTTTATTGTTCACTGTAGTGTTATGTTATTTTATTGTTCATTGTAGTGTTATGTTATTTTATTGTTCACTGTAGTGTTATGTTATTTTATTGTTCACTGTAGTGTTATGTTATTTTATTGTTCACTGTAGTGGTATGTTATTTTATTGTTCATTATAGTCTTATGTTATTTTATTGTTCATTGTAGTGTTATGTTATTTTATTGTTGACTGTAGTGTTATGTTATTTTATTGTTCACTGTAGTGTTATGCTATTTTATTGTTCACTGTAGTGTTATGCTATGTTGTTGTCCACTGTAGTGTTATGTTATTTTATTGTTCACTGTAGTGTTATGTTATTATATTGTTCACTGTCGTGTAATGTTATCTTATTGTTCATCTCCGGTTTTTAGGGGGGTTCGTGTTACTCGATCCTTAGTTTTATGTGTATGTTTTGTAGATTGTTGTTTGTCATTTTGTCCTTTTTTCTTGTGGCCATTGTGTTGTCTGTTCTTCTTCGAACTACGGATTATGATTATCCCTCTGGTATCTTTAAGCTCTTCTTATTTTTGTTTAGTACAACTGATTGTTGTCAAAATGTTTCTATTTATTTTCTTTAGACATTTTGTTTTCCATCATGACTGTGAAGTCGATGAACTTTTTCAGTCAATACATAACATTAAGCTGCTTTAGAGAAAACCGATGGGACAATCAAGAATTGACAATCCAGGAATATTGGCAACGTTGTCCACACAATACACAGGACAAATAAATGTTAGAAAAAAAAACGATGGGACAATCAAGAATGGACAATCCAGAGATATTGGCAACGTTGGGCACACAATACACAGGACAAATAAATGTTAGAGAAAACCGATGGGACAATCAAGAATGGACAATCTAGAGACATTGGCAACGTTGGGCACGCAATACACAGGACAAATAAATGTTAGAGAAAACCGATGGGAGAGTCAAGAATGGACAATCCAGATATATTGGCAATGTTGGCCACACAATACAGAGGACAAATAAATGTTAGAAAAACCCGAAGGGACAATCAAGAAAGGACAATCCAGAGATATTAGCAACGTTGACTACACAATACACAGGACAAATAAATGTTATAGAAAAGCGATGGGACAATCAAGAATAGACAATCCAGAGAAGCAACGTTGGGCACACAATACACAGCACAAATAAATGTAAGAGAAAACCGATGGGACAGTCAAGAATGGACAATCCAGAGATATTGCCAACGTTGGCCACGTAATACACAGGACAAGTAAATGTTAGAAAAAACCGATGGGACAATCAAGAATGGACAATCCAGAGATATTGGCAACGTTTGCCACACAATACAGAGGACAAATAAATGTTAGAGAAAACCGATGGACAATCAAGAATGGACAATCCAGATATATTGGAAACGGTGGCTACACAAGACACAGGAAGTAGACGTTAACGAAAACAAAGGATATTTCATAAAACTAAAAAGATGAGCAACACGGACACAACCACCATAAAACTTTGGATGAACCTCGATACCCCAGTAGAGTAAGCAGTTCCTGTTTCTATGGTTGCAGGCAGAATACCATTGATCTTAGCTTTGGCTTTTGTTAATATTATCAAAGTTAGATGATTACAAGTTCAACCATGAACATGTAATGTGTCTGATTTATTGACATTGAGTTTTGACCAATTATTACATCTGTTAACATTTCGAAGTAAGTAATGTGCCTAAAGGCGTCGTCAAATTCTTGGATGATGTCATTTTCATTTTTCTGTGCTTACTGTTTAAATGTTATGCAGATAACAATGAAAGACTAATTTATAGAAAGGTTACAAAGTTTGGAGATCGCGTGTTATTTGTCGTCGTAATTTGATATGTACTCTATGTATTTCAGTTTCCGAGTTTAAACGACAATAAGGTTCATCGTCAAGGTCACCTATAACCTTGAAACTAGTTTGCATGTTACATTTAATAACGTTAATTGGAGGTCATACCAGATATGTCTTTAAAACATGTGGTTTTCAAGTTTTGACGAATAACTGGAGTCGGCCAAAATTTGGGCGGAGTGACATTTTGGAGATGTCATTGGTTACGGTCAAATCATACACATAATTCTGACATTAGACCTTCAACATACTCTCTCCGTCTCCTTTTCTGTATCTGTTACAGGTTTGGAGTTACAAAATTAACATTAATGCATTCTTTTCCTTTGATCTTGTTATGGTTTATATTCCAGAATGTAAGTAACAAATAAGGAACTGTGAAATAATACACACAGATATGAGATCATGCACAATTTAAATCTGGGGTATAGTTTTATTACTCTAAGAGAGTTGTGCAATAATCACTGACCTAGATTTGATATTGCATGGCCTCATGTTGCAAATCATTTATACCACGGATTTCCATGCTAAGTGGCAAAAAAATCTCACGCTTCGGGTTCGATGGTTTAACTGTTGAACCCTGGAAACCATGGTAAGCACATTACCTAGTGACAGGTCAAGAGCTAGGACGTTACTTTGAATTTGACCGTTTGCTCTGTATCAAGGTTAAATGTTAGAAAGACCAATTTAACATTTTGAATATATATATTCGCTAGTTTTTCTAAAGAAAGTTTACCCCTTGAAGAGGTTTAACTCTTTCTGTTAAAACATCAACACTTGTGGCATAGTGTTTCAAAAATTGTCCACCCTTTATCTCTTCTCTTTCTATCTACTGTCTGTTTAGAATGTACAAGTCAAATGTCAACATCTACGGGCGAAGTTCATGAGTTCAACATTCTGATTTATTTCATGGAAAATGTGATAAGGATAGTGGTGAAAATGTTTGGTGCTTACAACTTTCTGTTTGTATTCTAAATAATGAGGGCTTCCATTCAGTCTTCCATGATGCTAATCTATTTTTGAGGTTATTGTATCCTTTCGATTAATTAAGTGCAAAGATGCAATTTCACTTCTCAAACCATTTTCATCATTTGACATGCCTTACATTTTACTTTTTTCGAATTATTCTGAAAAACGTTCAAGGTCATCCATGACAGTGAACCTTCAAACTATTTTCTATTTAATATTCCTGTGGTGTTGTTTGGTGTAGATCACAGGTCTCTACGTTAGTTAACAATTCTACCAGTATCTACAAAACGAAGATCCCTCTCTCACCTCAACCCATTTAGCGCAAAAAGACCATAACATGTGATTTTGGAAATCCAGAAATGTGGCGGGACCAAATCGGTTAATGGAATATTAACCTCGTTCTTGATAATGGTACCTCCAACGACAACCATATAATGGAATCTCAACCTCATTCTTGATAACGACAACCGGTTAAAGGGAATCCTAACTTCCTTCGGTTAATTCGATCTCCATCGGCATCCAGTTAATTAATCCTAACCTCCTTCTTGTTAATTAGTTCTCCAACAACAACAGGTTAATGGGATCCTAACCTCATTCTTGTTAATTAGTTCTTCAACAACAACTGGTTGATGGGCTCTTAACCTCCTTCTTGTTAATTAGTTCTCCAACAACAGCAGGTTAATGGGATCCGAACCTCATTCTTTTTAATTAGGGTTCTAACAACAACCGGTTATTGCGATCATAACCTCCTTCTTGTTAATAGATCTCCAACGACAACCGGTTAATGGGATCCTAACTTCATTCTTTTTAATTGGGTTTCTACCAACAACAGGTTAATGGGATCCTAACCTCCATCTTGTTAATTAGTTCTCCAACAACATCAGGTTAATGGGATCTGAACCTCATTCTTTTTAATTGGGATTCTACCAACAACCGGTTAATGGGATCCTAACCTCCTTCCTAATAAATAGAGCCCCAACGGCAACCGGGAAATGGGATGTTAACCTCCTTCTTGGTAATTGAATCTCCAACGACAAACGGTTAATAGGATCTTAACCTCATTCTTTTTGAATTGGGTCTCTACATATAACTGGTTAATGGGATCCTAACACCCTTCTTATTAAATAGATCGCCAACTGCAACCTGGAAATATGATCCTAATTAGTTCTCCAACAACAACCATTTAATGGGATCCTGACCTCATTATTTTTGATTGGGTCTCTGACAACAACCGGTTAATGAGATCATAAATCCTTCTTATTAAATGGATCCCAACGGCAACCGGGAAATGGGTTCCTAACCTCCTTCTTGTTAATAGATATCCAACGACAATCGGTTAATGGGATCTTAGCCTCCATCTTGTGAATTGGATATCCAACGACAACCGGTTAATGGGCTCCTAACCTCCTTCTTGTTAATATATCTCCAACGACAACCGGTTAATGGGTTCCTAACCTCATTCTTTTTAATTGGGTTTCTACAAACATCCGGTTAATAAGATCCTAACCTCCTTTTTGTTAAATAGAGACCCAACGGCAACCGAGAAATGAGATCTTAACCTCCTTCTTGGTAATTTAATCTCCAACGAAACCGGTTAATGGGGTCTTAAACTCATTCTTTTTAATTGGGTCTCTACATACAACCGGTTAATGGGATCCCAACCTCCTTCTTATTAAATGGATTCTCGACGGCAACCAGGAAATATGATCTTAACCTCCTTCTTGGTAATATGATCTCCAACGGCAATCGTTTAAGAGGAACATATCCTCATTCTTGTTAATAGATCTCAAACGACAACCGGTTAATTGGATCCTAATCTCTTTCTTTTTAATTGGATCTCCATTGACAACCGATTAATGGGAACCAAACATCCTTCTTATTAAATGGATCTCTAACGACAACATGTTAATGAGATCCTAACCTCCTTGTTTATTCAATCTCCAATGGCAATAGGTTAATGGGATCATAACCTACTTCTATATAAATGGATCTCCAACGCCAATCCGTTAATGGGATTCTAGCCTCCTTTTTGTTTATTGGATCTCCAATGACAACCGGTAAATGGGATCATAACCTCCTTTTTATACGCCCGTCTCGAGACGGGCCGTATTATGTGACTTGGTATTGTGGGCGGGCAGGCGTCCACAAAGGTTTCCGCACAATAACTTTAGTTCTGTATATCGGATCTTTACCAAACGTGGCGACATGATTCCCCTGTAGAAGGGGAAGAATCTTATTTATTTTGGGGTCATTAGGTCACAGGTCAAGGTCACCGTTACTATAAATATAATTTTTGACAAAAGGGTCGTTTTCGCACGATAACTTTCGCTCTGTATATTGGATCTTTAACAAACTTGGCCAAATGATCCCTCTGTGGAAGGGGAAGAACCCTATTTTTTTGGGGTCATTAGGTCAAAGGTCAAGATCACCGTTATTATAAACATAATTTTTGACAATAGGGTCGTTTCCACATGATAACTTTAGTTCTGTATATTGGATCTTTATCAAACTTACCCAAATGATTCCCCTGTGGAAGGGGAAGAACCCTATTTATTTTGGAGTCATTACCATTATACCGTTTGATAATTTTTATAGACGGGATTATTTTGCACACATTGATTGTTGATAATTGGATCTCCAATAACAACTGGTTAATGGGATCGTAACCTCCTTTGTGTTAATTGTATCTCCAATGATAGCCGGTTAATGGGATCCTGACCTCCTTTTTGCTAATTGGATCTCCAATGACAATCGGTTAATGGGATCCTAACCTTCTTTTTGTTATTTGGATCTCCAATGACAACCGGTTAATGGGATCCTAACCTCCTTTTAGTTAATTGGATCTCCAATGACAAGCTGTTAATGGGATCATAACCTCCTTTTTGTCAATTGAAACACCAATGACTTCTGGTTAATGAGATCCTAACCTCCTTTTTGTTAATTTGTTTTCCAATGACAATCGGTTAATGGAATCCTAACCTCCTTTTTGTTAATTGGACCTTCAATGACAACCGAATAATGGGATCCTAACCTCCCTCTTGTTAATTTGTTCTCCAATGACAACCGGTCAATGGGATCCTAATCTCCTATTTGTTAATTGGATCTCTAACGACAACTGGTTAATGCAATCATAACCTCCTTTTTGCTAATTGAATCTCCAATGATAACCGGTTAATGGGATCCTGACCTCCTTTTTGTTAATTGGATCCCAAATGACAACGGGTTAATGGGATCCTAGCCTCCTTATTGTTAATTGGATCTCCAATGACAACGGTTAATGGGATTCTTTCTTCGTTCTTGTTATTTGGATCTCCAATTACAACCAGTTAATGGAATTCTAATCTCCTTCTTACTAATTGGTTCTCCAATAACAACCGGTTAATGAGATCTTGATTTCCTTCTTGTTAATTGAATCTCCAAGGACAACCGGTTAATGGGATTCTTTCTTCCTTCTTGTTAATTGAATCTCCAAGGACAATACAGATATAAACAAACAATTAAAAATATCCCGCAGAGATATTGCAGTGTGTTGTGTACCATTATTTATTTGTTTTTTTGTCATTTCACATTTGCCATTTTCTTGTAAGAAGAGTATGAAGATACCATAGAGGTAATTAGAATCCGTATATCGAAGAAGAACAGACATTAGAATGCCCAAAAGAAAAAGTACAAAAGAAGAAAAACGATCTATAAAATATGCATTTTTGTACATATAAAACTAAAGATCGAGGAACAGGATCTCCACTAAAAACTGGGACGAACTCAGGTGCTCCGGAAGGGTAAGCAGTTCCTGCTCAACTAGTGACACCCGTCGTGCTAATCTAGTTACAAGCCCGGTGATAAGTCATGAATGAGGAAAGGAACGGGAAGTGCTTACGACAAGTTGTCCCTCGTTCTTTGATTTACATCTTTCGGATTATCATGTATACCACAAAAGTATTTTTTCAACTTTTATCTAGTCTCTGCTATTTTGTAGACATATTATTGGTGTCTTTAATATTTTTGTTTTTCTCGTTCCTGTATTGAAACAATACACTAATTTTGAGATATTGGCGGGCGTCCTGCATTGGACAGGAAAAGCAAATTTTATCTGTGAGCTTCTGATTATTTCTATTGTCATTGTTTCATTTTCTTTTACATTTCTATGTTTATCACACCATGCCCTTTTCAGACCGTAAGTGATACTTTTATGAACATGAAAATGCAAAAAGTCCATAGCAACCATATATTTTTGGAATCGAGAAATTCAGTTCAAGCTCAAATCTGGAGAAAGAGGTTACAATTGATCTCTGAACAATTGACTTTTTAATTATCTTTTAAATTTCTATGTGTCTGCACTGATTTAGGTAGTTACGAAATATTGTCTATATTTAGAGGAGGTACCATTTTCTACAATTGGAGGAGGTACGTTGTCATAAAATTACAGAGTAATATCACACTCTATGAGGTATTGCATCACACAAAGGTCAATAAGGGTATGTTATTTATCGTGTATTCATGGCTTACTCTACCACTAAATTAGTGATCTTGACATATCTGAAAAATTGCAGATTGTAACTCGAACAAAATCAATCTATAATTAGAATACAATCTATAATCACAATACTGGGACAGTTTTCTCGAAAATATCCTAAGATTTGTCCTAAGATATGTCTTAGGACGATTTTTAAGATGGTCTTAGGACCATTTTAGGACATGTCCTAGGAGTAATCTCGAAGCTATCTTAAGACTATCCTAACTTAGCATGTCTTATCTATGTCCTAAGTGTCAAGGCAATAAGTAGAATAATAGAAATATTGTGCACAACAATTATTTCCAATATTAATATATAGCAAATCCTTGATAAAACATACTCATAATAAATTATAAGATGCAAATAAAGATTTTTGTTTTAATTTCATAAATTTTTTACGTTGTATCCCATGAACCTGTTTCTTGTTTTCTTTAATTTGCAATTATCTATATACATAGTTCTGAGGTTCATATACGATATGGAACTAATGTGTAAAACTTTTTTATGATGAAATACAGTCATTACCGTTATTTTTGTGTGTTTACTTTCGAGTCAGCTGATTTCAAACGTTCAATGAATTACTGATTAGAGATGAACAGAAGATATCTCGTGCGCCGTTAAAGTTATAATAGAAAATGATTGTAAATTTACTTATTTCGATTTAAAAACAGGGGTTAGGACCTTCTTAAGACACCTCCATAGATGTCCTAAAGTTAAGACAAATTTTGCGACATGTCCTCAGTTAGGACATGGTCGAGAACACGATTTAGGACTAAGATTTGTCCCAAGATGGTCTTAGGACATGACTTAGTCCTAAGACACTTTCGAGAACACGGCCCCTGATGAATGATTTCCGGTGCTCCAGTTCTACAGTAATATTATTCTACCTAAACTTAAGAGATGTCCTCTGGAAAATCGTTTTTTTTTTTTAAATAATACAATAACATTTTAATGACGAAAGATATATTTATTTTTTATCTAACGTAAAAATAATGTTATCTGTAATAATTAAACCAAAGAAGTAAAGAAAAAAAACATACAATACATAATATATTAAAATTTGTCAACCAACATATATTAACAAGGCTAGAAATTAGAAAGACACATGGTATGAACATTCTGACATCAATACAAGGATACGAGAGGGAATGTGAGGTCTATATAATTAACATTGACTTAAGCCAACAACAGTAAAACTTACATTCAGTGCCGGATTTAGACAAAGAGAGGCACTAGGCTATTACAATAGGTTCCTCCAAATCTACCACCCTCACGATGAGGGCAACATTGACGAGTTGTTAATTTATTTGCATACAGGCGAGAACGATGAAGGGTGTTTACAGTTCTGCAATATTCTGAAATTAAGTGCAACTGTACAAAGAAAATTACTTAAAGGTTGTTCAGAGAGTACAGTGTGTTATGATAGCATATGTATGAATGTCCAGTGACAGAGTCAACATTAGTATACACCTTGACTGGAGGTGCCTTACATTCTCAGTTTCAGAAACTTATAGGTAAATTCGGCACTGCGTACACTGCTTTACAAATCTTTTTTTATTTTATTTTATTTATTTTAATTCAAGTAATTGTGGACATCTAAATTAAATAAAACACTAAGAAATAATTATTTGGAGTTTTAGTTATATCGTTGTAGATAAACAACAAAACATTGTGTATTATTTTTTCCATGAATATATATTGTATTTTTTCTTGGTTTTTGCTCATAAAACAAGTTTAAGCCAGCCACTTTTTATTGAAGTGTTTGTTTCGAAGAGAGTGAGCGGTCATATATTTGTGTGTGAGGGATATATATATTGCCTCTTTCTGTGATATTTCGATTGGATTATGGAACTGTTCTAACTGGGTGGTTTGTTTTTGTTTTGTTTTTGTTTTTCATTTTACTTTTTTAAATCTATTTTGTTATCTACGAAATAAAATAATAAACTTACAAAAATTACTTTCACATATATACGGCCTAGAGTTGCTACATGGATAATCATGCCATTTTCCACTATATCCATTGAGCATCAGTACACAATTAAAATTTTTGGAATTTGCATTACTACTTGGATATGGATGTCCAGGATACCAGAACTTATAGTTAGGTGCTGTCTGGTCATATATCCATCGCCAATGACCATTAACTACATCAGTCATACCCATCCAGATGTTATAGTCTAGATAATGAAAAAAAACTATGTGAAGTCATCGCCTATATTTCTGGTTTATTAAATTATAAAGATTGTAAATATAACATGTATATGCAATATATAATTAACAACGCTCAATTAGATTGGTGTCAAATTACTAAATACATGTATATCATATCCTCAGTCCTAAAGTATAATGTATCCCTTTAGTCTCATCTAACACGGCCACAGGCGCTCGTGTCACGGAATTACCACCTTCCTTTTCTTTAACTTTCATATTGCATAATTATTTTAAATAAAATATTGTATTTCTTTATTATTTCATCCCTTTTTTCTTATTTGATCTTGTTCATTTCTATATTCGTATAATCTTATTTTATCTTGTTCGTGTCTATATACATACAATCTTATTTTATCTTGTTCGTGTCTATTTTCGTACAATCTTATTTTATCTTGTTCTTGTCTACATTCATACAATCATATTTTATTTTGTTCGTTTCTATATTCATACAATCTTATTTTATCTTGTTCGTGTCTATTTTTGTCCAATCTTATCTTATCTTGTTCGTGTCTATATTTATACAATCTTATTATACCCCCGCTCCACCGGAGGGGGTATACTGTTTTACCTATGTCCGTCCTTCCGTCTGTCTGTCTGTCCTTCCGTCTGTCTGTCCTTTTGTCCGTCCCAAGATATTTTTCGTCGCATTGTTCTCAGCAAATAGTAATGGCAGAAATCTGATATTTGGTCACAAGCTTCAGATAGGTAAACCATATCGTGGGCAGCGTTTTTGGACCCATCACATTCCTACTTCCTGTTTGCCGACTTGGTTGGTTTTTATACACATTGAACATATATGCGGGGGCATCATAAGTCAGAATTAGCTCACAGTTCATCTGGTTTTATCTTATTCGTGTCTATATTCATACATTCTTATTTTATCTTGTTCGTGTCTATATTCATACAATCTTATTTTATCTTGTTCGTGTCCATATTCGTACAATCTTATTTTATCTTGTTCGTGTCTATATTCGTACAATCTTATGTTAATCGGACACCATAAATATATGAATTTTATTTTTGGCAAGTCAAAGGGCACAATTCCAGAATGAAAAGAGTTTTAAATTTCAAAATCGAACTTGTTCTGTCTTTTATGGCCCTTGATCTTACGTATAAAGTTCAAATGTGGGGTCTAAGGATGGGTGGAAATGAGTAAAAGTTAATGCCATCCACGACAATGTCATAAACATGTGTAGTATACAAGTTGGTCTAAATACTCTTTTGGGTTTTCCTTGCTTCCTTGAATACCCAACTCTGTTCGGATGAATCGTCTATCTTCACCAGGTACCCACCAATTTCTCTACATTTTCTCTGATAAAACAATTAACATGATATTACTACATCAGTTACTGTAATTCTCAAGGAATAATAATATAATCAGTACTCTAATTTACTTGTTGAAATAGTCACAGAAACCAGACTATTTGACGCTCCGATACTGTCCACTCATGACCAGTGGGTTAATGCATATGACTTGATTAATCAATAAAATGTATCAACAATTGCGTTTCTTTAATCCTCTAAATAACTAGGGTGGGGGCTTTATGATGCTCAACGCCACTTTCAGCAGTATTTCAGTTACCGGTATATGACAGCGGTCAGTTTTATTGGTGGTGGAAACCGGAAAACCTAGCAGTAACTACCGACCTACCGAAAATGACTGTCAAACTTTTATTACGAATATACGAAAATATTTCGAAGTGATTACGTCTACGATCAACATTTAATGTGTCCTTGTCCATTTGAAGCTCTGACGTAGTTTGCACTGTATCAGAAAGGACCAACGGAAATAAACGTCTCCATCACAGCAGGGGCAAATCAGTCAAACAGTGAAACGATACTGCATGTATGATGACACTGTAGGTGCCTGGCTCAGTCACTCGTGCTTTCCAGTTGTTATATGTATATTGCCAATTGCACGGTTACGTTAGGAATGAGCGATTTCGAAAGTCTGAATATAAAGTTGTCTGAAACAGACATTATTTCTGTTCTTATTTATGTGGTCGATTGAATCATTACCTGTATGTTGAATGGTGCGTCATTATTGTTCAGGTTTTTTAAATTATCTTTTTACTAATTAATTAAAAACAACATTCTTCGGGTGGTTTGAAAACCACAGCTTAGATTCATTTAACAATGCCTTTATAGCAAACAGCTGAATACAGAGAACATTGACATGCTTTCAATATTTCACCTACTTAATCAATAGAATACAGGAATTTACAAACCTCAGCTCTAGTCCATGGCGCTATATCTGTCCCAAAATAATAGCAATGGTCTTTGTACTTTCTCCACTTTCTTCCTATAATTAATATCAAAGTTGCATGAATCGTCGACCACATGCATATCTTTAATGTAAGTAAAAGGACTGAATATGTACGCCATATTAGACTTTCACATCCATGCGATACGGAGATTCGAGAAAGATGTTATGAGAGACTTGTACACAACATAACAATTGTAACTCCATGACATTGATGTAATTAAGACCTAGCATCAGTTCAATATTAAAGATGATGATTTAGGGTCAATTTCCCTGTATTCAGAGTGGCGGTACTGACATTGCCTATTATATAGAGTTATTGCCATTTACAGTTCCTAAACAATATAATTGTTATTAAAACCAAAGTTTTCCTTCCTGAGATATAGATGACCTTGTCCAATTGTGGCTTTCCAGTTTAGAGACGTTTAAATTATTTCTGTTTTCTATCTGTTGACTATGAGCGTACCTGATTAAGGTTATTCCAGATACATGTCTTGTGAACTAAATAAACGTTAGAGAATACCGAAATAGCAATCAAAAATGAACAATCCAGAGAAACTGGCAACATGGGATACATATTACGAATAAAACAAAACAAAAACACAATACAATATGTGTTGGACACCACTATGCACAAATAAACACAAATAACATAAATAAAACATGTTCCCTCCTACAAACAACTGGAGGTAAAGAAGAACCGAACAGATTAGATATCCGTGTTTATCATTAATCAACTATTGTCACACGAGGCACGTACCAGCTTTTATTTTTCCACAAGTCTTAACGCTTAAAAGAAAGTTTTTAATAAGGAAAAACTGCTATGTGTGTGGTGTCCATATTTGACGAACTGCTTGCAATACTTGTATATACAGTATCGTGCGTGTGTGTTTTTATATCAATTTTAAAGTGCATCGTAACCTAATAATGTTGCAAATTTTAAAAATTCTAAAGATAATATGCTTCTTTTTTCAAATTTGAATTTCAAAATTAAATAAAGAAAACCTACCTTTGAAATCTTCTTCAATAGCGATCAGATCTTTATCTAAGGTCTTCACTTTTCCATTGATAGTATTTATCTGACTCTGTAATGTACTCACTGTCTTACTAAGGTAGCTTTCTAGGCTCTTCAAAGCATTCCTGGTTTTTGTAAAATCTTGTTTTGACCCCGTAGTCAGACATGGTAGAGTAGCCCCATAATCGAACAGAATTGAAACAACAAAAAGGAAAGTCACCAATCTCATTTCTGAAACATAACGTAATCAATCTCATTTCTGAAACATTACGTAAAGTAAACAATCTCATTTCTGAAACATAAAGTAAAGTAACCAATCTCATTTCTGAAATATAACGTAAAGTAACCAATCTCATTTCTGAAACATAAAGGAAATTAACCAATCTCATTTCTGAAACATAAAGTAAATTAAACAATCTCATGTCTGAAACATAAAGGAAAGTAACCATTCTCATTTCTGAAATATAACATGAAGTAAGTAATCTCATTTCTGAATCATAAAGTAAAGTAACCAATCCAATTTCTGAAGCATAAAGTAAAGTAACCAATATCATTTCTGAAACATAAAATAAAGTTACCAATCTCATTTCTTAAACATAAAGTAATGTAATCAATGTCATTTCTGACAAATAGAGAAAAGTAACCAATCTCATTTTTGAAACACAAAGTAAGGCGACCAATCTCATTTCTCAAGCATAAAGAGAAGCAACCAATCTCATTTCTGAAGCATAAAGTAAAGGAACCAATCTCATTTCTGAAACATATAGTAAAGTAACCAATCTCATTTCTGAAGCAAACAGTAAAGAGTCCAATCTCATTTCTGAAGCATACAGTAAAGCAACCAATCTCATTTCTGAAACATAACGTAAAGTAACCAATCTCATTTCTGAGCTTAGATTAAAGAAGAACATTGATTATCTTCTTTGTGATCCACACAACTACAACGCTCCGCATATAAATGGGCCAACTAGAAAGTGTTGTATCATACAACGGGGATAATTCATTTCATATTCTCATACAACGTGTTCCCTGTATATTATATTACCTTTTTTCCTTCCAACGACTTAAATGAAAATAACAAATGCAGGCTACCAGTTTTAAGTTTGTACTTACTTTTGCTGACATCTACTTTCAAGTGACTTTATGATTTAGTTCGGGATTGGAGAATTCTTTATATATAAATAAAGTAAAGTAATTCAATACATTACATTGATACAATATACATATAATGACAGGTTGTCACGCAATACGTATTTCTAAGAATAAAGAATTCGTATTACTATTTATATGCTTCAATAACAGTGTTTTGCTTCCATATTGAACAAGGATTGATAGAAAGTGGAGTATTACTTGATCAAAAATCTGAAAACCTTAACAGGAAGAACCACTCTCGTAGCTCAGCTTAAATATATCCTAAAGGAAGAGGAGGAGAAGCTCCTTTAGGGGAAGGGCTATATTTTTGTCTGAAAAAAATGGTGTTCCCAATTTTTATAGAAACAAATGCTAGTATATTGATCTGAAATATGTAAATTAACATAAATAATCTGATCCTGTGGTTTACAGCGAAAATATTGTGTTATAATTTGAAGAAAAATTGCCATTGTTTTATGTGTAAAAAACTATCGCATTTTTGTTTCATACGTAAACAATGTTCTGCCCCTGGGTTAAACTCCTACCTTTAATTTTAAAATTAAATGATCAGTACCTTAATATTACTGGAAAATACCAATATGACGTCATTCTTTCGCTTTGTAAGCAAATCAGTGATGTATTTCTTCCATCAATTAGACTTTCTTGTCGTAAGAGCAAATGTTGATGAGCTATCGACTGCTCGAATTTGTCAGAATGAATCAGTAGCGTAGCTAGAGGGGATGAGAGGTGGTCCCCCCGGTCGGCACCTTTGTGGGGGCAACACTTTTGCATCTGCTGTGTAAGTCTGTATAGGCTGTAATAAAATAAAAGTGGTTTTAACGTTGGGACACTACTCAGTTGGAAGACATTTTCGATTTCGAGTAACTTAAACTTTGGCATGCGTATTAAAGCGATTGTGATATTGTTCGAACAATGATCATTATCCAGTGATGTCTTCAGATCTGTTTTCTGGTTTATCATTGTTGACAATGTGGAACCTGTGAATGGACCCAGGATGTGTTATTGTAATTCCGAAGCATCTATGTGTGTGTGAGACGCCATCTTGGTGTTAGCATATATATTTTAGTTGTTTTCCTTCACAGAAGTTGGTTTTAGGATTTGCGTTGCTCTATTTTTCGTCTTCTGTCGTTTTGCCCTTCTGTACAGATGACGTTGTGCGTGGTTCGATTTTTCTTTGGTGATTTGGGTGATTGATTTCGCCACGCCCTAACCAGCTCTTATCGACCAATCGTCTTTTACTTTTGATTTTCAGCTGATCTTGTTTTTCCAAGTTACTTTATTTCATTCCATCTGATACACTTTCTTCCTTGCGATTAAATTACCATCAGTATATTATTTGCTTAGTCACCTCTCATATGTTGTACTCTCCGATACTTGACGGTATTGTAAGGTAGGTTTTAGTAAATAGTGTGTACGATGGGTAATATAGTGTTTCACCAACAATATTTTTATGTATTTCTTATCACGCAACATGTAGAATCGAATATTATAAGACATTTTTACCGCAAATGCATTTATACCGACGTCCTTGCTAAATTATTAACAATATCTAACATGTTAATTGGTATGCAGTGTCCAGTATCATGACTGCTGACATGGCGGTGATTGTTGTTACATATATTATATATACATACTCTACGAGGGAGTTACTGTGCATTATGCTATATATTTTGGATTGGAGCAAACTCCTGATCTGACCCCTAATAAACTAAGATTAGTAGTTGTAATTTGTCTTGCAAATTACTTGCAAAGGATGTAGCATTTTCAAAGCACGAATTACTCGTTAACGTTCATCCTGAGAACGAATCTGTTTGTTTGATTCTTTCCGTACAACTAGTGGACAGACTATGTTATATGTCCAAACCCATTGCCACAGACATCATGCCAACAATCCACATTGTCTGGTCAGCATCGGTAATTAATTTTCTGGTGAGTAATCGTGTGCAAGATGGAAAATATATGTCGATATTAGTAGATATATAATGCTTTCAAGTGAGCAGGAAATGTTTCCTTGTTAACCTTCATGGCATACTAGCATATATAGCGATTTAGGTCATTTTGTGTAATGGTTGTTGCCGTACCCTGTGATTGAAAACATTCGACCACTCTGTAAGGGTTCGGGGAAAGACATTTATGCTTATTACATTTTACTAATTAATTGTACTTACCTATGGTTTCCAGCATTATATGACCTTAACATTCATTCAATGACAAAGGTCGTATAACCGGATGTTGTGTTTTGAAGCAAACAAAGTACCAAGCAATTTAGATCCAGGAGACCAATAACTATCAAATGGCACTGTTCCTAACCGGAAGTCACACTTGTAAGAAACCTGAAATGAAAATGTCCCTACCAACCATATATATATATTTTTGAATCACGAAAACATATGCTATTGTTTCTATCCCCTTGAACTGGAAATAAAGAATACCATAGCTCTAGGTCTGATTCATAGCTTGATCCACGCCTAGAAATTGACAATGGACCTATCTTGATTGAAACATTACGACAAAAGAGATGATTTGAAAATTGTCTTCGTGAACTTTCCATTTATATGTACCAACATCCCAGTAGCACTACACCTGGAGTATATATCTCTAAGTTGATTCGATATTCTAGAGTGTGTGGTTCCAATCATGATTTCCTGATAAAGGGCTCCTAGTGGATAAGTTGAAGTTATCACTTCGAAAGTTTTACGGTCGCCAACCATTACGGAATATCTGTGTCGCAAATGACTACAAATAGTTCCATTTGTCATATTCACAATACGATTGTGAGTGATTGTAGCTTAGCGCCAAATCAGCAATTTTTCAGCTATATCATGGCGAGAACAAGTTGATTTTCAATGAGATAATGACAAGGTCCACTTTGTTCTAGACCAACACGCTGAGCTGTTTTTTTATAGTGCTAGCTCACTGAAAAAACAGTCTGCGGAGAGACATGTCGCTCCACTCGGACACATTATTCTGATTCCAACGCCTTAATGATACCTTCTTAGCGGAGAAGCAACAAATGTCAATTTCATAGTCTTTGTGGAGGAATAACTGGTTACCCTTCCGGAGCACCTCCAGGTTCACCCCCCGTATGTTAGTGGCGTTCACTTTGCTCAGTCTTTAGTTTTTTTGTGTAGTTGATTTTGTAGATTATAGTTAGTTACTTTTGTCCTTTTTCCATTGGCCATTGTGTTGTCTGTCCTTCTGCGATTTTTTGATTCCATTTACCCTTTTGATATTTTCAAACTTTTCCTGTCATCTGAGTTCACTCCTCGCTTAGTGATGTTCGTAATGCTCAGTATTTAGTATTCTGTGTAGTATTTTGTCAACCCTTTGTTTGTCTATCCGTTCTTTTTCGTTTGGTCAATATACGGCTTCTAGTTACCTCTTAGTAACTTTTTTATCACATGCAGTTCCGTGTTAGCGCATGGGCACGCTGGACAATTGCCATTGGGCCCCACGAGCACCGGGACGTTTCGCACGATATTGCGTCGTGCAGCGTAACAAGTTAAATGTGCTTATTTTAACGTTATTTGAAAACACAGCAACGTTTTATTTTTGTTTGCAATAGATGATATATTGTTTTCTTTGAATTGTAACGAAAATATCTATTTTTTATCTGAATAAATTTCCTTAGTATTCATTTTATTCTTTCTTCGTGTATTTATTTAAACTTTTTCTTGTTTTGTTTGTATGATTTCCTGTGTTTTATTTACTTAGTTATTAATTTGTTTGTCATTTTCGTTTTGTTTTATTTTGTTCCGTTCTTTTACGTTTGTATCCCCTATTGTTGTATTTAAATTGTTTTGTACTTTTTATTTGTTTTTGTAAGTTTTATTCGGATTTGTAAATACAATTATAGATTTTATTTATTTGCTAACTTGCTGACGTTATGCAAATGGCAATGATATAAAAAAAAGATTGACGTTTTTGCCATATTGGACATTTTGACTAGACATGGAAAAGTCGGGCAAAAAAAATAATGAACAAGCAAACCTTGCACATTCTACATGTATATTTTAGCCAGGTATGGGAACTTTCTTCCATAATATATAGTTTGTTATTTCTCTTTTGTATTTTATTGATAGTATCTACTCAAATAGCGGCACCTCGTCTAGAAAATCAAACAAAGCGACGTTTGGACATTGTGGCTAGACATAGCAATTTGGTCACTGTCGCAAAAAGGAAAACTCGATTTTTGCATTTTACCTATAGATGTTATCTGTTTTATGGGTACTTTCTTGTAGTAAAATTGCGGGCATTTCGAAGTCGAGTTTACCGAGAAACCAACGAAAAATAAATTTTCTGAACTTCAAACTGTTACGTCGGACAGCAAAATATTATCGTAAGAGTACAAATTTGAACACTAAAATAATTAGAATAAGTCATCAGGAACTTATGAATAATAGCCAAACAGAAGCTCGTTGTTTTAGGCTTTATTTAGATATACGCATATTTGAGTTTTGCTTTACACCACAGAAATCCTGGACTTTTTTATCAAGACATTGACACCATTTTTCACTGGACGCAATATCGTGCGAAACGTCTGGAGCCCCATGCTAATCTATGTATGTTGTCTACAGCATGTTTGTAATGTCTAAGCGCTGATTTTGCACAAATACAATAATATAGGTTTAATTCTATCGACATGTACAGTTTTATCTCTATGAGTGTTTGTGTAAGTATGGACCGCCAGTGCACCGCTTTTCTTGGGGTCTATAATGCTATTTAGACGGCCCTGATCACATGGTGCAATTTTTTTATCGAAAAATGACAATTTTTATGAAACTGGTAGTGCACAAACTGACTGCTGGTACATTAAAGTACAGTGACAACGGTGCCAATGCGTCGACAATGGTTTGTCAACGCCACGACAATGGTTTAAAATGACGAATTCACAAGTTGCAGCAGAGGTCGGTGTCAAATGTATTCATTTATTATGATGTAGAAACATATTCTTCAATAGGAAATACTATGTACAGTTGATCAACGATCTGTGTAAAATGTTATATTGTGTTCAATTAATCATATATAACCCATATCTGTGTAACTTTAAATGAAAAATATCATAATAGCATTGCCTTAAAAATATTTATGCATTTTGTCCTTTATTTGAGGCTATTTGATTATCATGTGCTGACTTTAGACCCGAATTCTAGATCAACCCAGTGAAAAACGGAATTTGTACAACGCAGATACAACCATGCGCATTGAAATGTTTGCTATTTTTCTTGTGGTTGATAGTTTCAGTATCAGATAAAGAAATAGTAGACTGATTTTCTACTGACTTATTATTTCCAACACTTAAGCATTACCAATTATTTATGATACTAATTAATCTCAATCATGTTTTCTGGTTATAGTCAATACAACATTGAGTACAACACGATGATGATTACGACGATCCTCTATTCAACAATAGAGACATGAATTTCACCGACATCGGAAAATATTAAAAATGAATTTTACACGAGTTTTGATTAAAGAGAGGTACACAGACCAGTTTGACCTAAGAACAAAGTGAAATGTTTGTCATCAACATACAATCATTTTGCAAAACCATTCAAACGATATTTTCCCTTAATTCAGTAAACATGACTAAGAGAAAAACATTTCCTTTGGTTGAACATACCCAAAAGACGGAGATTTGTGGTTAAACCACAATGAACACGAACAGTTAGATGTACACCAAACAAAAACAAAAAACAAAACAACAACAGCTAACACCAGGTTCAAGCGGAAAATAGAAGAACAAAATATCGTGGACAGTTACACCAGCAAAAACTCTACATCAATTATCAGAAATATATATATATACATATATACGTGTAATTGAATAGTAATCGAGGACACTTTTAGTTTGCTACCAGGCTGAAGCTAGCTACCAATTTCTAGCGACCACTAAGCTAGCGACCAATCAGACGTTATGTCTCAAAAC
The DNA here is from genome assembly GCA_002080005.1 of Gigantidas platifrons. Lineage (NCBI taxonomy): Eukaryota > Metazoa > Mollusca > Bivalvia > Mytilida > Modiolidae > Gigantidas > Gigantidas platifrons. The sequence continues at coordinate 664,413 of MJUT01049277.1, read as the reverse complement.
CTAAAGTATTAATAACATTAAAATATACTTTTAAAGATTTCTAGCGGCCAATACCAAATATACTAGTCAACAAAAGAAACGATACAAAGAATTGTTTTAAATATATTTTTATGTTAAGACCAAAACAATTGTTTATTATCATTTATATCAATGTTTGCGTAAAAAAACGCATTCATCCTACAAAGCAAACAATAACATCCTGTTTAGTTACGGAAAAATTTCGGAAAGTCAATTTCCCGTCCCATGATCGAGTTTGCGATGATCGAATTAGGCATTTAAATCGTCTGCGGTCATTAATTTTGCTGTCAACAAAAGTAAACAATTTGCCATTCTGAAAATTTGAATTTTCACAAGAACATCGATGCCACAGCTCTGTCAAAATGACCGTGAGCGATCAATGGTTATGGTTCAGGCTGGATTTACTCACCAGGCCGTTGCAGACCACTTTAATGTGTCTAGAATAACAATTTCAAGGCTAATAATTCGACTGTGACAAACAGGTAGGACGAACGACAGACCCGTAGCGACAGGCTGCGTGTAACGTCACAACGTCAAGCCAGATATTTACGCCTTATTTACATACTGAACTGTATGATAACGGCTGCAGACACTCCCATAGAACACCTGCTCTAGCAAACGTCCGAATTTCGGATCCGACTGTTTGCAGAAGACTACGTGAATATGGACTCCGAGCTAGGTGTCCGGTGCTAGAACCAATCCTTAAAAAACGCCATAGGACCGCGAGACTAGCCTGGGATCGTGCACGCTGACGTTGGAGGCTTCACACCCTTTTAGTGATAAATTCAGATTTTCACTTCGTTTTAACGATGGACGTTATCGTATGTACCACAGGCGTGGGGAACTTTTTACGGATCAGTGTGTGCACAAGTCCGACCGGTTTGGAGGCGGACGTGTTATGTTATGGGCTGGAATTTTTCATGATGGTCGCACTCAGCTCGAAATTGTTCAAGGAACATTGAATGTCGTAAAATACAGAGGCGATATTCTTGATCTACCGTTCTGCCTTTTCTGCAACAGCGAAACTTTGATAACGTCTTTCAATATGGCAATGCAAGATGTCAGGTGGCTCGTGTTTGTCGTGAATTTCTGAACCAGAATCATATCCAAGGAGGTCGGCATTATCACCGAATCTCTCAACAATTGAACATTTATGGGATGAACACGGTAGACGTTTTCGCCACCGTCAAAATCCACCAGATACACTACAGGAGCTGCGTGACGCAATTGTGCACGAGTGGAACAACATCACACAAACCTTTATCCAACGATTGATTGGTTCTATGCGTCGGATATGCGAAGCTGTCGTTGCTGCAAGAAGTGGTCACACACGTTATTGCACTCCGCAAACCACCATACTGCATGACACTTTCTGTCTGTCCATGATTTGCTATGATATTGATATTGAGAAATTTTGTTGATATTGCCTTCTTTGCTATGCCCATATGAATCTAAAATATACGATTTTTGTCGCTTTTGTATCCCCTATGTGAAAAATACCATATTGAGCATAAAACCCTTGCATCGTTTCTTTTGTTGACTAGTATAGATTACTGTAAACGCATATTCAACACCTTGAATCGACATCTGGACATACAGTCAATATTTATGGAGCCCCCCTCCCCTCGACAATACAAAATTGACATGTAACACCCTATGTGGACCTAAGGTGCAGAATCCAACACAGGCACTCAGATGAGTAAAAGACCCGGACAATACATTTTATGTTCTATTTCACATGGTCACCCGAGCATAA
>MJUT01049277.1:627616-654138 GCA_002080005.1 Gigantidas platifrons | reverse complement strand
CCCCCACTGTCCCCCGTAAGAACCCATGCCTGGCTAGATAAAATGTTTACAAAATAAATGAATGAGATGATGAAACTGTTTATCGAATCAATCCAATATGTACGTTTGACCAATCAAATTGTTTATTTTATGTAAATGATTTTGGAAAGATCTTCAGGTTCACATATATAGAATTCAGGCATATTTTCTCTAACTGTTATAGTTTTCAAGTTAGACCTGATTGCAGTAAAACTGATGCAGAAGGAGCCTTTTGCCGACTTGCTATGATCATATCATGATGAGCATGGCATAGTCCTTTATTTAGCATAGGGTTTTGTTTTGTGCAGTTAACCCATGCGTCCCCTCTGTGGTAAATACTTTGCTTGATGTTTTTATAAACCTAATATAAGCCTATGACGGTGGATAGCTATAGGAATTTCATCAATATTCAACTGAAGTAGTAAGTTTGATTCTGACACATGGCATGGTGAGATGTACTTGTGACTGCATTGATGGTTTTATCCGGGTTCTACAATTACCTCAATCTATAGAATTGACTGCCACGATATAACCGAAATATGTAACTGAAAGTAGCGTTAAACCCTGACACTTCCTGTTACATTATATATCGATTTTCAACAAAATACATTTTTAGCTCGTCTGGCCTAAATCCATAGACGTGAGCTTTCGCCATCAATTTACATCTGTCCTACGTCGTAAACTTTCACATTTAAATCTCCTCTGATACCACTGAGCTAAATTAAACTAAGCTTAGCTGGGATGGTTCCCCTTCAGAATTGTCTCCTGCCCTTCATTCAAGATTGCTGCTGTTATTTGCTGTTACCAAATAATAGAAATTTCTATTGCTGCATTATTATGAGTCATATGGACATATAGTGTTGCATATATTCTTGGTATTTGTTATTCCTTGATAAAATATTTCCAATGAGTAGTATTTTCATTTGAAGGCGAGCACCGGAGAATTTCACCAGCTATTTATATAATATTTCTGGCTATTAACATTCCAAGCATGGTTTTAATGTTAAAAAATAAATCTAGTTTTCTTTTCTATTTTAATTCTATATGTTTGTCATTTGCAGGCATGTACTATCGGAGTGAATGAAAATATATATTAGTGTTTGAACTTGGTTACGATTTGATCTTGATTTCGTGTATAAGAAAGCGCTGCTGTCACCAAATCTATTTTAAATAAGTGTTATTGCATTTTCTCAAGGATAGCAGTCCTCGAAATGAAAATTTTAATTCACTGGTCTGAGTCGAATTCTTGAATTTATTTTTATATAGTTCTAAATAAAAACTGGAAAATTTATTGGTCCGAACAAAGTTTTACTGCCAGGTTTTGAACAAAAGACCGGTGCTCATCGTGATGACTGGGTTAGTCAGTGTAAATGAAAAGCAAAAAGAAACAATTTTAAAGATAGAAAACCTCCTTAAAACCAAGTCAAAATTCACCCAATCCATTTTCGGCAGGTGGGCTTTGCCCCCTGGACCCCTATTTATCGTATACAGTACACTTAGTTGCTGATAACTCCCTGTGATAGACGTAGAATTCTTCTTGTCCCCTGGACCCCCTATCTATCGTATACAGTACACTTAGAAACCTAGATGATAAATCCCTGTGATAGACGTAGAATTCTTCTTTGTGATATGGATATATTTTCAAAACGTCTTGATTTAGGGTTATGGTGTTTAGTGCCACTTTCAACATTATTTCAGTAAACTTATGGTGGTTAATGTTATTGGTAGAGTAAACAAGAGTACCACGTATAAACCACCAACCTGCCAAAAGTCATGGACAAACTATATCACATATGTAATGATGTATCGAGGGTACCTCGCCATGAGCGGTATTCGAACTAACAACGTTAGTAGTGATATGCACTGATTGCACAGATAGTTGTGAATCCAACTACCATGCGATCAAAACTGTGAAGGCGTCTCTTGATTTTAGAGAGTTACTTTGCTATCACCCAAAATGGAAAAGAAAGTAAGTAGATTAAACAGAGCAAAACTGAAATCAGAATCACTTGTGAAGAGATAATATCACAGTGGTTTATCACGCTACATATATATACATTTTTTAATGTGTGTTTCTCAGTGTCCTGTACAGTCAGATTCAGAACTAATCAAATCGAAGGGACCAATGAATAAGTACATGTATTCCTGCTATATATAGAATATTTTGACGAGAGATGTTCAGTCTAGTATACAATAGTGAAAGAAGGAAGGGGATGGGGTGCGTGTGGGGTTCTCATCCACAACTCCTGTCAAAATGAAATGCTGTTTCCTGTATCCCAAATTAAATAACACCTCTAATCCTGAGGACATTTAATCCCGGCATTTACATACCAACTTTTGGAATTCAAGTAAAATAAAAAGTTTATCCAGACATCTTAAGAAAGGTCTTTCCATCCCCTTTACATGATTGATAGGAACAAAGTATTGAAGCTGGTTGATTAGCTGTGACCAAGTCAAGTTTGGTTAAGACGTAAACTTTTAAACCTATTGAAGCTCTCCACCACTGGTTAAGTAGCTCTGGCCAAGTCAAGTTTGGTTTAGACAAAAACTTTTAAACCTATTGAAACTGTTCATTACTGGTTAACTAGCTGTGGCCAAGTCCAGTTTGATTAAGACATACACTCTTGAACATATTGAAACTATCTGCCACTGGTTAACTAGCTGTGACCAAGTCAAGTTTGGTTAAGACCTAAACTTTTAAACATATTAAAACTGTCCACTACTGGTTAACCTGCTGTTACCAAGTCAAGTTTGGTTAAGACAAAAACTTTTAAACCTATTGAAAGTGTTCACTACTGGTTAATTAGCTGTGGCCAAGTCAAGCTTGGCTCAGAATCAGAACCGGATTATGACCTTTTGGTGCCATCTTTGGTAATGAAATTAAGGTTCCCATGATACGCAGCCTGCATCCGTCTTGAATATTTTTTAATTTTGATATATTTTAGTGACATTTACATAGGTACGAGTAAGCTTGAGGGGCCCTAAACTGCAGCCTATAGTTAGCCTATAGGATAATCCGCCCTGTTCAGAATATATTAAAAAAACAAAAAAGGCATTTTAAGGATGTTCAAGTGTTGCAAGCAAATTGAGAAAAAAAAACCGATAGCACTTTCCTCTTAACATATGTTTATATGACCTTATAAACATGTTAGTATATATATATATATATATGTTGTTTTAAACATGCAAGTATTGATGTTATAATTAACACAGAAAAATATTGTCACATTACAGTATATTATGTCAAGGTATTACGATATTAATTTTAGTAATCAATACAAATATAAAATATACATGTATTTGTATTTTGTTCATACATGTATTTTAGTGAAAGTTTTGTGAGTTTCCAATGAACAAATGGAAATAGAAAAAGAGATACACAAGTGTTCTATTCTTGACAAAACAAGTTCACACACATTAAATCATGTAAATGAAAAGGTGACACTGAGCCTATCAATGGATGATAATCATTTTTTTTTTATGATTTCAGACTTCTGATGATTTTAAATGTTTGAAGTAGACTTTGGGGACCACATTTTATGGGAGGTTTTTAATACAACCAAAAACTGCTCAATTGTTGAGCACCTGGGTTCACCCCCAGATTTTTGGTGGTTTCTTTGTTGCTCATCATTAGTATTCTGTTGCATTTTTGTTTTGTTTGTATTCGTTCTGTGTCTTGTGCCGACTGCTGTCTTTGCAATTGTCTCTGTGTTGTCCATTCTCGATTATCCCAACGGTTTTCTCTAACGTTTATTTAACACTGAGTTAGTAGTATTTCAGTTATATTCATGACGAGAACAAATTGACAGCTTACACTCAATACATCTTGCAGGTACATTGGTGGCACTATATATATTATTACCTTTCTTGTGTCCAATGGTCCATGTGTCTCTGGATTGTCCACTCTTGATTTACCCCTTTAGAGTTGGTTTTATCTAACATTTATGTTATGTTAATTGCTATCCATGTATATGGGATGCCATGATATAGCTGAAATATTGCTAAGGCTGGCGTTAAATACCAATCAATCAATATATATGGGTCTGTTATCATCTTCATTATCATCAAACCAAAAACTTTAAAATTGATATGTGTTGCTTCTCCGCTAAGTACGCAGCATTACGGAGAAAGAGCAATACTGGTTGACTCGTAATCAGAATAATGTGTCGAGTGGAGCGAAATGTCTACCCTAGGACTGTTGTTTTAGTACAAAGCGGACCTCATCATTATCTCATTGAAAATTAACTTGTTCTCACTGAATACATGTTAGTATTTTTTGTGATGATTCCAGCCTGACCTTTTTTTCAAAACAAGTAGCCCAAAGAAGCTGAAAATGATGTTTTCTGTTTTTGTATGTGGGGCGTTAATATTTCAACCAATTTTGATTTGCCTCTTGTCTTTTCTTTCATCAATCTTATCTTGATGTTTTCCGTGGTCGGGAATTAAACTCACAAAAATGTTGTTAGGAACTGATTGCACATAGGTATATGTTAATCACAAATCTCCAACATCTATGGTGGGCCTTGGACCCGAATTAATATTTGTTCTGTAAGTTGATCCTCCAGCCTTTTTCCTAGACGGTCAGAACATTTTGTTCAACAATTAAACTTGTTTAATATGATAATAAGCTTAGATGAAAAAAGTTATTATGAATCTGCTTCATGGATATTTAAGTGGTTAGTGCCACTTTTAAACAGTAGGGACAGTCATGGTCATGATCATATGGGAGTTGGATTTACAAATACCTAGGCAATCAGTTCCTATCACCACTAATGTTGTGAGTTCAAATACCAACTGCTACAAAAATGCAAATTTTGCCCTTAGACTTAATTTAAACTATACTGATTACCAAATTTTCCTTTGGACAGCACAATTGGTCACCACATCTTCTCGGAACAAAGTTTTCTTTCGCTTTACAGTTTGCGATGAGCAATAAAGCAATGTTATAGAATTCAAATAAAAGAAGAAGAAAAAAATCATGAAGATTTATCTTTAACCATGGGACAATTTGCTATGGCCTATTTCAGGGTCTGGTGTACAGTGGGGCAAATTGTAGGAGTAGACGGGACTGTGGGCGGTGCATATTTAAAAAAAAGAAAAGAAAAAAGATACCTTGGTTTCAAAGTGTACCCTTATACTCTTGATGTTATATAAATTCTTAGCGTGTTTTACCATTTGATTAAATATTCGTAATAGTTTCAATCACCGCTTGTTAAATGGGATTCACCCGCCCTATTTTCCTGAAAGGTGGCGCATATGTTCTATCAGTTATTCGATTCCAAGATGGCGGACGGCGATCAGCTGTGGTCAGTGTCAAAGCTCAAAAATTATCTACTACGCCAAAATGCATCAACAAACGCTCGAAAAATTGACTTGATTAAAAGGTAAATATTACATAGAAAACCCAAGCATACGATTTATGGTCGTTACTTTTCAATATTATTGTATTTGTTGAATGTCCAAATTTCCCCGACTGAAAATAAAACATCATACAATTATGATGACGGATCAGTTTGAATGTGCTTTCGTGACATAATTCAGAGACAAGACCTGGGGTGCGCTCAACATCGTAGCTGCTGCATTAAGCTACGTAGAAAAATCCCATTGAGTGGAAAGCTAGCCTAGCCGCTACGTAGCTCTAGCTAGCATAAAAAAATGGCGGCAAAAACTTAATTTAATTTCGTAAGGCAAAAATAGTGGCATTGCAGGAAGTTGCAACGCTTTTAATAAGGATGATAATTTATTATCGTAGCTAGACAAATACGATTAGCTAAAATGCTCCAAGAAAGTATTCTATATGATTGGCACCATCATTGCTAGCACTGTTGCGTAGCTAATCGTTCAATAACGTCATGGCTATTTTACCTAGCAGCTAGGCTAGCTGCTACGATATTGAACGCAACCCAGGATAATGTGTTGCATTTAATGCAATGCATTATAATTGAATAAAACAGATTTTGAAGTTAACCGCCTTTATAAAACCATATGGCTTTCATATCCATAGATTAGGAAAAAACAAATTTTCAGTCAAATAAAACTGACCCAACTTTTTTCACACCTTTTCTCTTGATTAAATATTCAAAAACAACACACCGAAAACATCATATACATGTTATCATTCAGAATGTGAAAAAATGGGACATATTTTCAGTGGGGAAAAAGAGGGGGCTTTAATTAGGTGCACCCTCATACGTTTTCATATGAAATTTACACTAAAATGTAACATTAAAAAAAAAACAATATCTTTTTCACAATTTTCAATTTTTTTTTTTATTTTTGAAATATAAATACACGTTCATGTGTAACTACCTCAATAGATATATTAATTTAAATGATGCTCATTACATTCGGTATACATCTTTATGAAAAATGTACAAAAAATGTATTCCTTATTTGTCTGGTATATTTTCAAAACTCTGCAGCAATAAAAAAAAAGTCGCTATGGTTTCAAAGCATACCCTTGTCCAAATATCGTTATACCCTTGGCTAACTTGACAATATATGCTTCAACACTAAAGTAAGAAAGTTGTTTTTTTTCTTAAATTTAATGCCAAAAAGTGCGGGGGCAAAATAGTTTTGCCCCTCCCCTTAACTTTTCATAGTGGGGAGGCCAATAGCCCCAGCTCTTTTGCTCATGAAGTGGTACTAGTGAAATTCGAACTGCAGACTCATATGGAGCATCTGAGTTCATGTCGGTCCGGATTTTTAGTTGTTTGTGTTGCTCAATCTTCAGTTATCTGGGTATTTGTAATTGTTTGTCAACTATTAAATATTTGTCTTTTTGTCATGTTATACCTGTATATATTTATCATATGTTGTGATTGAAGAAATATTGATCCTTTAAGACTATTTAAGCGGAGGGATCAGTAGCTCGAATAAAAATAATAAAATGTTTCATGAATCACCAAAACATTAACAGCTTATTAATGAATATTATTACCTGATATAATCAGTGTCAATAAATTACACAATTTAAATCTTTAAGCATCCTATGGTGAAGATTAAATTACATGTAAATCTATAGTTAATAATATGTCCTTTGTACAAGATGTTTTTGAAGTACAATTACTTGTTTGAGTTGTTTTATTTATCTGTACATTTTGTATGTGTACTTTGTTTAACATTACAATCATTATGGCTTCTATAGTGCAAGGTAGTACATTTCAATAAAGTTGAAAAGATGTAAGTTCAAATCTGACTGCAAGCTAATCTATTCGTTTTTTAATGTATGCTTGATCATAATGACTGCATTAACTAACTTCAACAAAGCAATTTGTACACAAGTCCCTAGCTTAATGAAAATTTTGAAGGACTTCTCCTTCTTTAGTGTGATTCTGATACGACCAAAGAAATGTTCTTATGATAGTATTATGTTATGGGTCTGTCATCATCAGTCTGTAGACAAAATGGTGTCCTATCTCATCGGTTGTGTAATGATTAGTATGGTCGCCTTGAGTGTGAGAGGTCCATGGGTTCGAGTCCCAGTCTTGTCAACCCAAAAACTATAAAATTGGTATTTGTTGCTTCTCTGCCAAGCATGCAGCATTAAGGAGTACGAAAAAAGATTGACCGGCTAGGAATCAGTCATTAATGTGCCCGAGTGGAGCTATATGTCTTCCCACAGACTGTTGTTTTCTTTATCAGATAACGACCATTTTATTAGTGAAAAAGTGTGTTGGGACAAAAGGTTTTGGATTTGTCATGTCAGTAGAGAATCCAATTTTTTTCACACTTCAGATAGATCAAAAATATTTTTAAACATACATGAGGTAAGAGATACATGAATAATATACCTAAGAATAATTGTGTGTTTAGGGTTACAAGTAATCCTGTGTAAATTGTTAGGTATAGTGACCAGGCATTTTTTGTATTTTAAAGAAAAAAATGTATAGGATATATTGGGCATGCAGATGTTCCAACTTTGACTGTGCTTGTTGAGAAAAACTAATAAAATAGCTAGGATAGGCACTACATTTTAGGCAGGGTCGAGTTGGCCTAAACAGAGGGCTGCAATATATGTCACCAACAGACAGGGTAATACATCTAGTGTTGGTGACATGCTGCAACATCTTCAATGGCGCAGCCTCCAAGTTCGACATAGAGATGCACGCCTTCTCACGATGTATAAAATCTCCCATGACAAGGTGGCAGTCAGTAAAAGTGACAGACTTTCACCACCGCTGAGAAACTCCAGAAATATGCACTCTCAGTCATATCAGGTCCCACTAAGAACACAAAAAAAGCATATTTTTCCCTCGCTCCATTGTAGACTGGAACTGCCTACCTGAGGCAGCAGTGATGAGTGACTCAGCCGAGTCAATTATGGCTGCCATTATCACATCATTTTCTTAAATTCACTCCCTTGTTTTGTACATATTTTTTAACTTATTTTCTTATTATTATGTTTTCCTTTTTTTCTTTTTCGCAACGCAATTCCCTCGACATAATATTCAAACTGTTGAAGTAGGTAAATAATTGGTAGTTGTAGTAGTAGTGGAATCAAACAATATTTTTAGCGCTGCGGTGTATTTGTAAGACATAATAGTGTCCTGTGAAATTGTGTCCGGTTGTGTTATATTTCAAATGAAAAACCTTAAATGGATCGAAAGAAGTCATCACGGCTTTATTCCGTCCTCGGACTTTATCATAGGAGTCAATTGTAAAAAGAGGACAGTACTTCACGGCGGACACTATTTAATGATACATATTCAGGTCTACTTAAAACATGTGGACATAGTGGAAAATAAAGTATTTTTTATTCTAGCAAAAAATCCTTCCTCAGTAGTAAAATGGTTAGTGCTTTATGTCTTATTAAATATATTGAACACTGCTTAGAGGAGTCATTCCTTAAGTAAAAGTAACATACACTTTTTTTTCAATCAATACTGGAAGACATCTAACAACAATCCCGACACTCGATCTCCTTGAAATGTGACGAGCGAGCCATATCGTATTTCCCTGGCTTCCACGGACCTCTCGTCACAGGGTCAGTCTTCTGAATTGCTATCCACCATTATTAATTAACTGTATATTATTGTTGTCACTACAACCTAAACTGTCTTTACAATATAAAATAATAAACTCGGCCAATTTAAAAAAACTAAACCAATATCGATATTGGCTTAATTTTTCCGATATTGGCCTCGTTTTTTGATTTTGGTCCAGTTTATGATTTTAAAATGTTATGGTTGATCAGTAAATTCATGTATATCAATTTTATAAATACCCATCATAAGATAAAATTTTATGGTTAATTGATAAATATATGATTACGTGATGATTTCCGTATTGGCATAGTTATTAGTCCTCGGGCAGGTGTATTGGCCTTCGGCTTCACCCAGGCCAATACAGATACCCTCGGACTAATAACTAGGCCAATACGGAAATCATCACGTAATAATAGGTAATTATTGTTATGACATGTACCGACTTTATATTAAATATTACTTGACTTGACTTGATCCTCCACTTGTTAAACACAGCAATTTTGTGGCATTTCACACGAATATATATAAATCAATATCGTAGTTACATTAGTTACGTTATTGATACTAGCCGAGAAGTTCCGAAAGTAATAACTGATAGAACACATATGCCACCTATTAGCGAAAAATCGTATTCGGATGCCATTTCTGCACGAGAATTATCTCCCAAATTTCTTTCGACAGAAATTAACAACTTCAAAATATTTTTAACATTTTGTTCATAGGAGAAACAGACTCTTCTGCTTTCAGTGGATCTAAATATTTCTCAACTCACGATAGTTAAACTTTCAAATTTAAAGCTCTCATTAAAGCTTGAACTTGACAGTTTGAAAATGTAACTATTTCGAGTGAAGAAATATCATAATTCAGAAACCTCGAGCTTTTAAAATTTGAAAATTTGACTATCGAGAAAGGTAAAATATCATAATCTAGAAAGCTTGAGCATTAAATGAGAAAATTTAAGTATCGAGAATGGAGAAAAGTCGTAATCCGGAAAGCTTAAGCTTGAAAATTAGAAATTTGAAGACTTAGCTATCTTCAACCCTTTCCACGTGTGTAAAAATGGCGACCGAGTAGACCACGACGATAGCATATTCCAGAAATGTTCTAGTGTTAATTGAGTTTCACTGAATATAATCACAAAAACTGTACAGACGCACAACCTACATAATAATAGTTCAAACAGAGATATGTATATAGATACCTAAATCATCCCTAATAAGAAAATTTTGCCATTAGCCCACCGTCACGCACAAATGACCAGGATAAGTCGTGTCTACTTGTAAATAAACGAGGTCACTGTCTATAACACTCATTGTAAATAGATTATTAACTTATCACTGTGTACATTTTTTTTATATATCAAAATGGAACTTAGAAGGTCAAGTAGACAGAGGGCAGATAGAGAGGTATTCACGCCCAATAAATATGAGAAAAGCATGCCCTATGAATTAAATGAAAAAAGAGAAATGAAAGAGAAAATAGAAGCACCTAGTAGAGAAAGTGATGTTAAAATTGAACATAAAAGGGGGACCCTCGTGATGACATTCACCCCTGCTGCGTATGAACTGTATAAACAAGCAATATACAAATATTATAGAGATCATCCACAACTGAGATGTCTAAAAAGCTATAAGACTAGTAAAACAAACCAAAAATCAATAAAGAAAGCAATAAACGAAGAGTCCTTGTCTATAAAGCATAACAATAGTGAAACACAGTTAAATAGAATCAACCTATTCAATACTACAAGTGTTATAGACATAAATGGTAAAGACTACCAACAATTTATCACAAATGACCTACCTAGAATTACAACCTCAGTAGACCTGAGAACGAGAAGATTAGAAAGGTGTGTGAATTAGCTATCGACAATCAAACTAGCATTATAAATGATATGCGTACACCATTACAACAGGTGGAACAAGGGTATCATTCAATAGAGAGACAAAGTAACTCAAGGAAACTCAATAGGCATAAACAACATGACCATAAGCATTTACAGTTGTGCACTCTCGATTAAGGGAAAAGTACGAAAGGTGATAAAATTCAGTCAAAGCAAGATGATAGCACATTACCAATCACAACAAGTGACGAATCTGCGAAACAAACGGTTGATTACTACTGTCCAACATGTATGCAAGAAATCGGATGCTCTGATAGTATTGAGTATAGTAAATGTAATATGTGGATACATAAAGCGTGCATAAATTGGTCTCAAAATCAATTTGAGAAACACTATAATGACAGAGACCTAATTTCCATATGCTCATCGTGTAAATTATTAAGTGAAGACCTAGAAATTTAACAGAGAAGGCACATATACACCGATTACTTTTGAGATTACGAATGATGAGGATACCAGTATGAAAATAATACTCAAAGCCATAATTTATTGAGTGAAGATCTAAAAATAGTGTCATTTAATAGGGGAGGCACATACACACCGACTAGTTTTGAGGTTACGAATGATGAAGGATATCAGTATGAAAATAATACTCAAAGCCATAGAGCTGCATCACATCAGGATAAGGCCGAAATGAATGATGAAAGAATCATACATGTACTAGGAGAGACCAATAACTCAAATAGTTGTATTATTCAAGATAACAACACCGATACCCAAAATGAATTAAACAATGAAGAAACTAACTTGAAAGAATGTGTGAGCAGGAAATCAGAGCAGCATGATAGACTTTATAAATACGAACAATATGAACAACCAAATAACTCACAAAAAACAAAGTCAATTAAGAAAAACAGGAAAAAGGAAACTATCGAAATTGAATAGCAGCTAGCAGCTGTGTTAGAAGAGCAAAACAGAAATATGAAAACACAATCAGCCTACTACATCGACTGCAAAGAAAAGATGAAATAGTAGAAAAGAATGATGGTATAAGGCAGTTTACAAACAACAGTTTTCGAGATCTGAAAACTAGAATGACATTTTTAGAGGACTCTGTTACTACAAGACTCAATACACTTAACCAAGAGGTAAAACAGGAACTCAAGTTGAAACATGAAATGGAAATAAACAGGTTAAAAATTGAACCATCGATGATGAAAAACATCTGTTTTAGACAAAGAGAAGAAACAGCAATGTGCTCTAGAACAACACAATGTGAACCAGGAAATAGGGACCTACCTTAAATAAGGCATCCAGCATACAATCCACAACAACAAAGTAGAAACTATCCAGGTGGAGCGTATACAAACAATCATCTACAAAATTCATACGTATATGTAGTAAGTACCAATACAACTGAGAGCACACCAGCTGAAATATACAGGATGGATCGTCATATGTAGCAACAGCAATGAATAGCAACGTGCAAGATATGCTTAACCATGAATACGTGATTTAAACTTATTTTATTGTTCATAATAACAACAAATGGATCAGACACAAGTTTTACAACTTAGAAATGTCTTCTCCGCTAGTTACATCACTTAACATATAATCAGAACATGGATACGTACCAAGTAGACCCACACAATCCTGTATTCCAAGTACAACAAGGGCAATGCAACACAAATATGTATATTTATTGATAGTAGAGAAGTACCAACATCACATATAAACCGAAATTCTCAAACTAAAAGAGCAAATCAAGCCACTAGACAAAAATCAAGCAACAGAGATGCAGATAGCGAAATGAAAGCGAAAGAAAACTGCAAACCCAAGCATAGCGAAGCAAAGCAACTCAACAGTAGCCGTTAGTGATCCACCAGAAACGGTTAATCAGAGCAATCAAGATAACGCAAGAGAGGAAAGTCACACAAACTCAACAGAAAACTCTAATATACAGGACAATGTGGAGGAACATAAAGGATATGAACATCATTTTTAGGCCTTGGACGGCCCGCAACAAATACCCACAGAGCGAAACGAAGATCATTGTAGTCACATTAAACATTCAGAATGCAAAATCCAACGATTTATACCTCAAGCAGACCTTAAAACGATGTGATATTTGATGTGTACAGGAACATTGGCTTTTCTCTTTTGAGAAAGACATTTTATTGAATATTAGCAAAAACCATGAATATGGCGCAAATTGTGTAGATGACGAAAAAGGAATTGAAAGTATCATTTGTGGTAGAGGTTATGGAGGAGTGGCAACTTTCTGGCGAAAAAGTATATACCATGCAATCAAATAATATAAAACGGAAACGGTTTAATATAAGCGTTACGCTTATTTCTGAATCCTATGTTATACTGTACTGTGGCAAAAAATGTGATATGTAATTCATCAATAAAATATGTTTAAATCAAATACTATAATGATGGAAATGAGAGGATAAATGTCATAACTGTTAACATAAAAGAACAGCCTTTATGCATCATATCTGAGTATATGCCCTTTGAAAATAGTACCCGAGACGAAAAGTACACGGATACTATGGCCCAACTAGAAGACATTATAGACAAATTTGCAGTGGATCACCAAATTATGATTTGTGGTGACTTTAATGCATCAGTTCATCGAGGCAACCGAAGTAGAGATAGGTGCCTTAAAAACTTTATGGATATCAATCTATTATTTTGTACAAAGGAATATCCAGAGAAAACCAACTTTGTTCAACCACAATAGAATGTCAATGTCTCAGATTGACTTTATCATGCACAACGATATAGAAAGGCATATAAGTTATAAAGTTTGCATTTATGACATGGATCCTCTAAATGTATCAGACCACATCTTGGTGATTGCAGAACTAAAGGGAGAAATCATAAGAAAGCATAGAAAACTGACAACTATCATGAAAATACCAAAACTGGAGAAAGTGTGATAAAGATTTGTATCAGGAAACTTTTGCTTAGAGAATAAGCAAAATCGAATTTGACAACAGTTCAACTGCGATAGAGAAAATTGAAATACTGGCGAAAAGTTTACATCAAGCTGGAAAAGCTTCCATTCCAAATTATAGAGTAAAATCTTAGGTTAAACGAACTGGAAAAGCCATATTGAACAATGAAACAAGCGAAACCTCCAGAAAGTCAAAAGAAACATACGCTAAGTATAAAAACAGCCAGGATGATGAAAACTTAAAACAAGAATTGATTAATGCAAAAAGATAGTTGAGAAGTGCACAGCGGAGAGCATATGCTTCACAAAGAATAAAGCATGCGGAAAAGATTATGCAGTCCTCACAGAATGATACCAAGCTTTTTCATCAGTTGCTAAAAAGACATAGAAGAAACAATCATAGTATTGATACAATGGTTTTCAAAGGTGGTGAATATGATTACATTGAAGGAATACTAGAAGGATGGTGATCTTATTTTACAGACTTGTTTGGAGACAGTGACCAGGGCAATTTCGACACAGAAAAACTTGAGTTGGCAAAAATACAAAACGTCATCATTGAAGATTTAGAACGGGCCAGTGTACCAATAGAAAAATTATCAGAAGAAGTCATAAAAGCGATCGAAAAAATGAAAACTGGAAAGTCAGCATACAGTAATGGAATATGTGCCGGGCACTTTGAATATGGAGCTGATGAAATTGTACCTGTTGTAGTTAACATTGTAAACAAGATCTTCAGAGATCTTGATATTCCAGAAAATCTCAAGAGTGGAGTCGTCACTCCAGTGCTCAAATATAGACGAACGATACCCTGAACATTACCGAGGCATTTAATACTGTGACCAACACTTTATCTACCATTGTGGAGAAGATATTGAAAGAGAGAATTGAACCAAAACTTTTGCCAATCCAAAGTAAATTACAACGAGGAGTTACCGACAAATCAACTTCTCTAAACACTGCCTTCATAGTTACAATAGCTGCAGAATACTGTAGAGAAATATCATAACCCTAGATGCTCAGAAAGCTTTTGACAGGCTAAATCACGAACTACTTTTTAATAAATGTACCATGATGGTATCTTTGGCGAACTCTGGATACTGTTGCGAAACATGTATCGTGAAATGTCTGTGAAAGTCAAATGGGATAACAAACTATCGCGAAAGGTAGATGTGGCTCAGGGAATCAGACAGGGAACAAAACTGTCCACCATGCTATATAAGAGATACAATAACAATATTCTAGAAGCCTTGGAACGATCAGGAATGGGAGCTCAAATCGGAAACCTGAGAGTGATATCACCAACATGCGCAGATGACATTGCAATATTAGCCTGCTCTAAACATGAATCCCAAGCTCTATTAGAAATTGCACTGATCTTAACTGACAAAGATCTTGTAAGAATAAATCCAACAAAAACAGATCTAGTGCCACTCACGAGAAAAGCAACAAACTTTGAACTCAATATGGGTGCCAACTCCATAGAACAAACAAATGAAACGAAGCATATTGGCCTGATGAGAAATAGTGACAATAAGATCAAAGTTGATGAGAGAATACGAGTAGGAAGAAAAACGATATATGCTCTACTAGGCTCTGGGTTACATGCTCGACAAGGAATGTGTCCAACCATCTCATACAAGATCTGGAAAACTTATGTGATCCCACGTATTTTGTATGGTGTCGAAGTCCTGAATCACACACTTACTTACATTAAAAAGCTAGAAAGTCTACAAGTTCAAATCTGTAAGCGAATACAAGGATTGCCAGAAAGAACAGCTAAACTGGCAGCTTACAGTCTCTTAGGAGTGGAGCCGATAGAGCTGGTAATGGATAGACTCACTCTGACTTTACTAGGAAATATACTCCAAGACAAAACGACCATCGAATTTCAAATTGTTGAGAGACAACAAGCCATGATGAAAACAAATACTCTGAATTATGCTAATGTTATTACAAATATCCTCAGAAAGAATAGATTACCTGAACTTTATAGCATACTACAAGATATTCCTACAAAAGCAAATTGGAAAAAAGAGATTAAAGACAAACTACAGGGGTATTGGGAAAAACAATGGATAGAAGAAGCTAAGAAAAGAACATCGCTCAAATTTCTTGTCATTCCTGAAATGGGGAAAACTCATTATGTGTGGAAAACAGTGCCAAATGATTGCATAGAAGTAAAAAGGGCAGAAGTGAAGGTCAGATTGTTAGCAGGAACATACATGTTACAAAGCAAAAAGGCACAATTCAGCAATAATAAAGAAATTGGCATCTGTAAACTGTGTTATCTTGAAACTGAGGATATAGAACACTTTCTGATAAAATGTGTATATATATAAATATAAATACAATGTTTCTTGTCGGGTTCAGAGCATTACAATTTTTAATTAAAGACATGATCCTGAGAGGTAAATCTTAGTTTTAAATTAATAATGACAATCTTCTGAAGCACAAAAAAGGGGGGGGGTCGTACGTACCGAATTTGAAGAAAGCACGAGAATCGAAATAAAATACTTTAAGCCTAGAACTCTATCATGTTAATACCGACATTTTCGTGATTTTTCTTGTAAAGATCGCGATGTTTGATGATGCAGTATCTATTTTTGCCACAGGCACCGGGTAATCAGACCCCCCTTAAATTTGTTTTGCAAGTTGTGGAACACAATTTATACTATAGAGAAATAATCAATGTAGTGACTATAATGATGAAAACCATTAAAACGTTTTAATCTTTATACAAATCTTGATGGGTTGGGGGTCCTGTTTATTTTTAGAATTTACATTTCTTTACAAGTGATGGACATATATGACCATGCAATCTCCATAACACCTTCAATTCTGAATACTTGTGTAGGACCAATTCCCAATGTATAATAATTGACAACCAAAAAGTATTTATGTATTATCAGAGAATAACATCCATTTTCAGAGGTGTTTTCCTTAAAAAAAAACCGGTCCAATTCAATTTCATAAATTTTAAACTTCTGAAATCTTTTTTGGTCAAAATTAATTTACACATAACAGATTTTATCAAATAAACAATGGGCGAAAACTAATCTGACACAAGTTAATTATTCTCTAAATCCATTTGTCTTTCTACTAAATAACAAAATTCATGGTCCATACAGTTGATACAAAAATGAACATAAAACCAAAAACTGAAATGAAACTATTATGTACATTGTAATTTAAATCCAATTTTTAATTAAAGGTGTGTGATCTGGTTGTGCTACACTATCACATTTTGATCAAAGAAATTTTTATTGAGACATATTAGGACAGATGCTTAATTCCTTGTAATATATTGTAGTTAATTTAGTTATGCCAAAGCATGTTCAGTAAATTAAACCTTTACATAATTAAAAATTGCACTCATAAAATTGTATTTAAGCATTGATAACGGTATTATTATTTTTTTCTTAGAAGACATACCTGGTTATGTATACATTGTACACTGTACTGTTAATTCTACTTTTTTTTAAATAAAACCCAATTGTAGCATGAAGAATTTATCCTGCAATTGTGTGATTTTGAGTACTAATAGAGAGGTCAAATAAACTTCAGTGTTATTTAGTCCTTGTATGTTTTGACAATATATTTTATAGGCATATATACAGCATATATCAGCATTTTCATTGCATTTAGTTCAGTAGCTGAGTATCATATTAACTGTCTCTGCACTGAGCTAAGTTCATTGTTATGCATTCAATCATCTTGGTGATATATTAAGGGTATGATAAATGGATATCAAGCCATGATCAAGGTAAAATGCTAAACATGCTATACAGGTACATATTGATCTATTGATGAAACAGATTGATCTTCATAGCGCATCTTCATATTATAAAGTAAACAAAAAATGCGCTCGAACTATTTGAATATTTTTATGATGTTTGAAAAATTTGAAATTAAGAAAGTTTACTGATTTTTAGCTGAACTGGCCCAAAAAGGCTAAATGATGTATTATCATGACTGTGTCTGTCATCTGTTGTCCATATTTCTTTTATACTTTTTCTCAGAAATTGTCAAATCAAATGGAAAAAGTATATAGCAGATATGCTATGGTACTTGGATAGTTTGTAAAATATCTGATTGTTACAAAACTAAATCTATTTTTTTCACATTATTATGTTTCTTTAGGTAGCTTGACAGTCCAAAGTATTTAATGAAATATTGCTAATTTCGCAAGGTTCCTTGAGGTTACCTGGTTTGCTACAAATGTTGAGTATATTACATTTTTTTTTATATATTTTTTTCTCTTCTGCTGTAGAATTGATACATATTTTTCATCTCTAATTGCTGGTGTCTAAAAGCTTTTAACTATTTATAGTTTATTTTGTTGGTTAAAAAGCCCATGGAGATTGATACGTACAGCTTTTATGTTATTTTGTTTATATGTTTGCAGAACAGAAATAAAAATTATCTTGCTACTATTTAATGGGCGAAAAAGTTGTTGTAAAGCTACATGTACCGCTGTATTTCATTGCCCCTTTCTTCAAGTTTATTTAACTTAGCATACACACATAAAACAAAACAAGATTAAATAGTACATATCATTGAACCATATATATGTAGATATACAGATACTAAAAATGTATCAGTAGACTCAGTGCCAACTTAACGCATGGGCACACTGAGCAGTTGCCCTTGGGGCGTACGAACATAGAGGCCCTATGATAATCTGTGTATGCTGTGTGCAGCATGTTGTTTAATGTTTGAACACTGATTTTTTTTTATTTGGAAGTATCTACATGTATACAATAGCTATATATTTAATTTAATCGACATTTACATTTTTATTCCAGCGAATGGTTGTATAGGTAGCCGTCCCAGTGTACCGCTTTGCCCGGAGTCCTATAATGCTGTTAAAACGGCCCTGGGTAGACTTTCTCCAGATTCACAAAACATATATACAAAACAATGTAACCCAAGATTTATTTTTATTTAATTAAACAGATTCAATAAATTTAAATATTCCATCAGTTTCATCTGGTTCAAGTTCTAAATATGAAAATTTAGAGGAATAAAAAATAGATTTGAGGGTTACGAGTGGTATCTGTTATTTTTTCACTTCATCTGTAGGCCATGATAAAAAGTAACATTTTATTTTGTTAAAAAGAGACGTGAAAGGAACAAAAGAAACAAATCTATCATTACACCATGCACACTCAGATATTCACTATGTTTGCAAATATATCAATTTTTGCCATTTTTTATCAAAAGTATTTCAACTCAAAATATAATTTAACAAGTTTTTTTTAACAGTTGTACAATTTGAACATCTACTGATATACCCAATGCATGCAAAGACATAATTGTGTTATATATCCCTAATACATGAGTAAGTAATACATGGATAATCAATATTTTGTTTAAGTACATGAATCCCAGGACCAGGACAGGATACTGATAGTGATAGAGAACATAGAAGTTGACATGGATAATTACACCAGTTTACAATTAATTTATAAACAATCACTTCACAAAAATATTTTCTATATACATGTATATGAAATAACCAATTGATTAATTATCGAATCGACGACAAATGTAGTTTACTTTATTAAATAGAGCAAAAAATTATATTGTTTTTGATATTTGCCGCCGATAGAGCTAACAAATATTGTTACCTCCCTTTATCGGTTTTCCTGATCACTTGAGTGTTTTATTGTTTTCGAGATTGATTAAATGATTGAGTACGTACACTTCGACGTGAACGTTCTAGAATATACGTGTCAATAAATCCACAGTTAAAAACATATTCACAAAGAACAAATAATAAAGATATATGATTTTGCTACGAGATCAATAGAAAATTTGACAGAAGAGGACGATTTACAATTATACACCATCGACCAACTGGAATCGTCAATTTTCCGTGTTTTACCTTGCCTTATTCTCCATTGTTGGCTGTATAGTAGCTCTCGTAGCACTTTTCTTAAACAAAAACTAATAATCTTTCAGAAAATATCAAGTTTTTAATTCAACTTTCACTCTAAATTCTAGAACTTTTCGAAATTAGTTAAGGCACTGATCATAGTCACGTGACCACATTTTCAGCAACAGAAATCCACGTTGACAAAGTTGAAACATTTTCACTTTCGAACATGTATAAATAACTAGTTGCAATATGCTTCAACTATTGTTATGTTTTATTCATTAATTTCTATTACATACATGACCCCCCTTTTTAATTGCATGCAATCTTAGAAACAGCCTTAACACACCTGCGCAGAACTTTCTGTTACTGCATCCATAAGTAGAGAAGTAAGAAACTTAGCTTGACTGTACATATCATTTAATCTGTTTTTAACATTTCAATTAATGATGGACATATAACTAAACAGTGAATAAGAGTGCAAATAACCGTAAAAAGGTTTAGGTGAAGAGCGTCCATGATGGCCGCCACAGAGTAACTTTGGGAATTTCATTGAAAAACCTTTATATGAGAAACTACTCAACAAATTGAATATTTTGTATTTTATGAATGTTCCTTGGATGGTTCTACACCTGATATATTGCTTTGGGGCAGATCGGAAATCCAACATGGCTGCCAGGGCCAATAATGTGTTTTGATTGTTTCAAATTTTGAAGATCTTCTTGTCAGACATTACTCAGCCGATGGAATTGTAACATCATAGAGATAATGACTGGGTGGTCCTCTACCAAGTTAGCTATTTTTGTGCCGATCGGAACTCCAAGATGGCAGCCACAGGGCGACTTAGTTTAACATTGGTCTCTATGGGAATTTCATTCAAAGACCTTTTTGTGAGAAACTATCCGACAAATTGAATATTTTGAATTATTTGAATGTTTCTTGCATGGTCCTATACCTGATTTATTATTTTGGAACAGATCAGAAATCGCCAGGGCCAATAATGTGTTCTGATTAGTTGAAACTTTGAAGATCTTCTTGTCAGAAAGGAATTGTAACATTGTAGGAATGATGTCTGGGTGATCCTCTACCAAATTTATTTTTTAGTTGCCAATTGGAAATTCAAGATGGCCTCCATTGACGGATAAAGTTTAACATAGGACCCTATGGGAAATTCACATAAAATTCTTCTTTTCTGCAACTATTTGCTCACTTTGAACCAAGCTGGGCAGCAATGATGATTGGATGGTTCTTTACCACATTATAATTTTGGTGCTGGTCGGTAAATAAACATGGCTGCCAGGGGCAGATAATGCTTTCTGATTCGTCAATCTTTAAAAATCTTCTGGTCAGAAACTACTGATTCAATTGAATTGATTTTCTGGTTTGAATGATCTATGGATGGTCCTCTACCTAAATTGTAAATTTGGTACCTATAGGAAGTTCAGGATGGCCGCCATAGACGGACAAAATTTAACATAGAATTCAATGGGACCCTATGGGAATCTGTACTAAGTTGTTCTCAGAAAGCAACAAGACAGTTGACTTGATTTGTTCCATGCTACTCCTAACTGCAAACAGAAAGACTTGAAAAATATGCTTGTTGGTCACCTTCTTCCAGAATTAAAACGTAAGCAGTCTAATATACTTACCATGGAAGTTTTTAATTTTTATTTGCAAAAAAAAAGCATAAGGTTTTCAGAATTTATGGAGCACACATTCAGTAGTAAGCAAAGTGTGTCTAAAGTCACCAGAAAATATGAATCTTTGTTAGACTTCGCGTTTCTAAAGGTTTTATCAGGTGAGCTCAAATGTGATTCATTTGCTGTTCTTCTGAGAGCAGCATTGGGGTCTAAGAGAACAACATTGTAGCTTAACGGTTTTGAAATATTTTTAGTTCCCTAGTGCCAGTGTACTTCATTTGTAATAATTGCGAGCCCTGGTGATAAACGGGTATATATACTAGTACTATATAAAGTCATACTATTTTGGATATTTTGTTTATGTCCTTTGGTTTACTTGCTCGCAGACTTTTAAATTATTTGGCAATCCAATTATCTTTTGACTTTGAGCGATGATGAAAATCATTCCATGAACGCGTGGTGCGCAGTCAATTAGATATATGCGTTTGTTTGTGAATTTCTGACACTTACAAAAAATGTAATATACAACTTGGTTCTTGGTATATATATATATATGTGTGCTTGACCTTGAGGATACCTGACGAAGGTTATTCCATGAACACGTGGTTCGGACTAAATTATATCTCTTCTTCTTTTTTGTGTGTGACATATTTTACTTTTTAGATACGAGGTTGAGTAAATGGGAGAAGACGAACTTTTGTGAGTCTTTCTCCCCGTATCTCGCCGAGTCAAATAAATTATATATTTACGTCAACAGACCAATATTGTATTTATCCTGCAATCCACGATGTCCTAAAAAAAAATTTAACTCGTAAAAATGCATTTTTTTATAATGCATTATGCAACTGAATCCTCACCATTTGTCGTATTAAAATCTACCACATTTTTATTGCAGACAAAAATTCGCGAACAGATATGTCTCAAAAGGAAGTGAAATAACTTTATTTAAATGAAGATTTATTGATTAAGATGAAAATCTATGTAGAAAATTGATAATTTAGAACCTGAAATATATATATATTTAATATGTTTTTCATAGATATGAAAACATATTAATTTATCGATCATACGTCACATGCGGTCATACGTAAATATGGATGCGGTAGTAACCAGGTAAATATATACGCCTGTGTGAAAAGGTATACGCTTGCAACTATATTGTTCACTTCTATTTAATTTTGGTTTTTTATTTAAAATAGCAAACATCCTATATATTCCTTTTACTAGTTTATATAAAAAAAATAAATAAAAAAAAAACATATAGTTGCAGGCGTAATCCTTTTCACACAGGCGTATATATTTACCTGGTTACTACTGCAAGCGTATTTAAGTATGACCCAGTTAATTGATACGGCTTTGTTTTAGATTTTTGTTTTGTTTTACATTGACTTCTAGGATATCTTTATCATAAAATATGTATAAAAAATGTGGAATTTTAAAATTATTAGTTTCATTTACTAGTAATTAATTTTGTCGATTTGTATTTAGTAGTGAGACTGAAAACAAAAGACGACGTCGATTATTGACATTGGTTCCGGTCCATATTGTAACTCCTTCACAGGAGAGCAGAAACACAAAAAAGTAGTTATGGAATATATATAGCCGCGGCTTAAAAATGTATTCGTAGGTATACTACGAATAAAGCAAAAATGTATTCGCATAGCATATTTGTAAGCCAAATGTACTGATTTCAGGATAAAGCCTGTTTCTTGGTATATTTGTTAGTGCACCCTCAAACAAGTTATTTTTTATCCTTTTGTATTTTGTAGACACAGAAAACAAACGTCAAAGATGACTAAACAAGATGGTGGATATGTGATGAAGCGCCAAAGAAGTTTCTCTAACCCTGCTTTTATGGAGTAAATTAAAAAATGCGTTAGTTTACCAGCTAAACTCCCACAATTCCATGTACTCCACCAAACTTAAATATTATGGAAGTTGTTTTGAAGATATCAATTTGAGCGAGGAAGACGAAAACAATATTGATATTCCATTTGGGGTATATTTTACAAAACAAGTTAATTCGAAAAATTCATTAAATGAACAAGAAATAAATGGTAGTGCTTCGAAATACATTTGTCATTTATAGTATCAATGGAAGGTGAAAAATCCAAATATGTTCCACCGATACCGGGAAAAGATCAAAAGGTCGTGAATTCTCGAAGTGAAGATTCTTTTCCTATGATATTATTCTTCAAGGAGACATTTTTCCTATTAAGCATAATACACCTCATTCAAAAGTAAGTGATAAGTCACTTGAGAATAAGGTATCTACTCCAGAGATTATACCTGACGCTCACTCAAAATTAGAATCAATGGATGGTACACCAAACAATAACGATGAAAAAGAAGCAAAGTCAGAAACTAATTTAAATTCTTTGACAAAAAATAATTCTTTAAATAATGACGAAAATGGCGTCCTCAAACAGGAAATATCGGACGTAGAACATGTTAGAAACGAGGCTATGTATACAATCAGAGAACAAGAACCAGCAACACGTGCTCCTTCTTTTGTTGTTCTTCCCAGATCACCATCCGGGTCTATGAGAACAGCATTGTAGCTTAACTGCTTTGAAATACTTTCAATTCCCTATTGCAAATGTGATTCATTTGCTGTTCTGCCTAGAGCAGCATTTAGGGTCTATGAGAACACCATGGTAGCTATGCAGTCTGGAAATAATCTTAGTTCCCACGTGCATGTGTAATGCATTTGCTGTTCTTCCGAGAGCAGCGACAGGAACTACTAGAACAGCATTGTAGCTTAACAGTTTTGGAATATTTTCAGTTTCTGAGAGCAAAGTGTTTTTAATATGAATAGTCTAGATTACATTTGTAAATTGGCTTTCATTAATAGAAATAATACTGCAACTTGTTTGTATATATGTATGAATGTCTGTGCGTATTGTGTATGTGGTTGCAGGCATGCTTCTGTTTTAAAATTTTTTCCTATTGGAATTTGCTTTAATCGACAAGTGTCATTTATAAGAAGGGGGTGGTTTGCACCTGAATCCGTTCGTTCCACTTCCTGGGTGTCTGTGAGCTATTGATTTCAGTTTTTACCATTGTTTTCAAGGGCTGATCATTTGGGCACACAATACACAGGACAAATAAGTGTTAGAGAAAACCGATGACACAATCAAAAATGGACAATCCAGAGATATTGGCAACGTTGGGCAAACAATACACAGGACAAATAAATGTTAGAGAAAATCGATGGGACAATCAAGAATGGACAATCCAGAGATATTCGCAACGTTGGCCACACAATACACAGGACAAATGAATGTTAGAGAAAACCGATGGGACAATCAAGAATGGACAATCCAGAGATATTGACAACGTTGGCCACACAATAGACAGAACAAATAAATGTTAGAGAAAACCGATGACACAATCAAGAATGGAAAATCCAGAGATATTGGCAACGTTGGTCACACAATACACAGGACAAATGAATGTTAGAGAAAACCTATGACACAATCAAGAATGGACAATCCAGAGATATTGGCAACGTTGGCCACACAATACACAGGACAAATAAATGTTAGAAAAAAACCGATGGGACAATCAAGAATGGACAATCCAGAGATATTGGCAACTTTGGCCACACATTACACAGGACAAATAAATGTGAGAAAAAACCGATGGGACAATCAAGAATGGACAATCTAGAGATATTGGCAACGTTGGCCACACAATACAAAGGACAAATAAACGTTAGAAAAAACAGATGGGACAATCAAGAATGGACAATCCAAAGATATTGGCAACGTTGGTCACACAATACACAGGACAAATGAATGTTAGAGAAAACCGATGGGACAATCAAGAATGGACAATCCAGAGATATTGACAACGTTGGGCACACAATACACAGTACAAATAAGTGTTAGAGAAAACCGATGACACAATCAAGAATGGACAATCCAGAGATATTGGCAACGTTGGTCACACAATACACAGGACAAATAAGTGTTAGAGAAAACCGATGAGACAATCAAGAATGGAAAATCCAGAGATATTGGCTACGTTGGTCACACAATACACAGGACAAATAAGTGTTAGAGAAAACCGATGAGACAATCAAGAATGGACAATCCAGTGATATTGGCAGCGTTGGTCACATAATACACAGGACAATTAAGTGTAAGAGAAAACCGATGAGACATTCAAGAATAGACAATTCAGAGATATTGGCAGCGTTGGTCACATAATACACAGGACAAATGAATGTTAGAGAAAACCGAAGGGACAAACAAGAATGGACAATCCAGAGATATTGGAAGGGTTGGTCACACAATACACAGGACAAATAAGTGTTAGAGAAAACCGATGAGAAAATCAAGAATGGACAATCCAGTGATATTGGCAGCGTTGGTCACATAATACACAGGACAATTAAGTGTAAGAGAAAACCGGAGAGACAATCAAGAATGGACAATTCAGAGATATTGTCAACGTTGGTCATACAATACACAGTACAAATGAATGTTAGAGAAAACCGAAGGGACAATCAAGAATGGACAATCCAGAGATATTCGCAACGTTGGCCACACAATACACAGGACAAATAAATGTTTGAAAAAACCGATGGGACATTCAAGATTGGACAATCCAGAGATATTGTCAACGTTGGTCACACAATACACAGGACAAATAAACGTTAGAAAAAACAGATGGGACAATCAAGAATGGACAATCCAAAGATATTGGCAACGTTGGTCACACAATACACAGGACAAATGAATGTTAGAAAAAACCGATGGGACAATCAAGAATGGACAATCCAGAGATATTGACAACGTTGGCCACACAATACACAGGACAAATAAATGTTAAAGAAAACCGATGACACAATCAAGAATGGACAATCCAGAGATATTGGCAACGTTGGTCACACAATACACAGGACAAATGAATGTTAGAGAAAACTGAAGGGACAATCAGGAATGGACAATCCAGAGATATACGCAACGTTGGCCACACAATACACAGGACAAATAAATGTTAGAAAAAACCGATGGGACAATCAAGATTGGACAATCCAGGGATATTGTCAACGTTGTCACACAATACACAGGACAAATGAATGTTAGAGAAAACCGATGACACAATCAAGAATGGACAATCCAGAGATATTCGCAACGTTGGCCACACAATACACAGGACAAATAAATGTTAGAAAAAA
>MJUT01049277.1:598912-613817 GCA_002080005.1 Gigantidas platifrons | reverse complement strand
CACACAATACACAGGACAAATAAGTGTTAGAGAAAACCGATGACACAATCAAGAATGGACAATCCAGAGATATTGGCAACATTGGCCACACAATACACTGGACAAATAAGTGTTAGAGAAAACCGATGAGACAATCAAGAATGGACAATCCAGAGATATTGGCAACATTGGCCACATAATACACAGGACAAGTGAATGTTAGAGAAAACCGATGACACAATCAAGAATGGACAATTCAGAGATATTGTCAACGTTGGTCACACAATACACAGGACATATAAGTGTTAGAGAAAACCGATGACACAATCAAGAATGGACAATTCAGAGATATTGTCAACGTTGGTCACACAATACACAGTACAAATAAGTGTTAGAGAAATCCGATGACACAATCAAGAATGGACAATCCAGAGATATTGGCAACATTGGTCACACAATACACAGGACAAATGAATGTTAGAGAAAACCGATGTGACAAACAAGAATGGACAATCCAGAGATATTGGCAGGGTTGGTCACACAATACACAGGACAAATACGTGTTAGAGAAAACCGATGACACAATCAAGAATGGACAATCCAGAGATATTGGCAACATTGGTCACACAATACACAGGACAAATAAGTGTCAGAGAAAACCGATGAGACAATCAAGAATGGACAATCCAGAGATATTGGCAACGTTGGCCACACAATACACAGGACAAATGAATGTTAGAGAAAACCGAAGTGACAATCAAGAATGGACAATTCAGAGATATTGACAGCGTTGGTCACATAATACACAGGACAATTAAGTGTTAGAGAAAACCGATGACACAATCAAGCATGGACAATCCAGAGATATTGGTAACATTGGCCACACAATACACAGTACAAATAAGTGTTAGAGAAAACCGATGAGACAATCAAGAATGGACAATTCAGAGATATTGGCAGCGTTGGTCACATAATACACAGGACAAATGAATGTTAGAGAAAACGGAAGGGACAAACAAGAATGGACAATCCAGTGATATTGGCAGGGTTGGTCACACAATACACAGGACAAATACGTGTTAGAGAAAACCGATGAGACAATCAAGAATGGACAATCCAGAGATATTGGCAGCGTTGGTCACATAATACACAGGACAAATGAATGTTAGAAAAAACCGAAGGGACAAACAAAAATGGACAATCCAGAGATATTGGCAGCGTTGGTCACACAATACACAGGACAAATAAGTGTTAGAGAAAACCGATGAGACAATCAAGAATGGACAATTCAGAGATATTGGCAGCGTTGGTCACATAATACACAGGACAAATGAATGTTAGAGAAAACCGAAGGGACAAACAAGAATGGACAATCCAGTGATATTGGCAGGGTTGGTCACACAATACACAGGACAAATACGTGTTAGAGAAAACCGGTGAGACAATAAAGAATGGACAATCCAGTGATATTGGCAACGTTGGTTACACAATACAAAAGAAGCAGTCGTTAAGAAAACAAAGGATGTTTCATAAAACTAAAAAGATAAACAACACGGACACCACCGACATAAAACCGGGGATGAACCCAGATGCCTGAGAAGGGTAAGCAGTGCTTGTTTCTATGGTAGCAAGCAGAATACCATTGACCTTTGAACATTGTTAATTTAACTATCACCGTACCATTAGGATCCTCATAGTTATGTACAGTAATCGAATTTCCAATAGTTTATGTTTTATAGAAGAAAAAAATCATTGTCTGCTATATTAGGCGTATTGTGCCGATTGTACCTATCCTGCGTAATTTATGCTCTTTGGTTTATCTCTTCTCAAGGACTTTTAGATTATTTACATTTCCAATCTGTTCTCCATCATTTGTACTACATTATATATCTACGTGGTTCTCATCTTCTGTTGTCCAATTTGTGTAGTGTTATGTTATTTTATTGTTCACCTCTGGTTTTTTGTGGGGTTCGTGTTACTCGATTTTTAGTGTTATGTGTATGTTTTGTAGATCGTTGTTTGTCATTTTGTCCTTTTTTCTTTTGGCCATTGTGTTGTCTATCCTTCTTCGAATTATGGATTCTGATTTTCCCTCAGGTATCTTTAAGCTCTTCTTATTGTTGTTTAGTACAAGTGATTGTTGTCAAAATATTTCTATTTATTTTCTTTAGACATTTTGTTTTCCATCATGACTGTGAAGTCGATAAACTTTTTCATTCAATATTATAACATTAAGCTGCATTAGAGAAAAAACCGATGGGACAATCAAGAATGGACAATCCAGATATATTCGCAACATTGGCCACACAATACACAGGACAAATAAATGTTAGAGAAAACCGATGAGACAATCAAGAATGGCCAATCCAAAGATATTGGCAACGTTGGCAACACAATACACAGGACAAATAAATGTTAGAGAAAATCGATGGCACAATCAAGAATGGACAATCCAGAGATAGTGACAACGTAGGCAACACAATACACAGGACAAATGGGAAGTTAACCTCCTCTTTGTTAATTGGATCTCCAATGTCATCCTGGTAATGGGATCCTAACCTCCTTTTTGTTAATTGGATCTCCAATGACAACCGGTTAATGGGATTCTAACCCCCTTTTTGTTAATTGGATCTCTAATGACAGTCGGTGATTGGGATCCTAACCTCCTTTTTATTAATTTGATCTCCAATGACAACGGGTTAATGGGATCCTAACCTCCTTCTTGTTTATTGGATCTCCAACGATAACCGGTTAATGAGATTCTTACCTCCTTCTTGATAATTGAATCTCCAAGGACAATACAGATATAAACAAACAGAGATATTGCAGTGTGATATGTACCATTGTTTATGTCATTTCACATTTGCCATTTTATTGTGAGAAGAGTTTGAAGATACCGAAGGGTTAATCAGAATCCGTATATCGAAGAAGAACAGACAACACAATGGCAAAAATAAAAAGTACAAAAGGACAAACAAACGATCCACAAAACATACATTTTTGTACATATAAAACTAAAGATCGAGTAACACGAACACCACTAAAAACCCGGGGTGAACTCAGGTGCTCCGGAAGTGTAAGCAATTCCTGCTCCACTAGCGACACCCGTCGTGTTAATCTAGTTACAAACCCGGTGATAAGTCATGAACAAGGAAATGACCGGGAAGTGCTTACGAAAAGTTTTCCCTCGTTCTTTGATTTAGGTCATTCGGATTACCATGTATACCCACCAAAAGTATCTTTCAACTTTCATCCGGTCTCTGCTATTTGTAGACATGTTATTGGTGTCGTTAATATTTTTGTGTTTCTAGTTCCTGTATTGAAACAATACACTAACTTTGAGATATTGGCGGGCGTCCTGCATTGGATAGAAAACAAGTTTTTATCTGTGAGCTTCTGATTATTTCTATTGTCATGGTTTCATTTTCTTTTATATTTCTATGTTTATCACACCATCCACTTTTCAGACCGGAAATGATATTTTTTATGAACATGGAAATACAAAAAGTCCATAGCAACCATATATTTTTGGAATCGAGAGATCAAGTTCAAGGTCAAATCCGGAGAAAGAGGTTATGTTCTCTGAACAATTGACTTTTTTTATCTAATTATCTTTTATATTTCTATGTCTCTGCACTGATGTAGATAGTTACGATTGTCTTTATTTATAGGGGATACTATTATCTTATAATTAGAGGAGGTACGTTGCCATAATATTACAGAGTAATATCACACTCTATGAGGTATTGCATCACACCAATGCCAATAAAGGGTATTTTATTTATCGTGTACTCATGGCATAGTTTACCACTAAATTAGTGACCTTGACATATCTGAAAAATTTCAGCTTGTAACTAATGCAAAATCAATCTATTATAAGAATACAATCTATAATTAGAATACTAATGAAGGACTCCCGGTGCACCAATTCTACTGTAAATATTTCTTTTATCTATATTTAAAAGATGTCCTCTGCTAAATTGTTGGATAGTTCTTTTCTTAAATAATAGAATAACATTTTAATGACGAAAGATATATTTATTTTTTATCTAACGTTGATTTTCTTTCCTTTTCAAGAAAAACCTACAAAAAAAAAAGAATAATGTTATCTATAATAATTAAAACAAAGAAGCAAAAAAAACATACAATACATAATATATTAAAATATGTGAAGGAAATTTATTAACAAGATTAGTAAGAAAGACACATGCTATGAAAATGCTGACATAAATACAAGGATATGGGGGAAATGGGAGGTCTACTTAATTTAACATTGATTGAAACCAACAACAGTGAAACTTACATTCAGTGCCGGATATAGACGGAGAGAAGAACTAGGCTATTACGACAGCCTCCTCCCAATCTACCACCCTCGCGACTAGGGAAAATGGAAGCGTGGTTAATCAATTTGAATACAGGCGAGAACGATGAAGGATGTTTTAAATGCTGCAAAATTCTGAAATTAAGTGCAACTGTACAAAGAAAATTACTGAAAGGTTGTTCAGAGGGTACAGCCCGTTATGACAGCATATGTATGAAAGTCCAATGACAGGGTCAACATTAGTATGCACCTTGACCGGAGGTCCCTTAAATACTGAATCCCTAGTCTTCAGCATGCCAAACCTATAGGTAAATCCGGAACTGCTTGCACTGCTTTACAATTAATGTTTTTTTCATTAATTCAAGTAATTGTGAACATTTATATTAAATAAAAAAATAAGAAATAATTATTTGGATTTGTAATTATATCGTGGTAGATAAACAACAAAACATTGTGTATAATATTTTTCTATGAATATATATTGTATTTGTTCTGGGTTTTTGCTCATAAAACTTGTTTAAGCTCGCAACTTTTTATTGAAGTGTCTGTTTCCAGGAGAGTGAGCGGTCATGTATTTGTGTGTGAGGGATATATATATTTTGCCTCTTTTTTGTTGTTGCAATATTTGGATTATGGAACTGTTCTAACTGCGTGGTTTTGTTTTGTTTTTGTTTTTGCTTTGTTTTTTGTTTTTTGTTTTTTGTTTTTTTTTTCATTTTACTTTTTTAAATCTATTTTGTTATCTACGAAATAAAATAATAAACTTACAAAAATTACTTTCACATATATACGGATAGGTACCAGCACATGGAAAATCATACCATTTTCCATTACTGCTACTGAGCATTATCCCACAATTATAATTTTTGGAATTTGCATGACTAGCTGGATATGGATGTCCAGTGAGCCAGAACTTATAATTAGGTTTGGTCTGGTCATATATCCACCGCCAGTCACCATTAACTACATCAGTCATACCCAGCCAGAAGTACGTTTCTAGATAATAAAAAAAAAACTATGTGAAGTCATTGCCGAGATCTGGTTTAATAAATTATATAGGTTGTAAAAACATGTATAATGTATAATTCAAAATGCTCAATTAGATTGCTGTAAAATTACTAAATATCCTCAGTCCTAAAGTATAATGTATCCATTTAGTCTCACATAACACGACCACAGGCGCTCATGGCACGGAAATACTACTCCCTTTGTTTTATAACTTTCTGTAAACATAATTATTTTCAATAACATTTCTTTATTTCTTTATTATTTCATCTCTTTTTCCTTATTTTATCTTGTTCGTGTCCAAATCAATCTTATGATAAACGGACACCATGAAAATATTAATTTTATTTTTGGCAAATTAAAGGGCACAATTCCAGAATGAAAAGAGTGTTAAATTTCAAAATCGAACTTGGTCTGTCTTTTATGGCCCTTTATTTTACATACAAAGTTCAAATGAGCGGCCTACGGACGGGTGGAAATGAGTAAAGTGTAATGCCTTCCACGACAAGATCATAAACATGTGTAGTATAAGTTGATATAATTACTCTTGGTTTTCATTGCTTCCTTGAATACCCAACTCTGTTCTGATGCATCGTCTATCTTCACCAAATACCCACCAATCTCTCTACATCGCCTCTGATAATACAAATACACTTTATTTTATATTACTATATTAGTTACTGTAATATGTTCGCAAAATATATTTATCATATACTTATAAATAATATAGCTAAAATTTTCCCCTGTGATAAAACTTTGAGTTTTATTTAGAATAATAAGAGGAATCATATTTATTTCACTCGGTTTTACAAGAATGACCCAATCGGGCTGATCAAGCAAGTTTATTTACTGCTTCCGGGATGTTATTACATGCCTTTCCGTCAATGCTCGTAAGTCCACTTCGTGATTTCCCGAGAACTAGGCGGACTAAACTGTTTTATTGAATATTTGCACAGAAAATTATTAACTGCCAATTTTCTCTCTTATGATATTGAAATTGTTAAAAAAAAAAAGAAAAAAAAAGAAAAAAAAAGGTGCATTTTTTTTTTTTTGCATATTAAAACAATACATTTCTTGTTCTATAACTTTGTATTTAATTCTAGCCAAAAATGACCAACCATTTTGGTACAAATCTGTTATTTCCTCTGTTAAAGTATGCGATAAACATATCGTAACATGTCATTTTTTATATCGTACCCTTTATCAGCCCTCGTTCATATATCATCCCATGAGCCTATCGGCTCTCGGGATGATATCATGACCTACGGCTGATAAAGGGCATGATATGAAAAATGCCATGTAATAATTCCTCTATATATATAATGAAATGAGTACTCTTTGTTTGTTGAAATTGTTACATCTTAAATTCGAGAATTAACACAGAAACCACAGTATCTAACGCTCCGATACTGTCCACTCATGACCAGTGGGTCAATGCATATGACTTGCTTAATCAATAAAATGTATCAACAATTGCTTTTCTTTAATCCTCTAAATAATTAGGGTGGGGGCGCTATGATGCTTAACGCCACTTTCAGCAATATTTCAGTTACCGGTATATCGCAGCGGTCGGTTGTATTGGTGGATTAACCGGAAAACCCTTCAATAACTACCGGCCTGCCGCAAATCACTGTTAAACTTTTATTACGAATATACGAAAATATATCGAAGTGATTACGTCTACGGTCAATTTAATGTGTCCTCGTCCATTTGAAACTTTGACGTAGTTTGCAGTGTATCATAAATTACCAACAGAAAAAACGTTTCCATCACAGCAGGGACAAACCAGTCAAAGAGTGAAACGGTGCTACATGTATCATGACACTGTAAGTGCCTGGCTAACAGTCACTCGTGCTTTCCAGTTGTTATATGTATATTGCCAATTGCTCTGTTACGTTCAGAATAAGCGATTTCGAAAGCCTGAATGTAAAGTTGACTGAAACAAACATTTTTTTCTTCTTCTGATTTTAAATGTGTTGGATTGGAACATTACCTGTATGTTGGATGGTGCGTCATTATTTTTCATGTTTTTTTATATTATGTTTTTGCTAATTAATAAAAAAGAAAAGAAAAAAACGCCATTCTTTGGTTTTAAAACCAGAGCTTAGACACATTTGACAATGTCTTTATAGCAAGCAGCTGAAAACAGAGAACATTGGCATACTTTCAATATTTCACATACTTAATCAATATATTTCAGGCTTTTACAAACCTCAGCTGTAGTCCATTTGACCATTTCTGTCCCAAAATAATAGCAATTGCCTTTGTACTTTCTCCACTGTCTTCCTATAATTAGTGACGTATTATATTTCAAAGTTGCATGAATAGTTGACCACATGTATATCTTTAATGCCAGTAAAAGGACTGAATATGTGCGCCATATTGGACTTTCACATACATGCGATACAAAGACTCGAGAAAGATGTCATGAGAAACTTGTGCACAACATAACAATTCTAACTCCATAACATGGATGTAATTAAGACCTAGCATAAGTTCAATATTAAAGATCTTGATTTATGATCATTTGCCCTGTAGTCAGAGTTGCGATACTGACATGACTTATTAGATCTATATATTGCCCTATACAGTTCCTAGACAATGTAATTGTTATTAAAACGAAAGTTTTCCACCCTGAGACATAGGTGACCTTGTCCGATTTTGGCATTCCAGTTTACAAGAGTCGTTTAAATTATTTCTGTTTTCTATCTGTTGACTATAAGCGTACGTGACTAAGGTTATTCCTGATACATGTTTTGTGCACTAAATAAACGTTAGAGAATACCGAAGGGACAATTAAAAATGGACAATCCAGGGAAACTGGCAACATATGGAATACAAAACGAAGAAAAGCAAAACAAAAATACAACACAATGTGTGTTGGACACCACTATACACAAATAAACACAAATTACGTAATCTCTCCTACAAAAAAATGGAGGTAAAGAGGAACCAAACAAATTAGATATCCGTTTTTATCACTAATAAACAATTGTCACATGAGTTACGTAACAGCTTTTATTTTTCCACATGTCTTAACGCTTAAAAGAAAGTTTTTAAGAAGGAAAAACTGCTATGTGTGTGGTGTCCATATTTGACGAACTGCTTGTAATACTTGTATTCAAAGTATCGTGCGTGTGTGTTTTTATATCAGTTTTACAGTGCACCGTAACCTAATGATATTGCAAATTTTAAAAATTCTAAAGATAATATGTTTCTTTTTTCAAATTCAAATTTTAAAATTAAATAAAGAAAATCTACCTTTGAAATCCTCTTCAATGGCAAGCAGATCGTTATCTAAGGCCTTCACTTTTCCATTGATAGTAGTTATCTGACTCTGCAGTGTACTGACTAGGCTCTTTAAAGCATTCCTTGTATTTGCAAAATCTTTTTTTGACGCTATAGTCAGACATGAGAGAGTAGCCCCAGCATAATCAAACAGAATTGAAACAACAAAAAAGAAAGTAACCAATCTCATTTCTGAAACATAAAATAAAGTAACCAATCTCATTTCTGAAACATAAAACAAAGTAACCAATCTCATTTCTGAAGCATAAAGTAAAGTAACCAATCTCATTTCTGAAACATAACGTAAAGCAACCGATCTCATTTCTCAAACATACACAAGGTTAAGCTACCAATCTCATTTCTGAAAAATAAAGTAAACTGACCAATAGTTCATTTCTGAAACATAAAGTAAAGTAACCAATCTCATTTCTGAAACAATAAAGTAACCAATGTCATTGCTGAAACACAAAGTAAAGTAACCAATCTCATTTCTGAAACAATAAAGTAAAGTAACTAATTTCATTTCTGAAACATAAAGTAAAGTAACCAATGTCATTTCTGAAACATAAAGTAAAGTAACCAATGCTTAGTTTAAAGAACATTGATTATGGATTTTGTGAACTACCACACTCCGCTTATGGGCCCAATAGAAAGTGTTGTGCCATACAAAGGGGATAATTTATGTCATACTCTCATACAACGGGTTCCCTGTATTTTATATTACCTTTTTCCTTCCAACTACTTAAATGAATATAAAAAACTAGGAAGAACTGTTTTAAATGCCTAAGACTTATGTCTCCCCTTAATGCGGCCATCTGTACAACAATCTATCTCGAAAGATAAAAATGCACCCACCATACAAAATATCATTGACCTACCTCGAAAGACAAAAAATGTTATGTCCCGGACAAGAAAATACTATTTAAAAAACAATTATTTGACCTTGAGGTCAAAGGTCAAAGACCCACGAAGGTCATTACGGTATACGACACACCGCCTTATGGTCATGCACCCACATACCAAATATGATTCACTTATTTCGATGAAAAAAATGGTATGTCCCGGACAAGAAAATACTATTTAAAAAACAATTATTTGACCTTGAGGTCAAAGGTCAAAGTCCCACGAAGGTCATTACGGTATACGACACACCGCCTTATGGTCATGCACCCACATACCAAATATGATTCACTTATTTCGATGAAAAAAATGGTATGGCCCGGACAAGAAAATACTATTTAAAAAACAATGATTTGACATTGAGGTCAAAGTTCAAGGTCCAACGAAAGTCATTACGGTATGCGACACACCACCTTATGGTCATGCACCCAAATACAAAATATCATTGACCTATCTGGAAAGACAAAAAAGTTATGGTCCGGACAAGCTTCGCTGAGAAGAAGCGGAAGAAGAAACAATCAGACTAAAACAATATATCTCTTTTCGTTCGAAGGGGAGACATAATGATACGATACCAGTTTTAAGTTTGTACTTACTTTTGCTGACATCTACTTTCAAGTGACTTTATGTTTTAGTTCGGGATTGGAGAATTATATATATATAAATAAAGTCAAGTAATTCAATACATATTACAATGATACAATATACATATAATGACAGCTTGTCACGCAATACATATTTCCAAGAATAAAGAATTCGTATTACCATTTATATGCTTCAGTAACTGTGTTTTGCTTGCATATTCAAAAACTATTGAAAGAAAGAGGAGTAGTACATGATCAGCAATCTGAACAACTTCAACTAGAACCGCTCCCATAGCTCAACTTAAGCTTAGAAGAGTTTGAAGATACCTAAGGGATAATCAGAATCCGTAAATCAAAGAGGAACAGACAACACATACCTTAAATATGCCTACCCAAAGGAAGAGGGGAAGAGCTCCTTTAGGAAGCGGGGCTATTTGTTTTTCTGAAAAAATGTGTGTCCGCAATTTTTATAGAAACAAATACTATATCTATATAAAATATATATCTAGTATATTGATCTAAAATATGCTATGTAACATATATAATCGTATACTGCAGTTCACAGCGAAAACATTGTGTTAAAATTTGAAGAAAAATGACCACTTTGTAATGTGTAAAAAATTATCTGATTTTTGTTTCATGTTTAAACAATGTTCTGCAACTGGGTAAACTCCTACCTTTAAAATTTTAAAATTAATGATCAGTACCTTAATATTACTGGAAAATACCAATATGACGTCCTTCTTTCGCTTTGTAAACAAATCAGTGGTGTATTTCTTCCATCAATTAGACCTTCTTGTCGTAAAAGCAAATGTTGATGAGCTATCGTCTGCTCGAATTTGTCAGGATGAATCAGTAGCGTAGCTAGATAGGATGAGAGGTGGTCTCCCCTGGTCGGCACCTTTGTGGGGGCAGCACTTTTGCCTCTGCTGTATAAGTCTGTATAGGCTGTATTAAAATAAAAGTGGCTTTCACATTGGGACACTACTCAGTTGAAGGACATGTTCGGTTTCGAGTAACATTATCCAGTGATGTATTAATAGCTCTTTTCTGGTTTATCATTGTTGACAATGTGAAACCTGTGAACGGACGCAGGGTGTTTTCTTGTAATGCCGAAGCACCTCTGTTTGTGGGAGACGCCATCTTAGTTGTTAGCACATACATTTTAGTTGTTTTACTTGACCTAAGTTGGTTTGAGTGTTTGCGTTGCTCTATTTTTTTTCTTTTGGGTCTTACGCTTCTATACGGACGAATTAGTGCGTGGTTATGTTCTTTTTTGGTGATTCGGGTGATTGATTTCGTCGCGCCCTAACCAGTTTTTATCGACCAATCGTCTTTCACTTTCGATTTCTAGCTGAACTTGTTTTTCCAAGTTACTTTTATTTTTTTCCAGCTTATACACTTTCTTCGTTGCGATTAAATTACCATCAGTATATTATTTACGCAGTGGCCTCTCATACGTTTCATTCTCCGATACTTGACGGTGGTGTAAGGTAGTTTTTAGTAAATAGTGTGTACGATGGGCAAGATATAGTGTTTCACCAACAATATTTCATGTATTAACTATTTCTTATCACGCAACATGTAGAATCAAATATTTTAAGGCATTTTTCTTCTATGGCATTTTTACCGCAAATGCATAATACTGAAGTCATTACTAAATTATTAATAATATCTAGCATGGTATTTGGTATATAGTGTCCAGTACATCATGACTGCTGACAAGGCGGTGATTGTTGTTATACATACTATACGAGGGAGTCGCTCTGCATTATGTTGTATTTTTTGATTGGCGCACACACTCTAGTTAAGCCACTATCTAGAATGGGTGACAATACAGCCAATCTGCGTTGTATAAATTTTGTGCGACCTCGCTGGCAAACGAAACTGTAAATTACCGCCTTACTCAAAGTGTACTACCGTATGTGTACTATTAGACATATTACAATCGAAATAATTAATGGAGGCGATACTGTGTTGTGAGTTTCAACATGACTTGGCAGGATAGTAATAAGTTTTAGTCTTTGCTTCCACTAGGAATAAAATCCTAATGTCCTGTCAACCCATTGCAAAACTCACAACACAGTATACCTTTCGTGGATTATTTCTTAATTAAAGTATGGCGGATTAGAATTCCACAAGAAAGGGAGGGGAGACAATCGATAAAGAAATGCTAGTCATAAACATCCACACCTAATATAGGGGGCCAGGGTGGCTCAATGAGTTAGGTCGCTGGATCTAACAGCTCATACAAGCCTATCACCAATACGGCGTGGGTTCGCGCCCGGCTTTGTAAATTACAAAAAGGTGTGCACTCGACTCGCAGCCGCAAGTGATAAAGTTTACCAGTTGCTTCCCAAGGGTCGGTGGTTCTCTCCGGGTACTCCGGCTTCCTCCACCACTAAAACTGGTCGCCATGATATAGCTGAAATATTGCTGAAAGTAGCGTTAAACACCAAAATTCATTCATTCCACACCTAATAAAATGATATCAGGGGTAGTTGTAACTCTTACAAAATGATTTTCTGTGTTCCCGATATAAAACTTTCAAGTGAGCTGGGTAAAGTTTCGTTGCTACCCGATGGATTTCAGTCATTTTATGCAATGGTTATTACCGGACCCTGTGATCGTAAGAATCCAACTACTTCGCAAGGCGCATAGCTCCAAATCGTTGGTTCGGGGAAAGATATTTAGTTCTAGGTCTTTCATATATTGACTTACGTCTATAAAATGACAGTGGCGCCGATTGCGATTGACACTGTACGACGAATGAGATGATTTGAAACACTTTATGTGTAGCACCATCCAGGTAGCTCTGCATATGAGTATATATCTCTCAGTTGATACAATGTTCCAGATATTGTGGTTCCTATCATGATTTCGTTGACAAGAGTGTTGCTGCCAACGGGAAAGCTACTGAACCAAGGGTTGCTAGTGGATAAGTTGAAGTTATTACTTCGAAAGCTTTACGGTCGTCAATATGACTTGGTTAACCGTTGCGGAATATCCGTGTCACAAATGACAACGGATATGTTCCAGATTGTCGTAATCACAATACGATACTGTCACCATTCATTACTTATCACCGGATCTGTAAAAAGAGCAACACAACGGGTGTCACTAGTGGAACACGATCTGTTTACCCCTCCGGAGCACCTCCATGTTCACCCCCTGTTATTAGTACGGCTCCAGTTGCTCAGTCGTTAACCTTGTGTATAGTTTTTTGTAGATCATTGTTTGTACTATTGTCCTCTTGCTATTGAACACTCCGGTACGTTGTCCTCTTTCTATTGAACACTTCGGTACGTTGTCCTCTTTCTATTGAACACTCCGGTACGTTGTCCTCTTTCTATTGAACACTCCGGTACGTTGTCCTCTTTCTATTTGACACTCCGGTACGTTGCTTATCTTTCTTCCTATTATCGGATTTGTAACTATAGTAACATGACGGGTGCTTCTAGCTGAGTAGGAACTGTTTACCCTTTCGGAACACCCGAGTTAACTCCTCTTTTTGTGAGGTGCGTATTGCTCAGTGTTTAGTTTTTATTCTGTGCATTATTTGAGTGACCCTTGATTGTCTTTCTATTGTTTTTCTTTCGTTAATTTATTGTTTGTCCTTCGAATGACGGCTTCTGACTACCCCTTAGTATCTTTATAAAACATGTTTTGTCTATCACGTGGCACTTTTTCAGACCGAAAGTGACATTTATTGTTTTTATGAAAAAGGTAGTGCAAAAAACAAACCGCCAGTAACTATAACTTCGCTTTACTCAAGAGATCAGGTATTACTAAATTAAAGGTCCATTACTGGCAAAGGACTTTTTATCTTATTTGATATGTATTATAATATTTACCTTGCCAAACAAAAGCCATTTTGTATCGTCTTATCTGTGTACCATGTATATTCCTTTATAAATAACAAAGAAATAAATATTTATATATTGATGTTTAAAATCTTGTTAATGTACAATCCACTTTGGGATTGTAATAAAACAAATTTAAAATTGGTATAGAAGATTTACTGTTTACATTTATAGTGCATTGTAACATGACTTCCTTCTTTGGATTTGTTAACAAACGAGCGTGTTATCCATTCGGTATGTGTGTTTATTTTATTCCGATAAACAGATTTAATTAAAGTGAATGAGTATTTATTTTAGTTTCTAATCCCCCCTGTCTGCACCCCTAATGTTTGCATCTAATTATTTCCCCTTTATTTCGCCTCGTTACATGTATCACGTGATAATACCGCTCCTGCATGTAGTTGCCGGCTGACATTTTTGAAACACCCACCACCTCCCCGTTACCTCCCCAAAATCTGCTCTTTTTCTGCTGCTGTTTTGTGAATTTTTCAAGTGATGCTTGTTGGTGCTGGTACATGTATGAGAAATACCGACGAAAGATGCTTGGCAATTAATGGACGAACTTGGAAATTAAACAGAGACTACTTAAAAAAACCATCATACAGTCGTCCGAACAGGCCTTGGTTGTTGATAAAAGGACAATTTCGTTTTAAATGACAATAACACATGCCATTTAATTTGTTCTCGCATCAGTCAGTATTACGTAAAGTGACTTTTTATTTCCTCTTTTAAATGAATAACTCGATCTGTGAAAAATGACATTCGCCAAAGTTTTTTATGAATAATCGCATCCTAGTTTTTAATGTCAATTGATTTCATGTGAGACTGTACATTTATGTATTTTCTAGTATTTCATTTTCTCAGAAGTTCAAGGAAAACTCGCAATAATAACACCAAAATTGTATTATTATTTACCTATCTCAATTGTTTGTAATGTTTTTTTTTTTTTTTTTTTTTTTTTTTTT
>MJUT01049277.1:568374-582762 GCA_002080005.1 Gigantidas platifrons | reverse complement strand
AGCTATGACCAAGTCATGTTTGGTTAAAACGTAAACTTTTCAACCGATTGAAACTGTCCACCACTGCTTAGCTAACTGTGACCAAGTAAAGATTGGTTAAGACGTAAACTTTTGAACCTATTGAAACTCTCCACTATTGGTTATCTGGTTATGACCAGGTAAAGTTTGGTTAAGACGTAAACTTTTAAACCTATTGAAACTGTCCACTACTGGTTAGCTAGCTATGATCAAGTTATGTTTGGTTAAAACGTAAACTTTTAAACCGATTGAAACTGTCCACCACTGCTTATCTAACCGTGGCCATGTCAAGTTTGGTTAAGACGTAAACTTTTAAACCTATTGAAACTGTCCACCACTGCTTAACTAGCTGTTGCCAAGTCAAGTTTGGCTGAGACAAAAACTGTTAAGCCTATTGAAACTGACCGCTACAGGTTAACCACCTGTGCCCAAGTCAAGTTTGATTAAGACTTAAAAGTTTAAACCTATAGAAACTGTCCACTACAGGTAAACTAGCTGTGGCCAAGTCAAGTTTGGTTAAGACCTAAGCTTTTAAGCTATTGAAACTGTCCACTAGTAGTTAACTAGCTGTAGCCAAGTCAGGTTTGGTTAAGACTTACACTTTTAAACCTATTCCAACTGTCTACCACTTGTTAACTAGCTGTGGCCAAGTGAAGTTTGGGTCAGAATCGTGAACAATTTATGACCCTAGTCTACAGCCTAGAATAGCCTATAGGATAGTCCTGCCCTGTTCAGAATGTATTTTATGCTGATGTCAATAAGAAAACAAAGCATTTTAAGGCTGTTAAAGCATTGGAAGCAAATTTTGAAAAAACAATTGATTTTTCTCTTTTCTCTTAACATATGTTAATATGACCTTACAAAATATTAAGTTATGTTGTTTTAAACATGCAATTATTGATGTTATTATTAATACAGAGAAAAATTGTCACATTACAGTATATTATGTAAAGGTTACAATTAAAACGTATGCACGAAATCACCGGATGATCGAACAACGGTGCAAAAACTGTAAATTTCCTTAAATGACCATTTAAAAGACCTGATATGTATACTGAGTAAAGAAAAGACCATATGAAATTCATGATTGTAAGTGACTGCAGCACATTCATAGATATATATATATATATATTGTTTTCTTAATATATTTAATTATATTATAATAACAATTCCTAAGAAAACTGACCTTGTTTTTGCTATCCAATTTAATTCCATTTTCCAAAATCATGAGAAATACGCACCAAGTTCATGATTTAACACTACGTGCATTGATGCTCCCCACTACATATGTACAGGTCTACTAGAATTGTTACTTTGGTTGTATCAGAGCTATTGATCTCATGATAATCAATAGTACAACGAAGTGTTACATATATGGACCATCTAAAAAAATATGGATTTACATGAAATAGGCAATTTCACTTGTTTTTGGAAAAGGAAAAAAAATGAACAGCAAATATCAGGCCAGTTTTTATTGCAAATGTTATTGAAGTATATTTAAGATACATATTTATGCAGTGTTTTTCAAGGTAAATTGAAGTTGAATGGACATTCGTTCCAGTAAAGAAGTACAAATTACTGGACCCAGCATAATGTTTTCAATACATTCACATACT
Organism: Gigantidas platifrons; assembly: GCA_002080005.1. Lineage (NCBI taxonomy): Eukaryota > Metazoa > Mollusca > Bivalvia > Mytilida > Modiolidae > Gigantidas > Gigantidas platifrons. The sequence goes on along the minus strand of MJUT01049277.1, from coordinate 581,128 downwards.
CAGCAGAGGAGGTGCTCAGATTCCTACTAGTCATTTTGTCCAGTAATGAATAACATTTTACTTGATCAAACGCATTTTTACTGGACATTACCAAATGTCCGACATACCTTCGGAATGACTTTTTATGTAACACCACCCCTTAAAATCATGATCTTTTCTTAGTTTTTGCTCTACTCAGAATAACTATCAGGCGACCCTTTCAATAAGGGTCGTAAGTCGTAAATGTAGACGTAAGTGTACTCTTAAGAGTTATTACCGTTTCACTAATAGTTAGGATTTACGACTTACGATAAAAAGTGATCGTAATGTTAAGAGCGGTGGAAGGTGCTCGTAAGTCGTAAATCGTAAACCTATTTTGGAAGACAAGAATTGCTATCTATATTTCTTTTAATATGAACATTAATCAAATGAAGCAATCAATAAATATTAGATGCACCCAACATTTTTTTTATATTTCGAGAGTCTTACAAAATCACTAAAAGAGCTACACATTATTGTTTGTTTCAGTGTACTTTCCATCAGTTCTGCATTTACAATATTATTAACATATTTTATTAACGACTGTATGTACCTAGATGAAATTTCAAGAAAACAATGATATCGGTTGCATGTACAAACAATGGTTCAAAAATAAAGTTAAACACAAACAGAGGGCACATCACATTTCCATGGGTTTGGGGATTAACAGGTATCACTTTTGCACGGAGAAAGAGCATTACAATTGCCCGTAAAATATACCTCAGACATTTTTTTTTACATTTGCGCAGATTACGTGTTATTTAGAATATATTTGATCTGCATTTTGCAGCCTGACTGACGATGCAATATGAATTATTCGTCTCTTTGGTCAGCCTTTAAAATGCAAACAAAAAATATAAGAATAACGTCTATGCAAATACATGAAATATAGATTAAACAAAAATAGTGGAATATACATATATATATACACTCCGACAAAAGTTGAAAACCACCATATATTTTTATCGATATATTTTTTTACATCAATACTGTTAAAACAATAAAATAGATATCACCATTTTTCTTCCACCTCTTAAAAGACTACGCCAAAGGCTCTAAGATTACCAATCAACGAAGTATTTATCATTCTGAAAGACGTGACTCTGACGTGGCAAAAATGGGGTTCAAAACAGGCGCTGAAAATACGTAAAACCAGTTTGTCTTTGATGGAAGTTTTTAACATTGCATTAAAATGCAGTCTTCAGATTTTAAGAACTTTTAAATGCATCTATTGTGCGTATGTGTAAGGAATAAAAGTTAATAACGAGTATATCCACCGCGTTTATTGTGAAGTTATGTAACACGCCTCCTCATGCTTCGCACAAGACGCCTAAGCCGTTCTTGGGGAACTGTTGCCACTCCTTAATCCGTCAATATTTTGACATTTTAGATTGCGTTGGTTAATTTGTCGGCCAATAAAGTCCCATACATGCTCTATAGTGTTCATGTCTGGCGACATCGCAGGCCATGGAATTGTCTGAACAGCTTCTTGCTGTATAAAATGTTGTAGAATAATTCGGGCTCTATGTGGCCTAGCGTTGTTGTCCATGAACATTGGCCTGTCAGCCAACGCATGATTGTCGAAATGGGGGACTACGCGTAGAGCGAGCACATTGTCACGGTATGTTTGGCCTGTCAGATTACCATCAAGAACGTACAAGCCCAACTTACAGTCAAAGGAAAAACAACCCCAGACAGTTACACCCCCACCCCCAAAAGCAGTTGTGCCCAAAATGTGGTTGTCCTGAAATGAAGTGTTTCGGTGGCGCCAAACCCTTGCACGACCGTCGGTGGAGCGTAACAAAAAAGACTTTCATCAGACCAGTGTCCCGTTTCCATGTGCGAATAGTCCACCCCAAATGATCATGTGACCAGTCAAATCGAGCATGGCGATGACGTAATGTCAACTGTGGACGTTTTATGGGTCATCGCGCTTACATTCCCTGATGGCGGAGGCGTCTGATTACAGTGCGTGTGCTAATGTGGCCTCCAAATGCTAAATTACCACGAAGTGCACCAGCTGTACTGAACGGCCGTTATCGCGCCCGTCTGGATATGAGTCGGTCCTCTCTCGGAGTCGTTTTGCGAAGTCTACCTGCCTGCCACATAGAACTGACTGCCACGATATAACCGGAATATGAAACTGAAAGTAGCGCTAAACGCTGACACTTCCTGTTACTTTACACATCGATTTTCAACATAATACATTTTACCTAGTCTGGCCTAAGATCATAGTTGTGAGTTTTTACCATCACTTTACATCTGTCCTACGTCGTAAACTTTCACATTTAAATCTCCTCTGATACCACTGAACTAAATTAAACTAAGCTTAGCTGGGATGGTCCCCCTTCAAAATTGTCTTTGACACTCCTGCCCTTCATTCAAGATTGCTGTTGTTACCAAACAATAGAAATGGCTATTGTTGCATTATTGTGAGTCATATGGACGAGTAGCGTTACATATATTCCGGGTATTTATTCTTGCTTGATCAAATATATCAAGTCAGTAGTATTTTCATTTGAATCTGGGCACCGGAGCATTTCACCAGCTATTAACATTCCCAGCATGGTTTTAATGTTAAACAATAAATCTAGTTTTCTTTTCTATTTTAATTATATGTATTTGTCATTTGCAGGCATGTACTCTCGGAGTGTTCATATTTGAACTTGGTTACTATTCTATCTTGATTTCGTGTATAAAACGCGCTGCTGTGACAAAGAATTGGGGCAAATGTCAATTTTCCTTTTTTGGTCGCAAATCATTGTCCCATTTATTACATTTCTATTACTTCCGGTTTTTATCTAAAGCTTTCGTTTTCTTCAGTTCAGGGGATAAATATGCTTTGCATGAAAACTGAAAGAAGCGAATAATTAATTATTTGTTTTATGTTAAAACATTACTATTCACAGTAGAAATAATAAATAAAAGTTTGTAATTTCAACAGACGATTGGAGGCAGACTAGCTTTGGTCCGAATGAGCATTGACAACGCGTTCTTGACTGAGTCCTCGAAATGAAAATTTTAATTTACTTGTCAGCAAATTCTTGAATTTATTTTTATATAATATAGTTCTAAATAAAAAGTGTAAAATTTACTGATCCTAACAAAGTTTTACTGGCAGCTTTTGTGCCAGAAGACCGGTGTTTATCGTGATGACAGGATTAGTCAGTGTAGATTAAATGCAAAAAGAAACAATTTTAAAGCTAGAAAACCTCCTCAAAACCAAGTCAAAATTCACCCAATCCATTTTCGGCAGGTGGGCTTTGCCCCCTGGACCCCCTATCTATCGTATACAGTACACTTAGAAACCTAGCTGATACATCCCTGTGATAGACGTAGAATTTTTCTTGGTGATATGGATATATCATATTTTCTCTAATTATTTGGCTGTTCTTCGTGTGTTTTTACCGGTGAGAGAAAAATGTGTTCCATCACGTGTGATTTTTTTGTTCTCGGTTTCTGATTGGACAATTTTCAGGTCAAATTATTTCCACCTAAAACCCTCTAGTCCAGATGACTTTTAATCCCGGCATGTAAATACCAATTTTTGAATTCAAGTAAAATAAAAGACATCTTATGAAAGGTCCTTATATCCCTTTTACATGATTGATAGGAACAAAGTATTGATGCTGGTTAACTAGCTGTGACCAAGTCAAGTTTGGTTAAGACATAAACTTTTAAACCTATTGAAGCTGTCCACTACTGGTTAACTAGCTGTGACCATGTCAAGTTTGGTTAAGACGTAAACATTTAAACCTATTGAAACTGTGCACTACTGGTTAACTAGCTGTGACCAAATCAAGTTTGGTTAAGACGTAAACTGTTAAACCTATTGAATCTGTCCACCTCTGGTTAATTAGCTCTAGCCAAGTCAAGCTTGGTTAAGACGTACACTTTTAAACCTATTGAAGCTGTCTACTACTGGTTAACTATCTGGGGCCAAGTCAAGTTTGGTTTAGACATAAACTTTTAAACCTCTTGAAACGTTCCATAGCTAGTTAACTAGCTGTGGCCAAGTCAAGTTTGGTTAAGACAAAAACTTTTAAACCTATTGAAACTGTTCACTTCTGGTTAACCTGCTGTTGCCAAGTCAAGTTTGGTTCAGAATTAGAGCCGGATTGTGACCTTTTGGTGCCATCTATGGTAATGCCATTATTGTTCCCCTGATACGGAGCCACCGTCTAACTCGCCTGCATCCGTCTTGAATGTTTTAACTTATGATATATTTTAGTGTCATTCATATATGTTAGGGTAAGCTTGAGGAGCCCTAGGATGCAGCCTATTGTTAGCCAATAGGATAATCCTACCCTGTTCAGAATGTATTAAAACAAAACAAAAAAGGCATTTTAAGGATATTCAAGTGTTGCAAGCAAATTGAAAAAAACAATCGATAGCACTTTCCACTTAACATATGTTAATATGACCTTATGAAAATGTTAGCATATATATATCTGTTGTTTTAAAATGCAAGTATTGATGCTATAATTAACACAGAAAAAAATCTCACATAACAGTATATTATGTCAAGGTATTGCGATATTAATTTTAATAATCAATACAAATATACATGTATTTTCATTTTGTGCATTAAGGTATATTAGTAAAAGTTTTCTGTGTTTCCATTGAGCAAATGTAAAATAGAAAAAAAGATACACAGGTGTTTTATTCTTGACGAAACAAGTTCACACACAATAAATCATGTAAATGAAAAGGTGACACTGAGAATGATATGAGACTGTCAATGGATGGTAATAATTTTTTATTATGATTTAAGATTTCTGATGGTCTTAAATGTTTGATGTAGACTTTGGTGACAGCATTTTATGGGAAGTCAAAAACTGCTCAATTATTGAACACCTGGGTTAACCCACATATCTTTGATGGTTTCTGTGTATGCACCTGGGTTCACCCCCAGATTTTTGGTGGTGTCTGTGTTGACCACCTGGGTTCACCCCACAGATTTGTGGTTGTTTCTGTGTTGAACACCTGGGCCCACCCCCAGATTTTTGGTGGTTTCTGTGTTGCTCATCTTTTTAGTTTTCTGTTGCATTTTTGCTTTGTTTGTCTTCGTTCTGTGTCTTGTACCGACTGTTGCTTGTGTTTCTGGATTGTCCATTCTTGATATACCCATCAGTTTTCTCAAAATTTATTTAACATTGAGTTAGCAGTATTTCAGTTATATTCATCACGATAACAAATTGACAGTTTATAACCAATACATGATGCAGGTACATTGGTGGCACTATATATATTATAACCTTGCTTGTGCCCAATGGTCCATGTGTCTCTGGATTGTTCATTCTTGATTTACCCCTTTAGAGTCTGCTTTATTTATGTTATGCTAATTGGTCTACATGTATATGAGATGCCATGATATAACTGAAATATTGCTAAGGTTGGCGTTAAATACCAATCAATCAATATATATAGGTCTGTTATCATCTTCATTATCATCCGCTCAAACCAAAGACTAAAAAATTGATATTTGTTGCTTATCCGCTAAGTACGCAGATTAAGGAGAAAGAGCAAATACTGGTTGACTCGGAATCAGAATAATGTGTCCGAGTGGAGCGAAATGTCTATCCACGGACTGTTGTTTAAATGTACTAGCACTCTAAAAATCCAACTCAGTGTGTTGGTTTAGTACAAAGCGGACCTCATCATCATCTCATTGAAAATTAACTTGTTCTCGCTGAATACATGTTAGTATTGATTGTTCTAGCGTGACCTTTTTTTCAAACCAAGTGGCCCAAGGAAGCTGAAAATTATGTTTTCTGTTTTTTGTATGTGGGGCGTTAATTTTTCAACCAATTTTGATTTACTTCTTGTCTTTTCTTTCATAAATCTTATCTTGATGTTTTCCGTGGACGGGAATTAACTCATAAAAATGTTGTTAGGAACTGGATGTGCATAGGTAGATGTTAATCATATATCTCCAACATCTATGGTGGGCCTTGGATCCGAATTAATATTTTGTTCTGTAATTTGATCCTCCAGCCTTTTTCTTAGACGGTCAGAAGATTTGGTTCAACAATTAAACTTGTTTAATATGATAATAAGCTTAGATGAAAAAGGATATTATGAATCTGCTTGATGGATATTGAAGTGGTTAGTGCCACTTTTAAACAGTTGGGACAGTCATAGTCATGATAATATGGGAGCTGGTTTTACAAATACCTATGCAATCAGTGCCTTTCACCCCTAATGTTGTGAGTTCGAATACGAACTGCTACAAAAATGCTAAGTTTTGCCCTTAGACTTAATTTAAACTATGCTTATTACCAATGTTTCCTTTGGACAGTACAATTGGTCAGCACATCTCTGAATAAACTTTTCTAAACAATTTTATAGAATTCAAATAAAAGTAGAAGAAAAAAATCATGAAAATTTATCTTCAACCATAGGACAATTTGGCATGGTCTATTTCAGGGTCTTGTTTACAGTGGGGGCAAGTAGTAGGAGTGAACATTTTCAACTAGAATGTAAATTACTCTATGCTCCTCGCTCAGATCATCTTTCCGTGATCAGTGACATTCTCGCAAGTTTCTCAGAAACAAGCTTTGATAGCATAGACTCCGAAATTAAAGCTCAGATGCTTACGGATTGTACGAAGGTTAGATCAGCATCTATCCGACTCAATAGAATTGTTGAACAGCAGATATAGCTTACTTCTAGAAAAATGCGCTCCGCTTTCATTGTATACGTATAATGTCAATTATCCCTCGTGGAAAAAGTAAAAGGTAAATGAAATGTGAACTGTTTCATTTCTATTCAGTGTAATTGAAACGTGGAGCTATGATGCACTATAATATATTATCTGAAAAGAGTAACCTGCATGCAGATGTATATATATATATATAGTCACTAACCCTGGGAATAATGGTGAAGAATTTTCCCAATGTATTTCAGCATTAGCTTGGTTTCTAAATGGATGTAAGGTGATTGACGTATGCAACATTAATATAGTCCTAGTCCTATTTTAACAGACATGTGCATTGGTAATGGGGAGTCAACTCATTTGAGGTTGTCCTGAAAGACGGTCAAAGATTCAACGTAAGGTAAGTTAAAAGCGCCACGTATTTATTAACGTAGAGGTGCGGAAAGTTGTCAGTAAAATATGAATGGAATTTGGCAAAAATAAGAATTTGAAATTTGGTTTGTACTACAAAATTTACAGATTTACAGTTAAATTAAGAAAATCAAAGATTGTTTACTTTTTAGTTTGTTATTGCAGAGTGGTAAGATTAGGTTACGGTTAAGTTACGACCAGGATGGCTGTGCAGGTATTAGGACATCCCAGATCAACATCCGGGTACCCAGAGACTGAAAGATGAGAAGACAAATTGTCATGACAGCGGTTTGGGAAGGTAAGGTCGAATCATCAGACATCCATCCAATTCTTGTCCCCTTTTATGTGTGAAAAACTACCTGTAAGTCTTGAGCATCCATCGGCTTACCACATATGACCCTGTTCGCAGTTAGTTTTCCATGCTTAAAAGGTTTTTTTCCTCTTAAATTTAATGCCAAAACGTGGTGGAGGGCAAAAATATTTCCCCCATCAACTTTTCAAAGTGGGGAGGGCAACTGCACCCAGCTCTTTCGCCCATGAAGTGGCAGTAGTGAAGTTCGAACTGCAGATTCATATGGAATCTGAGTTCATGTCGATCCATATTTTTAGTTGTGTTTGTGTTGCTCAATCTTCAGTTTTCTGGGCATTCATAATTTTTTGTCAGGCGTTAAATGTTTGTCTTTTTGTCATGTTATACCTATATATTTATATCATCTATTGTTATTGAAGTAATATATTGACCCTTTAAGACTATTTAAACGGAGAGGTCAATAGCTCGTAAAAAAAGGTTTCATGAATCACGAAAACATTAACAACTTTTTAATAAATATTATTACCTGATATAATCAGTGTCAATAAATACACAATTTAAACATTTAACCATCCTATGGTGAAAGTTAAAATGCAAATACATCTGTAGTTAATAATATGTCTTAAATACAGTCCTTTATACAATATGCTTTTGAAGTACTTGTTGGAGTGTTTTATTTATTTGTATGTGTACTTTGTGTAACGTTACAATCAATATGGCTTCTATAGTACAAGGTAGTACATTTAAAAAAAGATGAAAAAATGTCAGTTCAAATCTGACTGGAAGCTAATCTATGAGTTTTTTAATATGTGCTTGATCATATTGACTGCATTAACTAACTTCAACTAACTTTTAAGTAACCTGGGCACACATAACTGGCTTAATGAAAGTTTTGAAGGACAGCTCCTTTCTCAGTGTGATTTTTATACACAGCAGACATTTTGTTGTGATGATATTATGCTATGGGTCTGTCGTCACCAGTCAATAGACAAAATGATTTCCTATCTCATCGGTGGTGTAATGGTTAGTATGCTCGCCTTGAGTGTGGTAGATCTATGGGTTCGAGCGCCAGTCTGGTCAAACAAATGACTATAAAATTGGTGTTTGTTGCTTCTCAGCTAAGCATGCAGCATTAAGGAGTAGGAATAAAGACTGGCCAGCTGGTAATCAGTAATTAATGTGCCCGAGTGGAGCACATATCTTCCCACATATTGTTGTTTTCTTTATCAGATACCAACCATTTTATTAATGAAAAGAAGGGGGTGGATTTGGTTTTTTTATGTTAGTAGAGAATCCAATTTTTTTTTCGCACATCAGGGAGATCAAATATATTTTTACACATACATGGGGTGAAAGATGCATGCATATGAGACCTAAAAAATGATTTTGTGATTAGGGTTACCAGTAACCCTGTGTAAAAGGTTAGGTAGGGTGACAAGGAATTTTTTGGTATTTTTTTATTTTTTCGTTGTTGAATATATAGGATATATTGGGGATGCAGATGTTCCAACTTTGACTGTGGTTGTTGAGAAAAGCTAATAAAATAGCTAGGATAGGCACTAAATTTTAGGTAGGATCGAGTTGGCCTAAACAGACGGCTGCAAGATATGTCACCTACAGACAGAATAATACATCTAGTGTTGGTGACATGCTACAGCATCTTAAATGGGGCAGCCTCGAAGGCTATATAGAGATGCACCCTTTGTCATGATGTATATAATCTCCCATGACAAGGTTGCAATCAGTAAAAGTGACAGACTTGCACCACCCCTGAGACACTCCAGAGATATGTACTCTCAGTAATATCATGTCCCACTAAGGATACAACAGAGAAAAACATATATTTTCCTTCAAACCACTGTTGACTGGAACCGCCTACCTCAGACAGCAGTGCTGAGTGACTGTTGAAGTAGGTCAAAAATTGACAGAAGTAGAGGTAGTAGAAATAAACAATATTTTTAGCACTGAGGTTTATTCAGGTCTAAATATGGACATAGTGGAACAGAAAATATTTGTATTCACAAAAAAATCCTCCTTCAGTAGTAAAATGGTTAGTGCTTTATGTCTTATTCAATATATTGAACACAGCTTAGAGGAGCCGTTCCTTAAGTAAAAGTAATATAAACTTTTTATTCAATCAACACTGGAGATATCTAACAATAATCCCAACATCCGATGTTCTTGAAATGTTCCGAGCAGACCACGTATTTCCCTCGCTTCCACGGGCCTCTCGTTACAGGATCAGTCTTCTGAATTGCTATCTTTACAATATAAAATCATAAACTTGGCCAATATAAGAAAAAAACTACAGCAATATCGATATTTTTTTTCATGTTAACCGAGTTTATGATTATATAATACCCATTATATCTAAAGATAACATTTTATGGTTAATTAATAAATATATCAATTTTATAAATACCCATTATAAGATAAAATTTTATGGTTAATTAATAAATATATCATTACGTGATGTTTTTCGTATTGGCCTAGTCATTAGTTCTCTTGCAGCTATATTGGCCTTAGGCCTTGCCTCAGGCCAATACAGTTACCCTCCTCAGGCCAATATAGCTACCCTCGGACTAATAATTAGGCTAATACGGAAATCATCACGTAATAATGGGTAATTATTGCTATGACATATACCGACTTTCTAAATAAACAGTACTTGACTTGTTAAATATTGTGGCATTTTACACTAATATATGTAAATCAATATCGTAGTTTACATTAGCAACGTTATTGATAATAGCCGAGAAGTTCCGTAAGTAATAACTGATAGAACACATATGCCACCTATTAGCGAAAACTCGTAGGCGGATCCCATTTCTGCATGAGGATAATCTGCCACATTTCTTTTCGACAGAAATTAACAACTTCAAAATATTTTTAACATTTTAGTCATAGGAGAAACAAATTATCCTGCTTTCAGTGGATCTCAATATTTCTCCACTCACGATAGTTAAATTTTCAAATGTATAGCTCTCATTAAAGCTTGAGCTTTACAGTTTGAAAATGTAACTATCACGAATGGAGAAATATCGTAAGCCTTTAAAATTTGAAAATTTGACAGTCGAGAAAGGAGAAATTTCACAATCCAGAAAATTTGAGCATTAAAATGAGAATGTTTAACTATCGAGAATGGAGAAAAATCGTAACCCAGAAAGGTTAAGCTTGAACATTAGAAATTTGAAGACTTAGCTATGGAGAGTGGAGAAATATTGCAATCCAGGATCTTACTTTGAAAATTAGAAATTTGAAGACTTAGCTATCGATAGTGGAGAAATATCGTAATCCAGAAACCTTGAGCATTTAAAATTTGAAACCTTAGCTATCACAATGACAAACCTGGTATCGGTGTCTATGAGAACAGCATGGTAGCTTAACTGCTTTGAATTATTTTCAGTTTCCTAGTGCAAATGTTATTTATGTGTTGTTCTACCGAGAGCAGCGTCGGGTCTATAAGAACAGCATTTTAGGCTAACAGTCTTGAACATATTTTCAGTTCCCTAGTGCGAATACAATTCATTTTGTTGGATCTGCAGAGAGCAGAATCAGGGTATATGAGAACACATACATACATGCAGCTATACAGTTTTGAAATATTTTTAGTGTGATTCATTTGCAGTTCTTCTGAGAGCAGCATTGGGGTTTGAGAGAACAGAATTGTATCTTAATGGTTTAGAAATATGTTTAGTTCTCTAGTGCCAGTGTAATTCACTTGTAATAATTACGATCCCTGGTGATAAACGGGTATATATACTAGTACTATATAAAGTAATACTATATTGGATATCTTATTTATGTCCTTTGGTTTACTTGCTCGCAGAATTTTAAATTATTTGGCAATCCAATTATCTTTTGATTTTGAGCATACCTGACGAAGGTTGTTCCATGAACACGTGGTGCGCACTAAATTATATATCTTCTTTTTTGCGACATATTTTACTCATTAGATACAGCTTGTTTCTTGGTCTGTGTGTGCGTGCACCCTCAAGCAAGTTATCTTTTGTCCTTTTGTATTTTGTAGACACAGAAAGCAAACGCCAAAGACGACTAAACAAGATGGTGGATATGTTAAGAAGAGCCAAAAAGTTTCTCTAATCCTGCTTTTATGTAGCAAAATAAAAATGCCTTTGCTTGCCAGAAAAACTCACGCAATTCAATGATACCATCTGTACACCGAAAAAAACTTAAATATGATGGAAATAGTTTTGAAGGTAAACTTTGAACAAAACATAAATGATAGTGTTTCGAAAGAAATTTGTCATTAGTATCAATGGAAAATGAGAAATCTAAATATGTTCCACCAATACCGGGAAAAAGTAAGAAGATCTCGAATTCCCATAGTGAAAGAACTCCTTCCCACTATGATATTCTTGCGGAAAGAGAAAGTCTTCCTATTAAGCAAAGACATAACAGGGATCAAGGTATAACCAATATTCAATCAGAAGCAGCCAAAAATCCAGAATATGATGTTTTGCTACTGCGAACGTTTCATAATACACCTCATTCAGAAGTAAGTAATACGTCACTTGAGAATAAGGTATCCACTTCAGAGATTATTCCTGACACTCACTCACAATTAGATTCAATGGATGATACACCGGACAGTAACGATGAAAAAGAAGCAAATTCAGAAACTAATTTAAATTCTCTGACAGAAACCAATTCTTTAAATAATGACGAAAATGGCGTTTTCCAACAAGAAATAACGGACGTAACACATGTTAGAAACGAGGCTTTATATAAAATCAGAGAACGAGAACCAGCAACACGTGCTCCTTCATTTGTTGTTCTTCCCAGATCACCATCGGGGCCTATGAGAACAGCATTGTAGCTTAACTACGATTTTGTGTATTAAAATGTAACAAGACACTTAAGATTATTGTCGACTAAGATATTATGAGTGTGTATATACGATTCTATCGTTTTATGAATTGTAGAACAATTTATTTTACTGTTGCCGGTATTTATTTGTAAGGCGAGTGTGTGGCTGGTATTTGGACGGGAGTGAAATATCGTTACCCCGGCGGTTGTCCCGGTGGAAGTTTCTAGTATAAAAAGGGCTCAGCATCCCTTTCGGAGTTCTTACTATTTTGTCCTTACGCTGGTGCAGGTTGAGTGTACCACACGGTTGGATAATTTATTCGGATATTCTTACATTTCAATAGGTTAGTTAGGAATTGCTTGAAAGTTTGAAGATTATTTTGAGATAAGAACTTTTTTTCTTTGGCATTTTTCTCTTTGACAGTTTCACAATGTTTTGTTGTGAAGTCGAAGCTAAATTGGATAAATTATAGATCCAGAATTCGCATAGAGTATTCTTTATGTGTCGGGTTCTATTTTAGTATTTT